>BPTQ01000002.1:49042305-49180779 GCA_019973895.1 Chrysanthemum seticuspe
TTTTTTTTTTTTTTTTTTTTTTCATACACTTTTACTCTACCATCCTCTAAGATAACATCAAAATACTAGGGATTTATAGGCATATCCCTACACTTGAGTTTTTATTACTCTAACACTAATTTGACCCGAATTGAAAAGATCAAAACACTTGGGGTACATTATTACGCAAACAAAGGGAATTTGAATTTAACGTTCCCTTCCCGTCATTTCATAAACTTTAACTTTTCCCATGAATCCCAATCATCCCAAAACTGTATACAAAGGATATGACTCGACTTAGCAACTTATGCAAGCAACTAGATAATTGAACTAAGGGTTTAAGGTGATAACAAACATTTGCACTAAAAGTGAGTGCATAAGGGGTAGGCTAAGGCGATTTGGGTGTATATTTGGGGGTGGGGTGTAAACAATGCTCTTCATTGATATTCTGGAAAAACCGAAATATCACGAGAACCGCGAAAAGGATAGGCTCTGAGGGGTTTACTAGGGGTATCGTGTACTAAAGATGAGTACAACGCAAAGGGTGTGGGGGAATTACTCAACCGATGTGGAAGAAGTAATTATATTACAGGTATCAAACAAGGGTTATCCTAATGCCTCTTATCATTTAGTTATTCCTAACTACACAAGTGTAGCCTCACTTGCGATCTCGGAATGCATCACAAAACAAGTTCTAGAATCTAATATACTACCGGTTCACACTCTAAGCATTAAAGATGAATGCTTTAATTCCTACTAATCTAAGGGCGATCCTCACATTTTGGGTGGAATTTGGGTGGTAAGGGTTTTTGTGCTAGTCATATAACTTCCTATCCATGAGACGCTTTTGTTAAGACTAATGGCCCACTCCTATATGTCATGAAAAATTTTAAATTTGGTGCCAAAATTACCCTAACCGACATTTTCTCATGGTTTATTACAAAAGTGCAATTGGACAAAGCAAATAATCAAGGATAAGCATAGTTTCAAAGTTCCCGTTTTATTTTCCCTCCCTACACTTAAACTGAACATTGTCCCCAATGTTCCCCGAAAGTATTAAAGTTATGATAGAAGAAGGTAATTAAAAACGAAAGAAACTAATACTCCCCTGATTAGCTCGGTAGGATCCGTGTAAAGTGGTGGTTAAATTCTTTTCAAGAAGAATTATTGCGTGAAAAGCTCCTTCCAATCTTATGTAACTTCTTCTTGACAAACTAAACCTGCACACTTGAAGAAAACAAACGAAACCTTCGCGTAAAATCGGCAGTAATAATATATATAAGACTCGATTTAAACTAGGATATAATGCTTGTGGAATGAATGTTTACAGAATTTCTAAGAAAATTAAGACCTGGAAAATTCCAAAAATTTATAAGTAGTTCAGAAAACGAGAAAAAGTAATCTGATGTTTTTACTCCTTCCTGACGCCGTCAGGTTGCAATCCTGACGCCGTCAGGTTATCCTGACAAAAACTGGTCTGCGATTTTCTGGAAAAATTTCTGGAAAATTTACATCTTTAGAATCTGGAAAAATTTCTGCAAAACATTCATTATGACTCGATACAAGCATTTGACTCGAACAAACAAACATATATATCTTTTAAGTAATTGTTATTCTCATGTTTACGTTTCTTTTGAAAACGTGTGTAATCCTCCCTACACTTATCCCTTATGTAAAATACCTTTATATGTAATTAAGACGAAGTTAAAAACAAAATAAAGCATTTTTACAAATTTAAACATGAGGATAAACAATTAATAAAAGATATATGACACTAACAAGCAAACAATTAAGCATGGGTTGCCTCCCACGAAGCGCTTTTCTTTATTTAAGAGTCTTGTAGCTAGACTCGTAGTCGTGCCCCTACGTTTTTTCATCACCGCCCTCTTGATTCTTTGTTTTCCCTTCATCGAAAGGGTGTAGACGCTTTATGCTCACCGTGGATTCCTTGCCAATGCTGTCAATTATGGCTACGGTTTTATCCTTTAAATTGGTCTCCTTAACTGTGAAAGGCCCAAACCATCTTGGTTTGCTTCTTCCTCGTAATGCCCTTATCCGGGACCTATACAAGAGCACTTTTTCTCCCTTTATAAATTCCCTAGGGTTCTTTTGTACCTTAGGTAATGAGGTAGGATTGCTTCTTAACTTTTTATCGGGTTTCCATAATGTTGCATACAATCCTTGAACCATAAAGTCTCTAAGCCCTTTTTCCCAGTCATTCTTCTTCTTCTTAACATTGTCATCCGGGGCTTTTCGATTTCCACCAGTAATCATTTCCATGATCTTAAGAGGATATCGTGGGATAATGGGTATTCTAGCGTACCCCTTTCCGCTTTTGAGTATCATGATGCCTTCTCCACATTTAATGGTTGCCTTGGCGGTGGCCAGGAATGGCGTCCCAAGAATGAGAGGTACGTTTTCATCTTCCTCAACATCAATGATCACGAAATCCACTGGATAAACGATGTTAGCTACCTCGATTAGAACATCAACAGCGATTCCAACGGGATGAACATAAGTATGATTAGCTAGGGAAAGTCTAAGGTCGGTTTTTGCTGGTTTCTCATTAGTTAGCTTATTATAGATTGACAATGGCATTATGTTCACATCGGTCCCTTGATCGGCCAATGCATTTATATTGTCCATGTCACCGATGCTAACTGGTATCACGAAATTCCCTGTGGTGTTTCGTTTTCTTGTTAATGGTTTTTTTATGACCAACTCATACAGAGGTTCCATAGGTAAAGCATCGTATTCTTCTTCCGTCATCTTTCCTTCAAGAGCATCCCTAAGAACTTCATTGTACCTAAAGTTGTTAACTTGGTTTGCAATGGTTTTCTTGTTAATTTCATGCTTAAGGTAGTACTCAATGGTCTTAGGTTCATCATTAGGCATGGACTCATCCTTCGTGCTTTCCTCAGTATTCCACATCTCAACTCTTGCATTTTCAGGCATGATGGAAACGGCGTTTACGAATGAAGTGGGAGGGCAATCATTGCTTCTTACGAGCACTTTTTCGGGAGCCCTTGTTTTGGTAAATTCAATTACCAAATCCATCATTTCTTTCATTTTTGCTTGCATTTCCTCTCTCTGCCTATAAACCTCCTCTTCAAATTTGGCTAATCTCTCTGTATGAGCTGCCATATACTCCCTCATTTGATCTTTGAAGCTTGGTGAAAGTGGTATTGGGGAAGTAGAACGGAAGCGCCTTGCGGAATTTGGATTTTGCTCGCGACTTGGAGATTCCGAAAGAGGTGTGGAGTGGTTGGTGGAGTGGGCGGATTTGACGATCTCTCGAGGAATTTGTACAGGTGCTCTTTTCTGCCTTTCCATAAGATAATCAATTCCTCTCTCAATGGCACTCAACTGCTCTTCGAGTGTATCGGGAGATTCAGGAGGAGTGGATATGGCATTAACTACGTTAATCGGAGTTTCGGGAGATTCACTCCAATCTTCGTAGTTTTGATCGGCGAGCTCCTCAATGATATCCCAAGATTGCTCTGCATTAAAGTCGCTGAGTCTTCCACCGGCAGCTCGATCAATGGATCGTCGAGTGATGAAATCGGTATGATCATAGAAGATTTGGATTTGAAGCCAAGGATCAATGCCATGGTGTGGAAGTCTACGGAGTAATTCCTTAAATCGAGTCCATGCTTTGTAAAGAGACTCACCTTGGAGCTGCTGGAATGTCAAGATATCTCGCCTAAGCTTAGTGGTTCTCCCCGGTGGGAAAAATTGAGCAAGGAAGCGAGAAGTAAGATCATCCCAACTTGAGATGGAGCCGGCGGGAAGTCGCTCAAGCCAATTACTAGCTTGGTCCCGTAGAGAGAATTGGAAGAGACGCAGGTGCGTGGTCTCCCGAGTAGTAGCATCAAGATCGATGGAATCGACGATTTTTAGGAAATCCCTCAGATGCTGATTTGGATCTTCGGAACGAAGTCCATGGAATGCACATCCGTTTTGCACCAACCGGATGGTGTCGGATCGCAGGGCCGTAGTTTGGGCTTGGTCGGGAAGCTCAATGGTGTTCCTATAGCCTAAGTGGCTTGGTCTCGAGTATTCACCAAGAGTACGGGCTCTTGGTGGGTCATTTGGTGGTGGGTTGATGAATGGTAGTGGGTTATCACCTTCCATGATGAAAAGTGATGGAATTACTAACAAAGGTCACGAAGAAGGGGGATAGACTAAGAGAAATCTAAAAATGAGAAAAAAAAGTTTACTTGATAGGAATCAAGCAAAGAAACCTAAACGAGGTGGACTACTAACTAGCTATTCTATTCCCCGGCAGCGGCGCCAAAAACTTGATAACGCTACACGCGTCGTTCGGGGTCAAAGGAACTTCCTTTTCTTCGAGCAAGTTTTATAACACCCTAGGCAGTGAACCTAATCATTGTAGTGTAGTAATTAGGGTAAGCCACGGGTATTGATATCGTTCTCTAGGGGAATAGGAATGCTAGTAGGGAGTTACTACGCTAAGGTTAAGGTTGAGGAAGATTATTTTTTATCTTTTTATATTTTATGAAAACGGAAAGGTACGAATCTCGGGTATTGGATTTGGGGGGGGTTGGTATTTCTACCGATTACTCTACTATTATCTAATTATCTAAACTAAGGTTGTGGGAGTCTATGTCTAATTAATGTGTGCTCGTATGATAGTTTAAAGATGTGTTTACTTAGTTTGTATTACTCCTTAATTATCTCCTATTGATGGTTGAGTGTCACGTCTTATTCCTAGTTGCGTTGTGTTTCTAAAGTTGTAGGGTATGCGTTTCTCCCTAACTCTTTGAACTTACCAAAGGGTCTTGTCTACAAATCCACATAGAGATCATAGACTCCTACTCTAAGGCACTCTTCGGATGTTTTAGCCTACAATCACTCAGGTAATCATACTCTAAGGTTCACAAAGATGAATCAAGCATTAAGTACACAACGAATGACCTATCGCATTACTAGATCATTAATCAACTAAGATAAGAAACAACCAATCAATATTCAATAATTAAGTTTCATACTTCCTAAGCAAACACACAAATAAATTAGCCGGACATGGAGAACATGCAAGCATACACACAAATAATCAAAGACATAATTGAATTAATGAAGCAAAGACTTATCTTGGTGTAAGATAGGGTTAAAAACCCTAAAATACTGTACAAGACACCTTAGGTTCGGTTTTAGGTTTTTACTCCAAAGACTCTCCACACAAAGACTGAAAAATTCGGATTCTATATATAAGATTACAATTGCGACGGCGTCACCTTATGTTTAGTGACGCCGTCGTGTCGCCGCCATTAGGGTTTCGTCTTGGCCACGTTAACCTTGCGACGGCGTCACCTTATGTCCGTGACGCCGTCCTCTTCAGCTTCTGACGTCGTCTGGATCGCATCTAGGCCGTCTGAGTAGCGACGGCCTACTCTTTCACAACTAGACGCCGTCTCTTGAAAACACGAGTTTTGAGTTCTGACCCGTCACAATAATTCTCCGACGGCGTCGCAAATAACTCCTGACGCCGTCGCCTTCTACATTCAGCGACTGTGAGTGTCTGATTTCGACTTTGGCCATTTTCTTCATATATTCGCGCCTTTTCGTCCAAATAAGTGCCATTCCAGCATTTTGCCTTCACGAGACCTAAAAAGTGAAAAGGAACGATATTAAGCAATAACGGATACAAAAGTGATCAAATAAGGACTTAAACGACCCCTCAAAATGGTACCTTTTAAAACCTTATCACTTATGCGTAAACCTCCTTAAGCATAAGCAACCTTCTTACTAGTAAGAGTATCTTACTTGTAAGCTAAATGGTTAAACGTAAGCTTAGGCGTAAACTAAAGACTTAGTAGTAAGGAACCTTAGGCGTAAGAATGAACTTAGGCGTAAAGGCTTACTCGTAAGCTTTTAACTTAGGCGTAATATTAGGGTTTAAACCAAGATTTTTCACACTTGTCCAAGTGAGAGAGATATCCACAAGTCGAAGTGTTTTTCAATCTTGTCCAAGCAAGTAAAACACTGAGTTACCAACAGCTTTGAAGAAAATGATGAAGATTCCTTAGGCGTAAGATCTGCTTAGGCGTAAACTCAACTTGGGCGTAAAGCTTAAGCGTAAAACTAGGGTTTTAATTAGACGTAAAAAGAGGGTTTTGAATTTACGTGTAAAAAGAGGGTTTCCGTAAGCTTAAAAAGAACATAAATGACCAAAACGTATTTTTAAGCCCCAAAACGTTTTGTACACTCATTTTTAATGATGAAACAGCTTCAAAAACACCAAAATAACAAGAAAGTTTTGAACTTGATGTACCAAAGTGATATTTGAGCTTAAGCGTAAAGATGAACAACGAACCAAAAAAACGAGATCAAAAAACGTAATAAAACACGTAAAGCTTCAAACTTTTTGCCAAAACAATGATTCTAAACACTATATTAACCTTAAAACACAAGAATCTTTAAAAGTTTAGTGCAAAAATCAAGGTTTCGAAGCGAATGAAAAATATAGAACGATGAAACTTACGCGTATAAAAAAAACTTCAAACACAAAATCGTTTCACCCAACTAGATGGCGTATGATACCACTGTTAGGTCACCATATTATGAACACAAGTATGTAGATGTATGATAGAAACAAGAGATAAGGAGGGACGGTTGGACCAATACACACGAAACAATATGAAAAGGTTTAAGCTTAATATGAAAGAACCAACACCTCTCAAAGTTGAGAGGTTACATAGTATTTATAGGCAAGGGATGTAGGCCATCCCTTGCCTTGGCCTTTTGGGCTTTTGCATAAGCTTATGGGCTTTCTACATAAGCCTAGCTCTAATTACATACATAAAAGCCATAAAGCACCCTATTACAATTAAATGACTAACACTTGATAATACTAGTTACAAGTGATTCCAACAATATGAAAGATAATGAGATAACTAATCTTCAAACTAAGGCTGAGCACGGTTTGGAAATCGAACCGGACCGGATCGATCAAAACTAGACCAGACGAAAAACCGGTTTGGCTCAAAACACCAGAGCGAAATATTCGGTTTAGGTCCGGGTTGGTCTAAACCGGTTCGTCAGTCAGGTTCGGTCCAACAAATCAAAATGGTTGGTTGTACGTAAGATCGAAACGGACCGGACCGAGAACCGAATGTGATGAAAATGATGAACCGAGGACCAGATCAAAATATGTTCTGGTTCAGCTCAATTTTTCGATTCGGTTCGGTCCGCAGTCAATTATGCTTAGCCCTAATGGTATGTATTTAATGAAATCGGATTTGTGTTTAATGAAGGATAAAGTGAAAACATCAAAGCCAATTGAAGACTGTATACCATATATCAAAGCCCATTTAATGAAATTATTGAAATCAGTTATGTGTTATTAGAGCATCTATAATGCATCAAGTCTTTAAAGACTTGATGCATTTAATGCTACACAGATTTAGTTACTAAAGTTTTTAGGAAAGATTTGAAATTCACCAAATCTTTAAAGGCTTTTTATAATAGTGAAAAACTTTTACTTTTTTGACCCATTGGTGATGCTCTTAGTTAGGGCCGTTTGTTTTGAAGGTGGAATTCGAGAAATTCTTTCATTCTTGAATTTTATATTTAGTTTATAATGGGCCTAGTACAATAGAATAAAAAGATGAGTTGATAAACAAGCCGATCCCGAGCCTGCCAGAGCTCGAGCTCGACTCGTTTATTTATATAAAGCTCGAGCTCATTTCGAGCCTCATATTTTGAGCTCGATCTTGGCTCGTGAAAATTTTCAAAAGCTCGAGCTCGGCTCGGGCCTGACTAACTTATATAATTTTGAATTAAATAAAGCTCGTTAATCACACTAGGCTCGAGCTCGTTTATTTTTTTAAGCTTGTTTATACATGGTTATATGTATAAAATATATATACGAATATATTTTTAGGGCTCGTTTAGACTCGCGAGCCAAATCGAGCTTTATATATAAAGCTCAGGCTCGAGTTCGATTATTAAATGAGCCCAAACTTAGGCTCGAACTCGGGCTCAAGCTCGTTTAGGCTCGGTGTTGATCCCAGTTGAGCAAACGATCCTTTATAGAAACTGACTTAACAAAAACTTATTAAGTATCAAGCGGAATTTAATACTTAATCTTAAAAAGAAGAACAATAAACATTCAACACCTCAATATTATTATTAATACGAATACTCTAACCAGTATTAGGGTTTTACAACCTTGAAGTGTATCGACCTTAGATATAAAACATACGTATATCTAATCTAACATAGGACCTCCTTTTATAGGCTAATGAGTCCTTTACATAATACAATACGTAACCTACAAGATAAATATCTTTTCCATATTTATCTAATACAAAATATTAAACCGACTATAGAAGACTGCAGTGATTACAATACAATATCCGTGGTTACACAATACTACTAGCCGCGGTTTATCTTCATCAGTGGATTCATTCTTCTGTCTGTGGTTTCGTTAACTCTGTCCGAGGTTACAACACTTAGAATAATTCATGATCCAAGGAACCTAAAACCCAACAATCCTCCCCTAAACTTGATACATTCAAATAGAATTCTCAAGTTTCCTTTAAGCTCAAAACACCTGAATTGGAGGATGTATCCAAACACTTACTAGTTTTAAGAATTGTCTCATACTTCAGCAACAAACTGTAAGCTTGACCATCATAGGGCATCAACATCTTCAAACCACCAGGCTTCACCATCTGAGCAATAACTCCTGGATAATTATTCAGTTTAGGATAATCACCTTCTACAAGCATATGAATAACTTCTCTAGAAACAGTTAACACATGAACTCCACAAGTTTGATATAAAAACCATCTTGTAACTTGACCATTGTAGAGTCCTTTCCATTCAGGTTCATCATGAGTATGTTCAAACAAAATCTTCAAATGATGATAAACCAGTCTCTCATGATAATCATCTGGATGTACATCACCAAACTTATTCTTGTAAATCTTCCAAAGATTCATTAAATCATCTCTATCCAAATATTGAAGCATCTGTGAAAATTTATTAAACTTAGAAACTTCATTATTGAGTCTTTGAATTTTCCAACATCCTGCACTTCCATTAAGCTCAAATTCATAAGAGATAATTTGATTACAATCTTCAGTCACTTTCAGTCTTTTAGAACCAGATGTCTCCTAAATCTCAGATTTTCTATTTTGTCTACTTTGAATCCACTCTTCTTCTTTCTCAGAATTCATTGGAAAGAAATCATCATTATTAATCCTCATACACATCAGATAAAGCTCATGAATTCTCTCAAATGAACATTTACTAAGATTTTCATAAATATGTATGCCTGAATTCTTAATAATCATCATCAGTACATTCCTCATCTCACGTATTGTAGGAGGTTTCTTCCTTTTAATTTGCTTTTTTTCCTTACTGATCCTCCTTGCCCATTCACCCAAGATTCTAGCTCTTTCATCAACATCTAACAATCCCCATTCTTGAGTAGTATACTCATCATGTATTTGATTAGAAGCTTGAAGATAGTTTTGTGTTTCATACCATTTAGCTAACCATTTCTGAGTAGCCTCCTCCTCTTCTTGCTTTTCTTTCTCTGCAGCTGCTTCCTCTTCAGCTTGTATGCCTCTTGTATACTCTTCATCATAAGCAATCTGCTCTTCTACACTTTTAAACTTCAAAACAGGTGCTGCAATACCTTTACCCTTACCAATGTCTGGTTGAGCCACCTTCTTCTTCAAAGGCTCACCAATAACTAAACTTTTACCTTTGGGTTTGGTTGCAGTAGATTTAAGAGATGAAACAGGTGCAATGATGGGTGTAGGGTTAGTTGAGGTTTTGCTAAGATTTATCAATGTACTTGCAACTTCTTTCTCAACTTCTTTTGATTTAGGTGGTGATACAGAGATGGTTGTAACAATTGTAGAAGTGGTTATGATAGCAGTGGGTATGATTACCTTATCTGAAACTGCACCAGTGGTTTCAAGAATACTAGCCGTGGTTGCAGACACACTATCAGTGGTTTTGTCCTGCACTACCTCATCTTCTACCACAGTCTTTAAACTTTCAAGAACAGCTTCATTCCCATCTTTATCAGATTCTAAAAATTGTGCTGCTTGATCTCCACTATCCACATCCTCTTCCATATGCACATCTACAGCCTCCCCTGAATTCATGCCTTCACTCCTCCCCTGTTTGGGTATATTCTCCATATTCAGAGCTGGAGAGGAGGCCACCTTCTTTTTCATCTTCCTCATATTCCTTAAAACAGCAAGCCCAGGTCTTCTCACTTTCTCCAAAACAAATATCCTATGCTTCAGCCTCCTAATTTCTTTACCCTGAAACACAGCCAACTCTTGAAGACTTGAGATTGTATCCTCCATTTGAGTACATTTAGCCGTCAATTCATTAAAACATTCAAGAATATCCTCCCCACTTCGACCTGTGTGAACTGGTCCGAGAGGTGGTTCATTGGAAAAGTCATCATGTACCATCTTAGGATCCGTCAATTCAGTTTCATGTTCCAAACTATCCTCATCACTTCGAGCTGTGTTAACTACTCCAAGAGGTGAATCCTTGGATAAAGTAAACATAGCACCAGACCTTGCCTGATCATCTATGCACCCTAAGTGAGCCAGTTGGCTAGGGATTCCTCCACCTGTGTTAAGTTCTAAGGAACTCTCCACATTAGGAGTTGCCAAAGGTTGGGTCTTAATGATGTTACCACTATCTGACCAGCATCTAAGCATGAATCAGTAGTGGAAGCCCTTCCAATCATGTCACCTCCACACAGTGTGACAGCCTCATGAACAACACCACTAACACCAGCATGAGGTAGCTTGGTGCCCTTCTTTCTCCTAGTCCATAAGATTGGTTTAACAGTGGTTTGGGGTTGACTAGAAGTGGTTTGAGATTCACTAACAGTGGGAACAAGTGCACTATCAGTGGGTTGAGATGTACTAGCAGTGGGTTCAGGTTCTATGGGTTGGGAGTCAAGACCTTCATCAAACTCAGGAATAGCAGGCAAAGTAAGCATATGGGGGAATAAAGGAACATCTCTTATTTGAAAATTTGGTTTCTGATTCCTCATATGTGCAAAAACCTTAGGAAGCATATAATGCACTTCATACTCCCTAGAATGCTCAACAGGTTCTTCTATTTGACTTTCTACAATCAGTTGCACAAACCTAGGATATAAGAAATATTTTCCCTTCTTCCTAATATTTTGCACTAACCCTTCATAAATCATCCTAGACCAACTAAACTTCCTCCCATCAGACAAACAAATGATAGCAGTAGCAATTTTGGATGGGAAGTCATCAAATCCAGTGGTCTTATTACTTATACACATCAACAAGGTATGAATCAAAACTTCCATTATTGTGAAAACATGCTCTTAAAAAATTTTACCTTGTCGCCCCTGTGTGTATATCCTAACCTTTCTAAACCATCAAAAATCTCAGCATCTGAAAGATTAGCAACACCATCAGCATCATCTAACTTCAAAACCCATCTAGTAATCTCCTCATTAACCAAAATATCATTCTCATCCACAACAGTACTAAAAACTTCTACTCGATCGACCTCCTCAAGCTTAGCATTCCCCCAAAATTGATGTATATAGGCTTTAAGGATGGTTGATGCGACTGTTAAAGAAAAATGAATAGGACTGTGAATAAGGAAATCAATCATTTGATGAAAACCTGCAGATAGAATGTTTTTGATCAAATTAGCAACTAGGTTATGGGTATTGGAGTATTGATTCGGCATGATTATTGATGATGTATGTGATGTGGGATTTGTGAAATGAACAGATGGAACTGGTTTATGTAAAGTGCCAATTGGAAGTGATTTGGAGAATAATTAAATGATCTATCAGTGATTTGGGGATATAAACGTGTTTTCTCCAAAGTTACCAAACAGGCCTCAAGTATCCAAAAATCAGCAACATGCTAGCAGTGGTTTGAAAACCTCTATCAGTGGTTTGAAAAACACTAGCAGTGGATACAAAAATTTACTCCAACCAGTTGACCAAGAGATACAGTAAGCAAATCCATGTCAAAAATAGTGAGATCATACAAAAATATGATGGATTACACAAGATTTTTTTTAACACTAATCAGCAGAATCACCAAAAGCTCCAATGTACAACAATCCTTCATACCTGCAAATCATAAACATAAACCAAACACAGAGAAAATGATTAAGGTTAGCAGGGGTTAGAGAAAGCTAGAAGTGGTTCCATATACTTAGCAGTGGTTAGCCAAGTAAGCTTAATTCTAAGTCAATATGGTCAACTTCTGTCATTAATTCGTTTCCCACAGTCAAAAGACTTCATTTACTCCTCAACCACTTATACCTTCCCCTTATTTACTTACTAAAACCATCTGAATCATTTACTCTGCCTATAAAATAATCCCAAGGCACAAGTAACACATACCAATAAACCCAATTTACGTCCAAACCCTAATTTCTCAAAAATCCACTATCAGCATCAACAAGCATGTCTAACCAACCAGAAGTCATCAATCTAACATCCTCCTCCTCCTCCTCATCATCATCATCAAGTGAGAATTCTCACCCATTGTTTCGTTACCCTCATCAAGATGAACCTCGACCTTCAAAGTCCCCCTTTCTCCCTTCATCTGAAGATGATAGTGTAGTGTATCCAAGTGATTCATCTAGGGGTTCTGATGACTCCACAAAGCGTCTTGAGCCAATCTTCAATAGATTGGTGAGAGAGGAAGCGGAGAGAATAGCACAGCCTTCACCATCCCAACCCCAACCAAGGACACGTGCCAGAAATCTACCACTCCCAAAGAACAGAGAGGTGGTGATTGGTCTTCCTGCTCCAGGATCTGGTTCTTCAAACCATGGAAGGAAGGGAAAGGGCAAGGGTGCAGAGGTGAAGGGAAAGGGAAAAGGAAAGATGGAGTGATGCTTTATGGTGGAACGAGTAGATGGAACAACTGAAGATTACTCATATCACAAATGCATCCATCATCGTTTTCATCAATCCATCTTTCCATTTTCATCTTTAGCTTCTTCTTTGTACTAGTTATGTAGAGCCACCAGCTTTGGTAATAGATGATAGGAATGGTCTTTTATGTCATTTGAAGTTGATTGTCTGTTGTACATTGTTTCTTGACTAAATGAACAACTTCTTAATGTACTTCTTTTGCATCATACTAACAGTGATTAACTTTCATATGTCTGCAAAATGGTTAGTGGGAACACAAAGCAACAAACAGTGGTTTGAACATAACTATCAGTGGTTAGAAACAAAAATAGCAACACTAAGATCACATAATAACAGTACAATACTTATACAAACTTTTACAAAACAAGTTGAGATTTAGAGATTAATCATTCCAATACTAACTACAAGGTACTGAAACCTCCCCACATCAAAAGCTTTAGTGAGAAGATCAGCAACATTGAAATCAGTATGGATTTTTACCATTTGAATTAACCTTTTCTCATTACAATCTCTAATGAAATGATGCCTTATCTCAATATGTTTAGTTCTAGAATGTAAAACAGGATTTTTAATGATGCAAATTGTACTGTTATTATCAATGTAAATAGTAGTATGCATAAAGTTGTACCCAAAATCCAGCAATTGATTCTGAATCCAAAGAACTTGACCACAACAACTAGCAGCAGCCACATATTCAGCTTCAGTTGTAGAATTTGCCACAATTGTTTGCTTTTTACACTGCCATGAAATTAGTCTGCTTCCCAAAAACTGACATCCTCCAGTTGTAGATTTCCTATCCAAACTAGCACCAGCATAATCACTATCTGTATAGGCTACCAAATCAAAAGTGGAATCCTTAGAATACCAAAGGCCCAGTTTAGGATGACCTTTAAGGTATCTAAAGATTCTCTTAACATCATTCATGTGTGAGGTGTTGGGTGTGACTTGAAACCTTGCACACACACATACTGAGAACATTATATTTGGCCTAGATGCAGTGAGATACATCAAAGATCCAATCATGGACCTATACAACTTCAAATCAACTTTAGGACTTCCATCATCTGGTAGCAGTGGTTTCTGAGTCTCCATAGGTGTACTAGCACTCTTCACATCCTGAAACCCAAACTTCTTCAAAATATCTACTACATACTTGTCTTGACTAATGAAGATACCATCAGTCCTTTGTTGAACCTGTAGCCTCAAAAAGAAAGTGAGTTCTCCCATAGAACTCATCTGAAACTTATCATGCATAAGTTTCTCAAAATCCTTGCATAGCTCCTTATTAGTTGAGCCAAAGATGATGTCATCTACATAGACCTGAACCAGTAAAATATCATCCTTGTGCTTCCTAATGAACAAAGTTTTATCAATCAACCCTCTTTTAAATCCATTGTCCATCAAATAAGTAGACAGGAACTCATACCATGCCCTAGGAGCTTGATGCAACCCATACATAGCCTTCCTCACCCTGTAAACCTTGTCAGGATGATCAGGATCTTCAAAACCAGGAGGTTGACAAACATAAACCTCCTCATCAATTGTGACATACAGAAAGGCACTCTTAACATCCATTTGATACACCACAAAATTCTTGAATGAAGCATAAGCTAAAAATAATCTAATAACTTCAATTCTTGCAACTGGAGCAAATACTTCATCATAATCCAAACCTTCAATTTGTGTGTATCCTTGAGCAACCAGCCTTGATTTATTCCTTACCACTATCCCTCTTTCATCCCTCTTATTTTTGAACACCCATTTTGTCCCAATTGCCCTCTTTCCATTAGGAAGGTCAACCAATGTCCAAACCTCTTGAAGCTTAAACTGTAGAAGCTCCTCTTGCATTGATTCTACCCATCCTTTTTCAGACAAAGCTTCTTCCACTCTCTTGGGCTCCTTTTGAGACAGAAAACAAGCAAACAGGAAATTTTGCAGATCTTTATGACTATTTCTTTTGTGAAGTGATCTTGCAAAGAAACCTTGCTCAGGAAAGGTTTCATTGTTCTTAACCTTGCTTCTTGTTTGAACTGGAGTATTCAAATTTCCAAGTATTTGTTCCTTGGGATGAATCTTGTGAATCCTTGTGGTAGTGATTGGACTTTCATGAATGACAGTTTCCAAATTAGTAAAATCAGCATTGAAGAAATCATCCATGTCTTCATCACCAGTAGGAGTATCAATATCAACCAAAGCATGCATATTAGGATCATGTGGATACTCCTCATCATCAAATAATGGCTTTGCAGTTGGTCCAAAGAAAGTACTATCACCAGTACTTGCAGCCGGGTTTGTAGAAGTTGGCTTAGCAGTGCTTTCATTATACCTAGCCGTGCTTTCATTTGGCTTAGCAGTGCTTTCAAAATGCTTTTTCTTTCTTTCAATTTCTTCTACCGACACTGAGTTATCTTTCAACAACTCATCCTTATCTTGATGATGATCAACTTTGCTTCCAGTATTCAATGCATCATCATCAGTGGGACTTTGCTTATCAATGATGGGTGAGACAGAACCAGCTTTCCACTTTTCAACCAAATAGAACTCCTTTGGAGAATCAGCTTCCTTAGAATCTGTTTCTGCATCAGAATCCTTTTGTGTACCTGCATTCACATTAGTGGAAGTTCCTGCAATGATTTGGTTAGCATATCAATGTTAAACAGCCAGTCTGGTCCTTTAGTCTCAACACTAGGAGTCTCTTCACTAAATTGAACATGTAAGTTCTCTTCTACAATCTTAGTCCTCCTATTGTATACTCTAAAGGCTTTACTATTAGAAGAATAGCCTAAAAAGTATCCATCATCAGCTTTTTCTTGAAACTTACCTAAGTAGTCTATGGTATTCAAGATAGTAACAAGACACCCAAAAGGTTTAAGGAATGCAATCATTGGCTTCCTATTATGTTACAGCTCATAGGGGGTCTTGTTATGAGGCTTCACTATCTTACTTCTATTCTGCACATAACATGCAGTACCTACAGCTTTAGCCCAAAAGGTAGTGGGTAGTTTAGATTCTGACAACATTGTCTTAGCAGCCTCAATTAGTGTCCTATTTTTCCTTTCAGCTACACCATTATGTTGTGGTGTTCTTGCATGTTTTCTATGTCTGGCTAATTTACTTGTGTGTTTGCTTAGGGAATATGAAACTTAACTGTTGAATATTGATTGGTTGTCTCTTATCTTAATTGTTAATGATCTAGTAATGTGATAGGTCATTCGTTGTGTAGTTAATGCTTGATTAATCTTTGTGAACCTTAGACTATAACACCTAGAGTAGTTGTAGGCTAAACCATCCAAAGAGTACCTTAGAGTTAGAGTTTATAAATCCTAGAGATTTTGTAGACGAGACCCTTTGGTAGTTTCAAAGAGTTAGGGATAAACGCATACCCTACGACCTTAGACACACAACGCAATTAAGAATAAGGACGTGACAATTCAACCATCAATAGGAGATAATTAAGGAGTAATAAAACCTAAGTAAACACATCTTTAAACCATCATACGAGCACACAATAATTAGACATAGACTACCCTCACCTTAGTTAATTAGATAATTAGATAGTAGAGTAATCGGTAGAAATACCAACCCCCCAAATCCAAACCCCGAGAGTCGTACCTTTCTATTTCCTAAAAAAATAAAAAAAGATAAAAAAATAATCTTCCTCAACCCCAACTTTAGCGTAGTGCACTAGCATTCCTATTCCCCTAGAGAACGATATCAATTCCCGTGGCTTACCCTAATACTGCACTACAACGATTAGGTTCACTGCCTAGGGTGTTGAAAAACTTGCTCGACGAAAAGGAAGTTCCTTTGACCCCAAACGACGCGTGTAGCGTTATCAGATTGTCAAAAATTCAACGCTGTTTACAAAAATTTGCAGCGTAGAAGTGGCGAAAATGACCAAATCATCTCGAAAATGTGAAGACCAACTTTGAACAACGCTTTGGAAATAAAAGCTTCATGTATGTTTACGTTTGGGAGATTTTGAGAAACTACCCAAAATGGGATGCAGAGGACCCGATTGACATTGCATGTCTCGAGGATATATTGGGCCCAGACAAAAGTCCTCGTCCCGACGGCGCCAAAAAATTTCGAGCTTTAATGAAACAAAAGTCGACGGATACGTCGAGCACGACGAGCTCCAGGGAGAGTCAAACGAGTTCTTTTTCTGGACATTTATCAGAAAAATATTCGCAAAAAGCCGACATTCAGATGGTCGCGTATGAGGCAAGGAGACAGAAGGAACTGAAGACCTTAGAGATGGAGGAGATGAAGTTTCTCATGATTGATCACTACCAGACTACACCGACCAAAGCCGCTGATAAGGTTTTAAAATGTACCTTTTTGAGGGGTCGTTTAAGCCCTTATTTGATCACTTTCGTATCCGTTATTACTTAATATCGTTCTTTTTCACTTTTTAGGTATCTTGAAGGCAAAATGCTGGAATGACACTTATTTGGACGAAAAGGCGCGAATACACAAAGAAAATGGCCAAAGTCAAGAATAGAGCCACTCAGACTGCTGGAACTGAAGGGGACGGCGTCAGGTGTTATATGCGACGCCGTCGCATCACTTTTGTGATGGCTCAGTAGCCAAATTGCTTATTTACAAGTGACGGTGTCAGGCTTTAAAAGAGTAGGCCGTCGCAACTCAGACGGCCTAGATTTGATCCAGACGGCGTCAGAGACTGAAGGGGATGGCGTCACAAGCATAAGGTGACGCCGTCGCAAGACTAACGTGGCCAAGACGAAACCCTAATGACGGCGACCCAACGGCGTCACAAATTAAAGGGTGACGCCGTCGCGAATGTAATCTTATATATAGAATCCGAATTTTTTAGTTTTCAGTGTGTAGTCTTTTGGAGTAAAAATCTAAACCAAACCAAGGCTGTCTTGTACAGTATTTTAGGGTTCCAAACCCTATCTTACATCAAGATAAGTGTTTTACTTTATTAATTTAATTATGTCTTCAATTACTTGTGTGTATGCTTGCATGTTCTCCATGTCCGGCTAATTTACTTGTGTGTTTGCTTAGGGAATATGAAACTTAATTTTTGAATATTGATTGGTTGTCTCTTATCTTAATTGTTAATGATCTAGTAATGCGATAGGTCATCCGTTGTGTAGTTAATGCTTGATTAATCTTTGTGAACCTTAGTTTATAGCGCCTAGAGTTGTTGTAGGCTAAACCATCCGAAGAGTACCTTAGAGTTAAAGTTTTTAAATCCTAGAGATTTTGTAGGCGATAACCTTTGGTAGTTTCAAAGAGTTAGGGATAAACGTATACCCTACGACCTTAGATACACAACGCGATTAAGAATAAGGACGTGACAATTCAACCATCAATAGGAGATAATTAAGGAGTAATAAAACCTAAGTAAACACGTCTTTAAATCATCATACGAGCACACAATAATTAGACATAGACTGCATACACCACTAGATTAGATAATTAGATAAGTAGAGTAATCGGTAGAAATACCAACCCCCAAATCCAAACCCAGATATTTGTACCTTTCCATTTCCTAAAAAAACATAAAAAGATAAAAAAAAATAATCTTCCTCAACCCCAACCTTAGCGTAGTAACTTCTCACTAGCATTCCTATTCCCCTAGAGAACGATATCAATTCCCGTGGCTTACCCTAATACTACACTACAACGATTAGGTTCACTGTCTAGGGTGCTGAAAAACTTGCTCGACGAAAAGGAAGTTCCTTTGACCCCGAACTCGCTGCGTAAGCATTATCAAGTTTTTGGCGCCGCTGCCGGGGAATAGAATAGCTAGTTAGGAGTCCACCTCGTTTAGGTTTCTTTGCTTGATTCCTATCAAGTAAATTTTTTCTCATTTTTTTTAGCTTCCTCGTAGTCTATCCCCCTTCTTCGTGACCTTTGTTCGTAACCCCATCACTTTTCATCATGGAAGGTGATAACCAACCACCATTCATCAACCTACCACCAAATGACCCGCCAAGAGGCCGTACTCTTGGTGAATACTCGAGACCAATCTGCCTAGGTTATAGGAACACCATTGAGCTTCCCGATCAAGTCCAAACTACGGCCCTGCAATCCGACACCATCCGGTTGGTGCGAAACGGATGTGCATTCCATGGACTTCGTTCCGAAGATCCTAATCAGCATCTTAAGGATTTCCTTAAAATTGTCGATTCTATCGACCTCGATGCTACTACTCGAGAGACCACGCGCCTGCGTCTCTTCCAATTTTCTATACTGGACCAAGCTAGTAATTGGCTTGAGCGACATCCCGCCGGCTCCATCTCAAGTTGGGAAGATCTCACTACCCGTTTTCTGGCTAAGTTTTGCCCACCTACTCCCAATCAACCACTTGACCATCATTCCTTCAACCTTCTTCGTAATCAAATCATTAGTAAAATCAATGAGCATAGAGGATTCCATAGGATTACTGAGAATATGGAGGGTAGTGCTTATTTCAATCTTTACCCCACTAAAGAAGAGGTTGCCTATCACCAATACATAATCGATAATCCCCGATCACCCATCATTAGAATATGTCCAAAGATTAGGAGAGGAAATCCTTGGGACCTCAAAATTCCTTGTATGATCGGATATAGGAATGTTGAACATGCTTACATAGATATAGAATCTCCCATTAATGTGATGTCATCTACTGTTTATAATGATGAATGAACGACTCAAGATTAGGAGAGACTCTAAGTATCCAGGTGGAGTTTACAACTTTGTGGGAAGAGTCAAGGATGTACATGTCTTTATAGGAAATTTCACCTACCTAGTTGATTTTATGGTCCTAAAAGATGTAGGATGCATCATTGACTATAGCTTATCCCAAGTAGTGCTAGGAAAGCCGTTTGTTGAAACATCTAAAATGAGCCACAACAAGTATGATGGAACGGTTAGGTTTAAGGAAGGAAATGATGAGATCACTTATAGGATGCCTTGGAAGATGAATGAATTTTAGCCATTTATCCCTTTTTGAACGAGACAACATTAGAGCTTTTGAGGACAAAAGCAAGGACGATGTTGAAAAAGGTTATAAATTCATATGGGAAAGAAGCAGGCTTTATTATAAGGATTGTTTGACCCTAGGGCCTAGATATAGAGTCGATGAAAATTTTGTCAATGTGATAGAATTCTCATTGAGAATGCAAAACGAAGTCACGTAAGGGCACGACTACGAGTCTAGCTAAAAGACTCATAAATAAAGAAAAGCGCTTCGTGGGAGGCAACCCATGCTTAATTGTTTGCTTGTTTGTGTCATATATCTTTTGTTGATTGCTTATTCTCATGTTTAAATTTGTAAAAATGCTTTATTTTGTTTTTAACCTCGTCTTAATTACATATAAAGGTATTTTACATAAAGGATAAGTGTAGGAAGGATTACACACATTTTCAAAAGAAACGTAAACATGAGAATTTCACTTAATTAAAAGATATACATGTGTGTTTGTTCGAGTCAAATGCTTGTATCGAGTCATAATGGATGTTTTGCAGGAAATTTTTCCAGATTCTAAAGATGTAAATTTTCCAGAAAATCGCAGACCAGTTTTTGTCAGGATAACCTGACGGCGTCAGGATCGCAACCTGACGGCGTCAGGAAGGAGCAAAAACAACTGATTACTTTTTCTCGTTTTCTGAGCTACTTATAATTTTTTGGAATTTTCCAGGTCTTAATTTTCCAGAAATTATGTAAACATCCATTCCACAAGCATTATATCCTAGTTTAGTAGAGTCTTATATATATTATTACCGCCGATTTTACGCGAGGGTTTTGTTTGTTTTCTTGAAGTGTGCAGGTTTTATTTATCAAGAAGAAGATACATAAGATTGGAAGGAGCTTTTCACGCATACATTCTTCTTGGAAAGGATTTAACCACTACTTCACACACGGATCCTACCGAGCTAATCAGGGGAGTATTAGTTTCTTTCGTTTTTAATTACCTTCCATTATCATCACTTTGATACTTTCGGGGAACATTGGGGACAATGTTCAGTTTAAGTGTAGGGAGGGAAAATAAAACGGGAACTTTGCAAATATGCTTATCCTTGATTATTTGCTTTGTCCAATTGCATTTGTGTAATAAACCATGAAAAAAGGTCGGTTAGGGTAATTTTGGCACCAAATTTTCAATTTTTCATGACATATAGGAGTGGGCCATTAGTCTTAACAAAAGCGTCTCATGGATAGGAAGTTATATGACTAGCACAAAAACCCTTTACCACTTAAATTCCACCCAAAATGTGAAGATAGCCCTTAGATTAGTAGGAATTAAAGCATTCATCTTTAATGCTTAGTGTGTGAACTGGTAGTATATTAGATTCTAGAACTTGTTTCGTGATGCATCCCGAGATCGCTAGTAAGACTATACTTGTGTCGTTAGGAATAACTAAATGATAAGAGGCATTAGGATAACCCTTGTTTGATACCCGTAATATAATTACTTCTTCCACATCGGTTGAGTAATTCCCCCACACCTTTGCGTTGTACTCATATTTAGTACATGATACCCCTAGTTAACCCCTTAGAGCCTATCCTTTTCGCGGTTCTCGTGATGTTTTGGTTTTCCAAAATATCAATGAAGAGCATTGTTTACACCCCACCCCCAAATGTACACCCAAATCACCTTAGCCTACCTTGTATGCACTCACTTTTAGTGCATTATTGTTATCACCCTAAAAACCCTTAGTTTAATTATCTAGTTGCTTGCATAAGTTGCTAAGTCGAGTCATATCCTTTGTACACAGTTTTAGGACGATTGGGACACATGGGAAAAGTTAATGTTAGGAATTAGAAAATTCAGTAGTTAAAGAGTCGGTCACCTCAAGTATATGTATTCGATAAAAAGCTCGTAGTCGTAGTCAAGTTATGTTAGAAAGTAGTTTGTTAAGTAACACCGTGGAGGACGGACGGGTCTTTACCCACTGTATGCCTGATCCACAGCCCGTAGGTGGCGTTTGTTTGTAAGAGACTATAAATACCCTCTACCTCCCAAGGTAGAGGGTTGGAGCTTCAATACCATTTTTCTTTGTTTTCACATAGTTCCCAACTCTCTTCCCTTTCTCTCTCTAGAACTTTCTCTCTCTAAACATACTTGAACGCCCCACTTTGATCATGGTTTAGTGTGTTTGTGAAATCCTATATCTTACAAATGGTATCAAGAGCCATGGTTTGATCACTCATCTTTCATGCTCTTTGTTTTGGTAGATTTCATAAGGTTTTTGGGGTATTAAGTTTTTAGGAGAGTTTGAATCATTTGGACAAATTCTAGTGTTAAAGTTTGAATTTTGCTTATACTTTTGTGTTTAGGATCATCATAGGTGTTTAAGTTTTGAATTGGAAGGCTTAAATCATTGTGGTTTGGTTGTTTTTGATTGATAAAGTGGTTATTTTTGAACTTTGTACTAAGCTAGTTGAGTCTCGGATATACATTTCTTCAAAGCGAGTTGCTTTGTTACTGGATGCGAGTTGTTATATGCAACTTGGCTATTTAGCGAGTTAAGCTTTTAAGCAACTTGGTGGTTAAGCGAGATGTGTCTGTTTGCGACTTGCTATTAAGCGAGTTGATTATGAAAGCGACTTGTTTCATTAAGCGAGTTGATTGTGTTGCGAGTTGGTACTAAGGCGAGTTGGCTATTTAGCGACTTGTTTCATTAAGCGAGTTGATTGTGTTGCGAGTTGATACTAATGCGACTTGGCTATTTAGCGAGTTGATTCCTTAAGCGATTTGATTCTTTGAGCGAGTTGGTTGTTTAGCGAGTTGATAACTAAGCGAGTTGAGTGTTTAGCTACTTGTCTATTTAGACTTGTTACTTTTTCGTGACACATTCTTACGGTTGTTCTTTTGGTTTAGTAAAATCCCGTGAAAGAATCAATTTCCCGGTTTAATCAAAGAATAGTAAAATCTCGTAGAACTTGTAATCATGACAAACATCGTTCCTACTAATGTTTCTTCCATAGCGGAGGACGTTCAAGCAGCAGGGACAGATACACGTCCACCTATGCTTGACAGAACTGATTATGACTCATGGGCACAACGAATCCGATTGTACTGTTTGGGAAAAGAAAACGGAGTCAACATTCTCAAGTCAATCGATGAAGGACCTTATCAGATTGAGACTACTAGAGACTTAATTGATACAGCTGCAGATGGAACAATGATCTATGGAATAGACAGACCAAAGACGTATGATGAGCTCAATGATAAGGAGAAAAAGAGATTCAATGCAGATATCAGGGCTTCTAACATTATACTTCAAGGTCTTCCAAAAGACATCTACCAAGCTTATTAATCACAACACTGAAGCAAAGGCTGTATGGGATAATGTCAAGATGCTTCTTTCTGGTTCTGAATTAACTATGGAAGACAGAGAATCACAACTCTATGATGAATTTGAGCACTTCAAGATGAAACCAGATGAGAGTGTCTATGAGTATTACGTGAGATTCCACAAGCTTGTAAATGACATGAGGAACATCAGAATGACTATGCCAAACATTCAGCTGAACTCAAAGTTTGTGAACAACATGAATCCCGAATGGAACAAGTTTGTCACCTCTGTGAAGCTAACCAAAGGATTGAAGAATACAAACTATGAGCAACTCTATGCTTTCCTTCTTCAGAATGAGAGACATGCTATGTTTGAGAAAAGGATTCTGAAGCAATTCAAAACCAACCAGGGAGAGACAAGCTCATCAAATGATTCAACTGCCTTCTACTCAAACATTGGAATTACCACCAAAGCATCTCAAGTTATACCCATGGGTAATGGTAATCACAAACTCATTCCCGATCCAATGTTCAAACAAGCTGATGCTGATGCACACGTGGGAAACTTCATTAATCAACTGGCCCTCATGATTAGTCAAAACATGAACTCTCTCCCACACACCAACAACAACCTCAAAACAGCATCCAATCCACACAATCAAGCCACTGTCAGAGATGGGAAGGTTATGGTTCAACCAGTTCAAGAAAGGCAGTATGAACAAGGGAGAGGTGGAGCTGGTAGAGGATATGTGGCAAATCAGAATAAGGGAAGGATTGGAAATCAAGGACAAGCAAAGCCGATCAAGTGTTACAACTGTGGTGGTGAGGGACATATTGCAAGGAACTGCACATCGCCAAAACGCCCTCAGAATGCAGATTACTTCAGGGATAAGATGTTGCTTGTGCAAGCTCAGGATAATGGTGCAGCTTTGGATGAAGAGGAGTTGTTGTTAAATGCTAAGACATATGATGCAGATGTGGATGAGCAGCCCATTCAGGAGATAGGCCACAATCATCAAAATGCCTTTCAAGTTGCTGATTGTGATGCATACGACTCTGACGTTGATGATGAACCTACTGCACAAACAATTTTCATGGCTAGCATTTCTCCAATGGTCTCTCCAAAGGTCCCCTCATCACAGCAAGCTAGTCCATCCAAAGACAAAATCATTTCAGAGGTATTAAAACTATACGATGATGCTGATGTGCAAAAGATGCATGACAAAGTACAATCAACTGAAACTATTGAGTCAGATATTGAAAATATGGGTAATATCAATGTTGTCCCATATGATCAACATGTGAAACAAAGTAAAAGTGAGATTGTACCAAGTGATGCATCCTCTGCAGTCAATGATGACTATGTTTTTGATGAATACACTGCATGTGCCCCTGATGATTCTGTTATCTCTGAACTTAATGCCTATAAAGAACGAGTGGCCATTTATGAACAACGTGCTAAGTTCGAGCTAACCACCCGTGAGCAGGAATTGGATGACCAAATGCATACTACTATTAGAAAAAGTAAGTTTAGAGAAGAAGTATTAAAACAAGAGTTAAACTCCTTACAAGAAAAGCTTTCTAAAACTGCTAAGCAAAAACAAGAACTTCAAGAAAATGTTAAAATGCTTAAGCAAGAATTCAGTGCTAAGGAATCAAAACTTTTGAATGATTTTTCTAATCTAAAAACTTTGAAAAACAAGCTCGAAAATAAGTTGTACGTACAAGGGAATACAATTCAGACTGCTCACATGATCACGAAGCATAGAGATCTCAACGATAAGCATAGTATCCCCATTATAAAGGAATCCAACCCTGAGTATGGTAAGATAGCAAAAGCTGCTCATAATGTAATCTATGATGGCAATGAGATTCTTAAACCTAGACAGACACCTAGTTGCATTGAGTGCACTGAGGAAGATAGAAAAGTAGATGATGCATCTAGGGAGAAAATGAATAAGAAGCTAGAAGATCCTGAATGTAAAAAGAATAACATAACGATCAAACCCCATGATTACAAGAAGGAAAACTGGATTTCCTTGAACAAGTTTAAGCCTCAAACGTTGTTAACTCCCGAACCAGTGTTCTGGAAAAAGGATTTAGATAAGCAAAAAGCAGAGAATCTTGTTCTAACAAACCCTCCCCTTAGGAAAATGCCTGCAGCGACTGTGTATCCTCCAAATACACCAATGCATTTAGTTCCTAGAACTATTGCCACTAAGAGCAAGACCTTAATCAGTCAATATGTTATATTTCAATTATTTGTTGACTTTGAGAAAACTTGTAAGAAGAGGATCACACCCACTGGGATAACTGAAGGGGAAAGGGGTTTTGAGCAAACAAAAGAATGTTACTTAACTGAGATCATGCCTTTCTTTAAACAACTAAAAGATCAATTTGAGAGTCTTAAAAAGGGGATAGATACAGATATTAAAGGAATGGAAAAGGAATTTGATGCAATGATTGTTGAGGTTAGTGACTATGAGCGAGCATTAAAATATAATGAAATTGAGAGGAAGAACTTGCATACCTTAAATGAGAATCTGATTTCTGATTGTATTTCTCAAGATGTGTTCTATACTGCCACTAATTGTTCTATTACTGCTTCTCATATTCATGAATTATCTGTTGCTTTGAAAGTCTCCCATGATCGTGTCATTGAGCTTGAAATCAAAAACGCTAAACTAAGTGAGAAAATTGAACAGGATGATGACAATAATTTGGTAAAACATTTTTCTAAACTAGAAGTTGAACATGTTGATTTACAACTAAAGTATCAACATCTCAAAGAAAATGTTAAAACCTCAAACATCAAGATATCCTCAGATGTTCCAGAGTTTGATGCAGTTTTTGAAATAAACAAACGTGATGAACAGATTCAAGCTCACAGTAACACGATCAGAAAACTGAAAGCCTAAATTTCTCAATTAAAGGGTGAAATGAACAATGTGACTGGCTCCCAAATGCCTCCTCCTTTAGATTCTCGGAATTCTCAAAATTTTCATCTTCAAAACTTGGTTAATGCTTTACAAAAGGAAAATGAAAGTTTTCTAGAAGAAAGTGAAAAGGTTAAACGTCATTTCAATGAGTTATTTGAGTCAATAAAAGTCACTCGTAACAAAAATAATGAAAAAATAACTTCATTGCAAAAGGAAATTGAGAATCTGAAGAGTCAGGTAAAAGGGAAAATGTCAATGACAAATGGGGAGAATGATGCTTCAAAGGTGCATGTCTGTAATAAATATGCTTTTTCTGTGAAATATGTTCCTCCTCATCTTAGGAATAACAAACTTGATATTCAAACATATTTCTCATACCTTAAGGACAGCCTAGAATGTCTTCGTGAGATTGTAGAAGAGGATAAGTTAGAGAAACCACTTGATAATGCAATTGGCCATGCATGCTTATATGCCAAACGATCTCAAGAACTTCTAGAATGCTTAATTACAATATGCCCTAAAAATTTAGGTGAGCAAGTCAATCCCTTGATACCTTGTTCTATGCCTAGTGCCAAGTATACAACTCATTCAATGCCCAATGTTATGAATGTGAACTCTAGTATGCCTTCAAGTAGTTCAGATCCCAACACATCTAAACAGGAAATGCAAAAAGTAGATCAATCAACTAATGTTCCCATAATTCCCTCTACATGAGTAATCAGTGACATTAAAGCGAGCATGTCAAAGTCTCAAGGCAATACAAGGAATGATAGGACCTTGCAAGCTAAGAATGTGCATTGGAAGAAAGTAGAAGACCAACCTAGGAACTTTAAGTTTGAGTTGAATAAAACGAATCGTGTTGATTCTAGTATTAGCCATAGGCGTACTGTAATTAATTCGAATTCTGATACTATCTGCAAACCATGTAATGATGCCTGCTTGAATTCTGTTACTAATCGTGAATGTGGTGTGAATGTTTTGTCTAATGCTGTCAAATGGCCAGTTAAAATTGTTAATGCTAAAAATCATGCTAAGAAGGCTAAAAGGCAAAGGCGAAAGAAAGTTAGAAAACAGTGGAAACCCACAGGAAGAACATTTAGTAAGATAGGTTATCAATGACCTGTTGGCCATAAGGTTAATCAGACAATGCCCACTAGAAAATGGATGCCTACTGGTAGAACTATTCCCTTAAGAAGTGAAAATACTTTGAATAGGTCAAATACGGACACTAGTAATGCATCTATTCATAATGATTCCATTGCTTCTATTTCTGATATGGATGTTTCTATTTCTGATTTGGCTGTTCCAATCACTGTTACTAACCAAATGGAACCCATTCTTGCATGGGGATCCCAATTATCCAGTTATCCATTCTTGTCTGTGTTCAACTGCAGATCGTTCAAATCGTTCTGTGGTACCTGGACTCAGGCCGTTCCAAGCATATGACTGGAGACCGATCGCGGCTCATGAACTTCGTGAGTAAATTCATCAGAACTGTTAGATTTGGGAATGATCATTTTGGTGCTATTATGGGTTATGGTGATTATGTAGTCGGCAAAAGTGTAATCTCCAGGGTATATTATGTGGAAGGTCTTGGTCATAATTTGTTCTCTGTTGGTCAATTATGTGATTCTGATCTAGAAGTGGCCTTTAGAAAACATACTTGCTTCGTTAGAGAACTTGATGGTGTGGAATTATTAAGAGGTACTCATAGTTCAAATCTATACACCATCTCTATCGAAGACATGATGAAGTCTTGTCCAATCTACTTGCTGTCAAAGGCTTCTAAAACAAAGTCATGGTTATGGCATCGCCGTCTCAATCACTTGAACTTCGGCACCATTAATAACCTTTCCAGAAAGGATCTTGTTAGAGGCTTACCCAGATTAAAATATGAAAAAGATCATCTTTGTTCAGCTTGCCAATTGGGAAAAAGCACAAAATATTCCCACAAACCAAAACCCACAAACTCAGTAATGGAAGTTCTTCATACCCTTCATATGGATCTGTGTGGCCCAATGAGAGTCCAAACCGTAAATGGGAAGAAATACATTCTAGTAGTTGTTGACGACTACTCTCGATTTACTTGGGTAAAGTTTTTGAGGACTAAGGATGAAACTCCAGATGTCATCATCAAACTAATCAAACAGCTTCAGGTTTGACTCAACAATACAGTCAGAATTGTTCGAACAGACAATGGCACAGAGTTTGTTAACAAAGACCTAATTCGATTTTATGAAAGTGTTGGAATCAGTCATCAAAGAAGTGTTCCACGAACTCCTCAACAGAACAGTGTAGTTGAAACACGAAATCGAACTCTTGTGGAAGCCGCAAGAACAATGCTTATTTATTCGAAGGTTCCAATGTTTCTATGGGCTGAAGCCATTGCCACTGCTTGCTACACCCAAAATTGTTCCCTTATACACACCTCTCATGGAAAAACTCCATATGAACTTGTTCATAAACGAAAACCTGATCTCTCATACCTTCGTGTTTTTGGTGCTTTGTGCTATCCAACGAATGACGGTCAAGACCTAGGTAAATTAAGAGCAAAGGCAGATATTGGAATTTTTGTTGGTTATGCATCAAACAACAAGGGTTACCGAATCTACAATAAGAGAACTCGAAATATCATGGAAACAATTCACGTTACGTTCGATGAGCTGACCGGTCAAATGGCTCCAGGACAATCCAGTTCTGGACCCGCATCCCAACTTTCATCTAGTAGTCATATCAGTTCTACTCTTATCTCTAATCAGTCACCAGCATCTCCTTATGTACCTCCCTCTGAAGATGATTTGAAGAAATTGTTTGATCCTATGTTTGATGAACACTTTGAGCCAAGTGCTATTGATATGTCAATTCCATCAACAGAGGCTGCTTCTATCCCTGTCAATGAAGTCAATCCTTCAGTTTCTATGTCATTAAGTCAGGAAGCGCCTGCTGCTGATCAATCTGTCTCATCAACAAACCTTAAATCACCGAGTGTACATCATGGAATTGCTTCTGATTCACAGGATGAAGTTAATCCCTTTGCTACTCCCGAAGATGCTCCATTTGAAAATATATTTGCTCCTGAATCATCATCTGAACCATCTTCATCAGGAGAAATCGACTCTGCTACTTCAGTTCCACTACAACAACCACATGAACACATCAGAAAATGGACACATGATCATCCACTGGACAACATCATTGGAAATCTCTCTCGTCCAGTATCCACAAGGAAACAACTTGCAACCGATGCCTTATGGTGCTTCTTTAACTCCGTACTCTCTAAGATCAAACCTAAAGACGTTAAAACTGCTATGAATGAAGATAGCTGGTTTAATGCCATGCAAGAAGAAATTCATGAGTTTGATCGATTAGATATATGGGAATTAGTACCTGCTCCAGACTGTGCTATGATCATTGCTCTTAAGTGGATCTTCAAAGTGAAGCTTTATGAGCATGGAGATGTTCTAAAAAATAAGGCTAGATTAGTTGCAAAAGGATACCGTCAAGAGGAGGGTGTAGACTTTGAGGAATCTTTTGCTCCAGTTGCTCGTATCGAGGCTATCAGAATCTTCTTGGCTAATGCTGCTAGCAAGAACATGGTTGTCTATCAGATGGATGTGAAAATAGCCTTTCTTAATGGAGATCTGAAAGAAGTGGTTTATGTCAGCCAGCCAGAGGGTTTTGTGAATCCAGAGCATCCTACTCATGTTTATCGCTTGAAAAAGGCCCTTTATGGTTTGAAGCAAGCTCCTAGAGCATGGTATGATACGCTATCAAAGTTTCTTCTATCTACTGGATTCAGCAAAGGAGCAGTTGATCCTACATTGTTCACCAGAAAGTCAGGCAAACATTTAATTCACGTTCAAATTTATGTTGATGATATCATCTTTACCTCGACTGACCCCAATGAGTGTGACCGTTTTTCAAATGAAATGGGTTCTAAATTTCAAATGTCAATGATGGGACAAATGTCATTTTTCTTGGGATTACAAATTTCACAAAGTCCCGGAGGCATTTTTATAAATCAATCTAAATATGCAAATGAGATTTTAAAGAAATTTGGATTTGATTCTAGTGACCCTGTTGACACTCCCATGATTGAACGTACTAAACTAGATGAGGACCACTCAGGGATCATGGTAAACCAAACGAAATATCGTAGTATGATTGGTTCCCTGATGTACCTCACAGCTAGTAGACCAGACATCTTGTTCGCTGTTTGCATGTGTGCTAGATACCAGGCTAAGCCTACTAAAAAGCACCTTGAAGCGGTTAAACGGGTCTTTCGGTATCTCCAAGGAACCATCAATATGGGACTTTGGTACCCCGAAGGACACCGGTATGTGACTAACAGCCTATGCAGATGTTGATCATGTAGGATGTCAAGATCTCGTCAAAGTACGTCTGGAGGTGCTCAGTTTTTGGGTGATAAGCTTGTGAGCTAGTCTTCAAAGAAGCAAATGAGTACTTCTATTTCCTCTACAGAGGCTGAATACATAGCCATGTCATCTTGTTGTGCTCAAATCCTATGGATGAGATCCCAATTATCTGACTATGGCTTTGAATTCAACAAAATCCCTCTGTACTGTGATAATAAAAGTTCTATTGCTCTCTCATGCAACAACGTTCAACACTCAAGAGCAAAGCACATCGACATTCGACATCATTTCATCAGGGAGCAAGTGGAAAATGGTGTAGTGGAACTCTATTTTGTGAGGACTGAATACCAATTAGCAGACATCTTCACTAAAGCTCTTCCTAGAGAACGTTTTGAGTTTATTCTTCCACGTCTTGGTCTTAAGAGTCTGCAACCGGAAACACTCAAACGTCTTCAAGAGGAAGAAGAGGAGTAAAACGTTTCCCTCATGTATCTCCTGTAAATATTTATTTAAAAAGCAAAATACAAAACTTGAAAAAAAAAAAAAAAAGATATATATATATATATATATATATATATATATATATATATATATATATATATATATATATATATATATATATATATATAAAATTCTCAAAATCCATAAAAATTAGAAAATCTTGAAAAATTCCAAAAATATTGTTATTTTGTCATGTTTTTCCTTATTCGATATCATCTACGGACTTTGTGTTGACATTCAAAGAATGTCACGGGTTTTTAGATGTTCTTCGAATGCACATAGTTTTTGCATAAAAAATAATAATAATAATAATAATAAATGAGGCGGAGAAAAATGGTGGTTTATTGTCATTTCAGGCAGTAACCCGTTTTAAAAGTAAAGAACAGAGTCATGCTTTATCTCATGTTTCAAATCTCATGTTCTGATTCTAAAAACAAATGTTTGTCATTAACAAGACATATGTTTCCTTTCAAATAATTTTCCTTCTAATGATTCTTCTGAAAAAATATTTGTCAACTAATGAAAACAAAATTGTTTTGAAAACACTTCGGACTCTATTTTTGAAAATCAAAAGTACTTATCAAGTGTCTAAATCTCAATCCATCAATAAACAACCTTCGTCATTGATTGAGGGGGAAAATGATTTTTCAATTAAATCAAAAAGTGTTCTTCTCAAACAATTAGCACTTAAATGAGCAAGGTCTACTCTAATTATTTTACAATATTTTATACAATTGGTTCAAGACCTTGGCTATTATTATGTTTTCAAAAGATAATCATGCATGTTTAATCAATGGAGTTTAAAGTCTCAAAATCCAATCCTTATCAGTTAAAACGTCTTTCATAATCAAGTCACAATTCTCATCAAAAGCTTTCAAAATCAATTTAAATCTACAGAGATCACAAATCTCAAATGATTTGATAATTGTGATCGGGGGAGAATTTGTGATTTAAATTGGATTTAAACTGATAATTCGATAAATGGTTTCATAAGTGTTTAGCAAGTTTTCCTCCCCACACGTGACAAACGGTTTCAAATTTTCCATACATATGTTGAAGGGGAGTATCTACTTTAAAACCTCAAATTATTGAAACGTGATTGAATTGTCTCTAAGTGCAGGTTCCCTCTAATTGATTGGGAAGTGATGATGATCATTTTAGAAAATGTTAATCAAAAGATTGGACCTTTCATTCTTAATCCAACGAGTTCAAAGATCTCTTGCCTCCATGTGCTAAACAAATTCTGAATTTTTATGCATATGTTGAGGGGGAGCATTTCTAAAATATCAAAACAATTAAGATACAAAATGCTTTGATTTATATCACAAGTATCTTGATTGATTTTCAAATGGTTTTCAATTGGTTTCAAGGCAGAAGAACTATATCAAAAGACCAACCAACTTTACTTTATGCATGGTGATATAAGGAAGATAAGGTTAGGTTGAGGTCCAATGATCCGCCAGAACCGGAGGGATCTACCCAGGGACAAAACCACTAGTTAGTGTAGAAGTCCTTAGGTATGATGATAAAAGGTGAAAAATGAGATATGGGAAGAGTGCGGACTGAAACTGAGCTAGTACTGGAATAAACCCAACAAGGTTTTAGTTATGAAGTTTCGGTAAGCACTGAAGGGGTTGAAGAATGAAAAAGAAATTAAATGTGAAAAAGGGTGAAAAGAAACAGACCTCCATTTATTCAACCTTAGAGCAGAAACCGGGTTCAATTCATATACTACCGATGGTTACCAAGGTAACATCGGTATTGAAGACAAGACGTCATGGACCCAGTGATGCACTGCACTTCAACTTTCCAAACCACTCAAGTTCCTCTTAAAAGGACTTGTTTCATTCTCACTAAGAACCGACATTATCTATCGACCTTCTCTTAGAGATTGTTGATATTGAAAAAGGAGACCCTCTCCCTAGTCTCCGGCATAGGAACCAAATATGCACAATTGAGTCTAGAGCCACGAGATCATCTATAAATCTCATTAGGACACTTTCAATGAAGACTCTCTGTTTCACACAATGTGGACAGAGAGATTATATCTTATGAGTCCTACGCATTATCCTTGTGGTATTGCCAGAACATCTGAGTGATATGCAAACATATTCACAATGAAGATGGAAAGCCTTCTAGAGCCAACATCAAACAAGCTCCTGGTAGGTGGCATGTGAGATCTATTCAATAGATCAACCATGTGACAACTGAACAGAAACAATGGGGCGATTCAATCTTTTGAATCAATCCTGGTTCAGGTTATGGATTGACGGATACCTTTGAAAAACCAGTCGTTGTGCCCAAAACTCTTTTATTTTGCACATCGACTGTGTAATAATTTCTCAAAATAAAAGGTGTTTATGAGCAGTACACGATTGTTTTTCAAATCTCTTTTCATCAATCAGTGAATCTTATTTCGCTGGTTCACTCACTCCGTGTTGTCTTCTTTGAGACGTTCCGGTTTGAGAATAGCTAGAGCAGCTGCGAAACCCTGTCAAGGAAATTCTTCGGAATTATACATGATCACAGGCAGTACTTGTACTGATCAACGGGGAACCGTGGGCCGTGTACCTCAATTCAATGAAAGTGATCAAAGACACTTTCATATGCTTTATTGCTAACTGTTTTATGCAGGTACACCCCGACGTTTGCAGCTGATCAGAATGAAGCGGTCAATCCATAGCCGCATGCTCACACAACACATTCAGTTCTAAAGAAATCATGATTAGTGCATCAATGACTCTGATATTTTCACTCCATGCTTCTGCTACGCTGCTGCCAATATCATGAATTAACTAAAGCTTCCGCTACTCTAATAAGAATATATCATGATCCAGAATGTGAGCATGTCGGTCCAAATGTCACAACATCACATAATACCAACTCCACAATGGATGAGTAAGAGATGAATGTGGCTGATGATCTCAATGTTGGCTCAAAACTCTTCATCACGTGGATCAGTTAAAGACCTCCACTCGAATCTATCCAAACATGCAGATCATGAAGAATCAATGACTACGGGCTACTGAGCAAAGAACTTAATCAAGAATCCTAGAATAATCTAATGTAATATCTGTTTGTATTCATTGTAAATTGAGGTGACCTCCCATAGGGGGAGATTGTTAGGAATTAGAAAATTCAGTAGTTAAAGAGTCGATCACCTCAAGTATATGTATTCAATAGAAAGCTCGTAGTCGTAGTCAAGTTATGTTAGAAAGTAGTTTGTTAAGTAACACCGTGGAGGACGGACGGGTCTTTACCCACTGTATGCCTGATCCACAGCCCGTAGGTGGCGTTTGTTTGTAAGAGACTATAAATACCCTCTACCTCCCAAGGTAGAGGGTTGGAGCTTCAATACCATTTTTCTTTGTTTTTACATAGTTCCCAACTCTCTTCCCTTTCTCTCTCTAGAACTTTCTCTCTCTAAACATACTTGAACGCCCCACTTTGATCATGGTTTAGTGTGTTTGTGAAATCCTATATCTTACAGTTAAAGTTTATGAAAAGACGGGAAGAGAACGTTAAATTCAAATTCCCTTTATTTGCGTAATAATGTACTCCAAGTGTTTTGATCTTTTCAATTCGGGTCAAATTAGTGTTAGAGTAATAAAAACTCAAGTGTAAGGATGTGCCTATAAATCCCTATCATTTTGATGTTATCGTAGAGGATGGTAGAGTAAAAGTGTATGAAAAAAAAAAAAAAAAAAAAAAAAAAAAAAACGATTCTTCGCATGCTTGTAACAAAACGATTTTTGACTTGCCACCACTAAATAGCCTATCCCACCAAACCCTTTGTTTTCCTACCGTAAGCCTAACATTACAACCCTTTTAAAAGACCTCTTTGATAGTCTTTCCTAGGTGCTTACGCCAAAGCGATGGAGGTTTGATCTAGTCTCAAGCCTATGGTAATTTATGTACTAGGACCGGTTAATGAGTGTTTATCTTCCATTTCCAACTTATTATATTTCATATACACCCGAGAGATGTGAGTATCCAAACACCCCATGTGAGGTGCTAGTATATAATTTTCGTGCTTGTTATGACTTTTGTGGGGCTTATATGTGTTGTGGATTGTTTTAACCAATGCTTCATGACCCTTAACTTATAAATTAATTGGCTAAAAGCACATTTGCTTGAGGACAAGCAAATACCAAGTGTAGGGATATTTGATAAGGTTTTAAAATGTACCTTTTTGAGGGGTCGTTTAAGCCCTTATTTGATCACTTTCGTATCCGTTATTACTTAATATCGTTCCTTTTCATTTTTTAGGTATCTTGAAGGCAAAATGCTGGAATGACACTTATTCGGACGAAAAGGCGCGAATACACGAAGAAAATGGCCAAAGTCAAGAATCGAGCCACTCAGACTGCTGGAACTGAAGGGGACGGCGTTAGGTGTTATATGCGACGCCGTCGCATCACTTTTGTGACGGCTCAGTAGCCAAATTGCTTATTTACAAGTGACGGTGTCAGGCTTTAAAAGAGTAGGTCGTCGCAACTCAGACGGCCTAGATTTGATCCAGACGGCGTCAGAGACTGAAGGGGACAGCGTCACAAGCATAAGGTGACGCCGTCGCAAGACTAACGTGGCCAAGAGGAAACCCTAATGACGGCGACCCGACGGCGTCACAAATTAAAGGGTGACGCCGTCGCGAATGTAATCTTATATATAGAATCCGAATTTTTTAGTTTTCAGTGTGTAGTCTTTTGGAGTAAAAACCTAAACCGAACCAAGGCTGTCTTGTACAGTATTTTAGGGTTCCAAACCCTATCTTACATCAAGATAAGTGTTTTACTTCATTAATTTAATTATGTATTCAATTACTTGTGTGTATGCTTGCATGTTCTCCATGTCCGGCTAATTTACTTGTGTGTTTGCTTAGGGAATATGAAACTTAATTATTGAATATTGATTGGTTGTCTCTTATCTTAATTGTTAATGATCTAGTAATGCGATAGGTCATCCGTTGTGTAGTTAATGCTTGATTAATCTTTGTGAACCTTAGTTTATAGCGCCTAGAGTTGTTGTAGGCTAAACCATCCGAAGAGTACCTTAGAGTTAAAGTTTATAAATCCTAGAGATTTTGTAGGCGATAACCTTTGGTAGTTTCAAAGAGTTAGGGATAAACGCATACCTACGACCTTAGATACACAACGCGATTAAGAATAAGGACGTGACAATTCAACCATCAATAGGAGATAATTAAGGAGTAATAAAACCTAAGTAAATACATCTTTAAATCATCATACGAGCACACAATAATTAGACATAGACTGCATACACCACTAGATTAGATAATTAGATAAGTAGAGTAATCGGTAAAAATACCAACCCCCAACTCCAAACCCCGATATTCGTACCTTTCCATTTCCTAAAAAAACATAAAAAGATAAAAAAAAAAAAAAAAAAATCCTCAACCCCAACCTTAGCGTAGTAACTTCTCACTAGCATTCCTATTCCCCTAGAGAACGATATCAATTCCCGTGGCTTACCCTAATACTATACTACAACGATTAGGTTTACTGCCTAGGGTGTTGAAAAACTTGCTCGACGAAAAGGAAGTTCCTTTGACCCCGAACGCGCTGCGTAAGCGTTATCAGCCGCTATCATTCGCAACAGACAAGAACAAATCATGAAGAAATATCAAATCGACGAGGACGATGCTTATTAATATGTGTTGTGTTTTTCTTTCGTATCGTTTATTTTTTCGTACGTTATTTTAAGTTTCGTCTAATTTTAATTTGTCGTGATGTATTTTTATTTTTAATGAAATCAATTTAGTTTATTTAAAAATTTGAATTAAAAAAAATAAATGTGTAAGTGGTGGGCCCCAAATGAGTAAATTGAAGTTAGTTATGATAATGAGTAGTTGTAAAGGGAGGTTTGTTAAAGTGATGTGGCGTCCCGTATGTCCCAATCTCACAACTTGACTCTAGTTGTGTTATACAACTTGAGAGGATCCTTGCCCAACCTCCACAACTAACCCCCTCACTCACAACTAACCTCAACTTACTCATTTTGGTCCAACCACTTACAAATAATTTTTTTTTCACATTTCCACATAACTTTTATGAACAAAAAAAATTGAATAATAATAGATACTGATCTACAAATCATCTTCATCCCAAAACCATGTATCAAAAACCACCACCATCTTCACCACCAGAGCTCCACCTCCGATCCACCAACCACAAACCACCACCACCATCTTCATCCCACAAACCACCAACAACAAACCACCAACCACAAACCACCACCACCATCTACAACTCACATACATACACACACACTCTCTCTGCACACATACTCTCACACCCACAACCCATTTATAAATTGAAAAAAAATGATTAAACGCACAGTTAGGCCTCACCTTTGTTAGATTTTTGATTCGTCGTTTGCACGACGAGGGTTCGGAGCCACGGCGAAACATCACGGTGTGGTGGCGAGAGGCAACGAAGTTGCCATGTTGGAACTGCGAGGTGATGGCGAGCGCACACCGGATGCTCTAACACACTTGGATGTCACGCCACGTCATTCATAACCTGAATCAACCATTCATATTATGTACTTTGAGACTTAATTTGAAAATTGATTATGCATATCGATAATAATATAAGTAAACTATGCATTTTGGCACACAAAAGCTACTATATTGTGTATCTTGGATTTTTTCCCCTATAACTAACTATATTTAGTATTATGTTAGCTAAAATTTGTTTGTGTTTTCCATAATATAATCCGAATATTGATCGAATACTCCGGTTAAGCTATGGTCCAGTAAAAAAGTTCATGTTGCCTCTAATTTAAATTTCAATTTGATTAGGTGTCAAACCAAACATTGAATAATCCTAAATCGTATTGCGCCCATCATTTTTTCCAAGTAACTTTTTTTTCCAATAACTTAGAAAACATCATCTTTTAGGGTGTCTCATAATTTTAGGTCCAAAACGATGTATCAAATTTTGAACGTTTTTTATAGACACACTTAGGATCAATGAAGATCGATAAATGTGTTTTACAAGAACTTGGATAATCAAGAGAAGAAAAGATTATCGAAAGCTTCAATGTATTATCAATGGTGGGTTTGTTACAAAGTTTGTTACAATGATAGTGAAAGAGAATTAAGAGAAAAGTGTATATCACAAAAGCTACTAATGAAATGAATGATACAAGTATTTAAAGGAGGCATTTAGGCGGGATAGTTGGTTAAGCTTAAGGGGATCTTGTCACGTGCACCTCACGTGTGTTTAGACACACATGCACCTCACGTGCCATTTGGCTTATCCAACTTCCCAGCTTATTCACTAACAGCTCTTAAAAATCCTTCCTCCTTCAAATCATTCTTGTCCTCAAGAATGTGAATCAAAAGCTGGAAATTTGGCATACAATTCTTCCAAATTTTCCCAAGTGTAATCTTCTGGTGTTCCATTAGTCCACTGAACCAACCCATACACCACAGCAACATTCCTTTTCTTAACCATTTTCCTTTATTAAAATTGTCATAGGCTGCACTGCTATTAACCCTTCTTGATTACATCTAGGGAGGTCAATGACTTGTGTTGAGTGAGGATTTCCTTTGCAAAGTTTCAACTGAGATACATGGAAGACATTGTGGATTTGGCTATGATCAGGTAACTCCAACCTATATGCCACTTGCCCAATATTACCAATGACCTTAAAAGGTCCAAAGTACTTTGGAGAGAATTTGTTTTGCCTTCCTTGCCTAATGGATACCTGCATGTGGGGCTGCAGCTTCAAAAAGACCATGTCACCCACCTCAAGCATCCTATCACTTCTTCCTTTATCTGCTTGTTGCTTCATCATGTTTTGTGCTCTTTCCAAATGAAACTTAAGCAACTGAATAGCCTGTTCTCTAGCTGCTAGAGTCCTATCCACTGCATCAACCTTGCTAAGACCCCCTATGTATGGAACATGTACTGGTGGTGCTTGTCCATATACAGCCTCAAATGGAGAAGTCATGATGGAAGTGTGGAAATTTGAATTATACCACAATTCAGCCAAAGATAGCCACTTTGCCCATTCTTTAGGTCTGTCCCCTGTCATACATCTTAAGTAACATTCCAAGCATCTATTCACCACCTCTGTTTGACCATCAGTCTGTGGGTGGTATGAGGTGGACATTAACAACTTAACTTGCAAAAGTTTGAATAATTCTTTCCAAAAACTGCTCAAGAAGACCTTATCCCTATCTGATACAATGGTAGTAGGCAACCCATGTAACTTGTAAACTGTATCCAAAAACAATTGAGCTACTTGAGCTGTTGTGAAAGGGTGAGCTAGAGACATGAAATGAGCATACTTAGTGAGTCTGTCAACTACCACAAAGATCACATTACTACCATTAGATCTTGGTAATCCTTCAATGAAATCCATAGAAATACTTTCCCAAATCTTTTGAGGAATGGGCAGAGGTTGTAGCAGACCAGGATAGGCTGCTAAGTCTGGTTTGTACCTCTGACAAGTGACACATTCTTTGACATATTGCTTCACTTCTTTTCTTAAACCTTTCCAATATAAAACTGAGCATATTTTGTGGGTAGTAACCTTGACCCCAGAGTGACCACCAATAGCTCCACCATGAAAATGAGCAAGCAACTCTACTTTTAACTCCTTAGCTTGACCAACTACTAACTTGTTCTTTCTTAGTAATTGACCATTAGCCCAAACATAATGTTTCTTACTTGCATTTCCAGCCTGCAATTGTTCAATGGCAGCTTTGAGTTTCACATCTGCACCCCAGCTTGCAATTATCTTATTAGCCAATGCAGTTGTCATAGTAACTACTGTGGTTTGCATCAATGTCCCGACTTCTTGTACTCTTGACAAAGCATCAGCAGCTGCATTGTCAACTCCTTTCTTATATTTGACTTCATAGTCAAAGCCCATTAACTTGGGTAGCCATTTCATTTGTGCTGGAGTAGAAATCCTTTGGTCTAACAGGTACTTTAAACTGTAATGATCTGTTTTAATAACAAAATGCCTATCCAACAAATATCCTCTCCACTTTTCCAATGCCAACATCACAGCCAAAAATTCTTTTTCATAGGTAGAGAGTTGTTGGTGTTTTGGAGCCAAACTCTTACTCAAATAGGCAATAGGGTGGCCATTTTGTCAAAGTACTGCACCAGTTCCAATACCTGATGCATCTGTTTCCACCTCAAAAGGTTGTTCAAAATCTGGAAGAGCTAACACTGGAGCTTGGATCATAGCTTTCTTCAAGGCTTCAAAGGCTGTCAAAGCTTCATTAGACCATTTAAAAGCATTTTTCTTCAAGAGTTGTGTCAATGGTCTGCTAATTGTAGCAAAATCTTTAATGAACTTTCTATAATAACCAGTAAGACCAAGAAATCCCCTCAACTGCTTAAGATTTTAGGTACTGGCCAATTTTGCATAGCAATTATCTTGGTTGGTTCAGTGGCCACTCCTTTAGCAGACAACACATGTCCCAAATACTCAACATGGTTTGTACCAAATACACACTTTGATTGTTTAGCATACAATTGATTTTGCCTCATAGTTTCAAGTATCATAGTCAAGTGTTTTACATGATCAACAACATTCTTTGAGTAGAACAGAATATCATCAAAGAATACCAATGTAAACTTCCTCAAATAAGCCTTGAACACATCATTCATCAATGCTTGAAAAGTGAAAGGTGCATTGGTTAGTCCAAAGGGCATCACCAGGAATTCATAGTGTCCTTCATGGGTCTTAAAAGCAGTCTTTGCTATATCATCCTCATTCATCCTAATCTGATGGTAGCCTGATCTCAGATCCAACTTGGAAAACACTGCAGCTCCATGTAATTCATCAATAAGCTCATCAATCACTGGAATAGGAAACTTGTCCTTCACTGTATGCTTGTTCAGTTGTCTATAATCTACACACATTCTCCAACTATTATCCTTCTTCTTAACCATCACAATTGGTGAAGCAAATGGGCTTTGGCTTTGCTTAATCACACCTGATTCTAACAATTCCTTCACCATGGCTTCTATGGCATCTTTTTGCACAGGAGGATGCCTATAAGGTCTAGTATTGACTGGTTGTGTGTTTGGAAGTAGTGGTATTCTGTGATCAAATGCTCTTTTTCGAGGTAATTCCTTTGGTACAGCAAAAACATTAGCATACTTATCAATTACTTGTCTCAACTGAAGGTTTACTTCCTTATTGCCTTCTTCCACCCCCATAGACTTGAGTTCTGTTAGGAATTAGAAAATTCCATGTTGAAGTATCTGTCACCCCAACTCTAGTCTAGCATATGTTAGCTCGTAGACATTACGTTATTTATTAGTTAGTTAGTTAGTTAGAGCAACACCGTGGAGGAAGGACGTGTCTTTACCCACTGTATGCCTGATCCATAGTCCGAAGGAGGACGTTTATTGTGTAACTATATATACCCTCTACCAGTGTTGTAAATATCGCTCGGCGGTCCCTCGGCGGTCGACCACCGCCAAGCGCCATAGCGGTTATGGCGGCGATATATCAGTGATATAACGGAGACCCTAAATTATAAATAAATTAATTTTTTTTATAGGTATTTATATATTTTATATACATATTAATAAATATTTATTAGTTTTATTGTTATATCTAATATTTTTAATTATATATTTTATATAAATATTACAAATTTTACATTGTATATGCATTTAGTTATGTATTTCCCACTCTTAACCGATATTTGACCGATATTCCGATATTTGACCGATATTTTACCGATATTTTACCGATATTTTACCGATATTTCACCGATATTTGACCGATATGACCGATATAACCGATATTGACCGATATTTGACCGATATTGACCAACCGATAAATTTGACCGATAAGTGAAATATCGTATCGGTGGACCGCCGATAAGCGATATATCACTGATATATCGGCCGCCAAGACCGATATTTACAACACTGCCCTCTACCTTCCAAGGTAGAGGGTTGGACCTTTCATTCATCTTAATCTAACCTTCTATGTTTTCTTTCACTTTCTCTCTCTAGAAAGGATCCTACTTTCTCTCTCTAAACTATACATAATTCGAACCATATATTGTTATGTGATGTGTTTGTGAAATCCAATATCTAACAATTGGTATCAAGAGCCATGGTTTGATCATTCATCTTTCATGTTCTTTGTTTTGGTGGATTTCATAAGGTTTTTGGGGTATTAAGGGTTTAGGAGAGTTTGATTCATTTAGACAAATTCTAGTGTTAAAGTTTGAATTTTGCTTGTACTTTTGTGTTTAGGATCATCATATGTGTTTAGGTTTTGAATTGGAAGGCTTAAATCATTGTGGTTTGGTTGCTTTTGATTGATAAAGTGGTTATATTTGAAGATTGTACAAAGCGAGTTGAGTCTTGAATTCACATTTCTTCTAAGCGAGTTGCTTTGTTATTGGATGCGAGTTGGTACATGCGACTTGGCTGTTTAGCGAGTTGATTTTTATGCGGTTTGAGTTCTAAGCGAGTTGCCTATGCGACTTGTCCATATTCATCGTATCTAAAGAGCGTTGTCTAAGAGAGTTGCCACATATGCGAGTTGTCTACTTGCTTATTGAAGCGAGTTGTGTTATGCGAGTTGCCACATATGCGAGTTGTCTACTTGCTTATTGAAGCGAGTTGTGTTATGCGAGTTGCCACATATGCGAGTTGTCTACTTGCTTATTAAAGCGAGTTGTGTTATGCGAGTTGCCACATATGCGAGTTGTCTACTTTCTTATTGAAGCGAGTTGTCTTATGCGAGTTATCTGTTAAGCAACTTGTCAAGGACTGTGATTTGTCTATTCCTGCGATTTGTCTTTAAACCTAACATACAAAACCCTTGTTTTCAAACCCTAATTTTCCGCGGAACAGGGGGTATATATATAAAGAATTAGGGAACATCACAAACTCAACCACGACACCAATTGATCTTCACTTCATTATCATCTCCTAGTTTCCTTACTACATCCTATTTCTCATTATCTCACGGTTTTGTCTTGATTCTTGTAAAATCCCGCGAAAGATTCTATTTCTCGGTTTAAATCATAGACTTGTAAAATCCCGTGTATACTTCAACATCATGTCTTGCTCTACTGACCCAGTGATTTCAGAAGTACTCAAACTGTATGATGTTGTTGACAACCATGAGAATATTAGTTATACTGAACGGTTAAAGATGATGGAATCAATCAATGAGGATGTGAGATCTCCGTGTTTAGAATCTAAAGAGACAGAAATGCACCAGTCAAGGTTACAGAATGCTCTTGCAAAGGGTAAGGAAAGTGGCATTGAACCTTATCGACAACTTCATTCACACCTCATGTTACTTAGAATTGATGACAAATACACAATAGGAATTGAACGATCATGTATTACACTCTTTCGTCAAGAATTATCATCGATGACTGGCACATTGTTCTTGAACTTGGAACAATTAGAACAACAACTTAATAGGAAAAAGGTTCAAGAAGCCAGTTCTAAAGCTGCACTTCAGGTGATCAACAAACAACTTCAGTCATTCGTCAAAAGGGAATACACTTCAGATTATGATTATCTGATGACTGAAATGTGCTTTAAGAATCACACTGGGATGGAAGCTAATGTGTTCAGAAAGACATTAATCCAACTCATGGATAATGTGGAGAAGTATATTGAGGAAGTTATTCAGAATGATGAAAAAGTGGATGAGTGGCAGGTACAGTTGAGAGACAGTTGTAATGAGTTGGGTAATCTATCAATTGAAAGATCGGATGTTGCTGAATGCAGAATAACAGAGACAACAAAGAATGATGCAACAAATTGTTCAGTAACTCATGTCAGACAAGATGTGGATACAGTAATCAGAAAGGTGAATGAATGTTTGGTGAATGAATGTCAAGTGCAATCAATAAATTGTTGTGTTGAGACCAATAAGGCATCGGGTGATGGATCAGTTGACACTGAATACAGAGGCTTAGAGACAGATAAGCTTGAAACAGCCAGTTGTTCAGTGACTCTTGTTACACATGATGTGGATGCAGATATCAGACCAGAAATTGAGCATGTGTCATGTGATGAGGTACTCTTAACTGCTCAACATAGTGCATCTGCTAATGTACCTAAACATACTGATCTTAATGCTGAACATGATTCTGATAAATGTTCCTTGGTTGAGGCTGAGTCTAATAATTTCAAAACAAATGATATGGTTGATAAAAAGGCTTTTGATGAACTTTCAAATAAATTCTCAAAACTTGAAAAACATTGCATTTCACTTGAAATTGCGATACAGAGTAAAGAAGAAAGTTTTCAACTTAACAAACCATGTAAAAATCCAGAACTTCCTGAATTCCGTGAACTTTTTGAAATTAACACTTTGAAAGCTCAGCTTCAAAACAAAGAGTCAACTATCAACAATTTGAAGAAACATATTTCTGTTATGCATGTGAAAAGTAATTTGGTTACAAGTAATTCTGATGTTAATGCTATTTATGATATTCAAATGAGAAATGATGAATTAGCAATTTGTGTGGCCAAATTACTAAAGGAAAATGAGTCTTTGAGAAAGCATCACATAGAACTAAGTGACTCTGTCAAAGAAGCTAGAACTAAGTCAATGGAACAAAAAAAATCTTTGATAGCAAAAATTGATGAACTCAAAGCTCAACTTCAGGAAAAGAGTTTCGCTATTGTTGCCTTAAAAAATGAGCTTAGGAAAACTATAGGAAAAAGTGTGAACACTAAGTTTACAAAACCATCAACCTTGGGGAAACCAGTTTCTCATCCCATTAGAAACCGGTCCGTTGTTAGGCAACCTACTGCATTTATATCCGAAAGACCAAAATTCTCAAAAACACGGTTTGCCTCCCAAGTTGATGAGAAACAAGTTTTGTCAAAACCAGTCACTTCACCTAAGTTACCTAAGAATAAGGCCTCTAGCTCCGTTAACCCTCAACAAGTAGCCACTTCTACTCCCAGCACCTCTAGGATTAGTTCGAAAACAGTGTCAAAACCAAGCGTTAAAACCCAGAATTCATATGATATGAATGACTTGTGGAAGAACTATTATCTAGAAAAAGCTAGGAAAAAGGCACATATTCGAAAAGACGGAATTTTAGGTGCAAAACCTAGGGTGAGGAATTCTACAAGATTTCAAGGCACTGCTAGTAGTTGTAAACCACTACCTAGGAACACTCAAAAGACTAGGGATTGGCGTGCATCTAATAGTAGTTATGAGCATAAGAATGCTAAGCATGTAGAAAACAAAAATAGAAATTCTGAGTCTTTTCCACATAAGAAACATTTTCCTAATTCACATGCCAAGGTACAATCCACTAAGACTACCAACAGTGCTAAGGTTCAACCTGTTAAGTATTGGACATTCAGTAAATCATCTTCAGTACATAAGAAGCAAAACAAACCCAAAACTTCACCTAGATGGATACCAACTGCTAAATCATTGGAGTCTAGGAATATTGATAAGTCTTCCACTGTGCATAAGAAGCTTAACAATCCTAAACCTTGCCATAAGTGGATAACGTCTGGTAGAATGTTTAAGGATGCTGGACTTAAGTGGATTCCTACCGGAAAGTTGTTTACCGATGACAAAATCAAGGTTGACTGTGAAACCCCAAAGGGTTTGGATACTAATGTCACTAACCAAAATATATGCAATCAAGTTTGTAATATTAGTGCAGGTAGTCCTTACTCAGTTGCTGATACTTCGATCCTTCACTACATGGACTAGCTTAAAGTATGGATTACAAATGGATTGATATCTCATAACTCACGGGTTCAAGTAACTCAATCTTGATTTTCATTCGGCTATGACGTCTGTTCACATCAGTTCAGGCCTCGTACTTCATCATTATGGCGTCTGCAGATAACTCTTCAGGCCCCGTTCCTCTAAGAAGAGAAAGGTGTACGCTTCAGTGCGCTTTATCTTCAGAAGAAGAGAAATCTTCATATTTATGACCATTCTCATCGACATTCTTCATCAACATACTTTATGTTTCTCCCATGCTCATTCAATCATCAAGTAAATCTACGTTCATTGGTGTACACTCTTATTCACTTGTTAAATCAAAAATGGCAACTTCGGATGCAATTTTTGAGGGGGAGAAGTGCGAATATACTACATGATGATGGATGTTTGAATAATGGTCATACGACTTAATTTTTTATGACGATGACTCCCCTCCAACACCTGAGGCTTTACTTACTAAGGATAACTGGGATTCATTGTTTTTCAAAGATATGTTTGATGAGTACTTTCAACCTCCTAAGAATGTTGATCATCCAGCTTCTGTAGCTCATGCTCCGGTTTCTACTGACTCAACTAGTTCACCATCTAAGAAGTACTTCTCAGAATTCTCAAGAAACCTTATCTCCAGTTACTTCACAAGGCGTTGACAATGACTATCATGATATTGTAGCTGCACTACTGAATAATGATCCGCTCTTTGGTATTCCTTTGCCAAATCTTCACGGATTATTGTTCCTCTCTTTGTGCACGCTATAAATCAACCACATGAACATTAGGGAAAATGACTACCTCATCTGCTAGAAGACATTTTTGGTAAATCTTCCAGATCAGCTTCTACATGTATACCTTGAGGAAGAATGCATTGATGTTGAGGAATCATTTGCTCCGGTTCATTCAATGGGTTAATGTTCATCCGATTGTATGTTTATTCAAGTGTTGGACATTTGACACAAGTTGATTACTTCGAAGTTACTCTTTTATCACTTATTTGAGGTTGAAGTTACAAAGACGTGTTCTTATTTGATAACTTGCTCGGGCTTATGAATTTGAGTTGAAGTCTTGGATTATCTAGTTACCATCAGTCGAGGTGGATGGTTGAAGACCTGGTTAACTATCACTATTAGGAGTTACTTTGTTTTACTCAGTGTCACACGCATATGACGGTGTGGATAATCGCAAGAGGTGTTAATGTCTCATACTTTGCTTGAGTAGTGAGTACTTAGAAATTTGCTTGAAGCATAAATTCTCGACACCGTTATTCCATTATTAAGTGCAAGCTTAAGATACAAATATGGGAATTTGACTTCAGTTTCAAGTTTGGTATATCGGGTATTCTTCATCAGTGGTCACTTCAAATTGTCTACATATGGGTTGATAAAGATAGTCAGAGAGAGTTTCTGTTGCAGTTGATTCTCACAGGATTCATTTGGGCCATTTGAGTTCTTCTCACAAGATTTCGAGTTTTTGGGTATATTATGTTTTGCTGAATCTGAGGTATCAAAACCTGCAAGGGGGAAGGAGACATGTATCTAAAAACACAACGAGTACACATGATGAACTTAACACTTCTACCTGATTGAAGTTATCCCGGAAAGACAATAGTCATATCCGTAGAGCAACTCAGTGTTTATCTCGTAGCCTTTAGTGTACTATTCCAACTAATTGGGGGAAATGGTCTCTGGAGACTTTTGGTATGTGTTACTTCAGCGTTCAGTTAGAAGAAATGTGAAAAGAATTTTTGGTTCGTGAGATGATATTGCATATCGACATCTTCTATATGATTTATGATAAAGTGCTTCCGGTTAGTGCTTCATGTACACAATGTAATGATGATTCTGATGAGATCGCAACGATCAGGGGAGATATATGTGTACATCAGGGTCGGACAACATATTCACATGATCGAGCTTAATCAGTTATTCTAGAGGTGACATCCGCAGAGGAGATCAGTGATTCAACCAGTTAGTGTGATGTTGTTGTCTCTACTCTGGTTGGGTACTTGTGTACATTATGGGCTAATTGGTTATATGGAAGATAACTGGAATGCATTTGGTAAAATGAAGATGTTGATGTATGGTTCCCCTGAATAAGACAACTGGTCAATCTCGAAGAGTAATGTGTACATCGGGGACGCACAACAGGTTCATGTGATCGGACTTCATCAGCTATTCCGGATTTGACATCCACTGAGACGATCAATGTTTCAACTTGTTACTTTGGTGTTCTCATGTTCTTCGGGGTGCTGAGATTCATTCAATAAGACCGTTTTTGTTCAGTTCTACTTCTTGGAGATATGGTCTTTGTTCTTAGTTTGTCGGTTTGGGGGAAAAGCTACCAAAGTCTCACTTTCTGAAGGCTCAAGTTCTGACGACGATTCAAGAGCCTCAAAAGCTTTGGTGGTGAAAGTTTAAGAGATGATGACTTCTATCTTCTACAAAGTGCTGAACGACTTCCTTATCTCGGTACTCGTATCATCATCTTCTTAAACTATTTCTCTATCTTTGTAAATATTTTTCAAAAACCAAATACAAAATTATAAAACCAACTAAAGAAAATAGAAAAATATAAAATCAACAAAAATCCATAAAAATCAGAAAATTTTGAAAAAGGCCAAAAATATTGTTTTCTCAAGACATGTCTTCTGGTATCGATAACATCTACGGTCTTAGAAATGTCATTCAATAATGGCACGGGACTTTAGATGAAGTTCGAACAGAAGGTATAAATATTCTTTTCTAATCATGTCTTAAAAAAAATGGCTTACAGTTATTTCAGACTGTAACCCGCGCTTCAAACTATGGCTTACAGTTATTTTAGACTGTAACCCGGGCTTCAAAAATGGCTTGCTATCATTTCAGATAGCAACCCGCTCTTAAAAGGAAGGAAAGTGCTACGCTTAAACGTTTTTCACAAATTTCGTGCACTTATCCTAAAACAAAATGAGGAAAGTATATCGAAGGACTGCTGTTCCTACACAAATGTTTTTCCGTCTATAATTCTTTAGAAAAATATTTGTTGTGTTCAAAATGGTGGTAAATGAGTTGCTTGAAAAATCAATCAGATTCAGAGTTTTCGTATTAATTTGCAAACTCAATCAATGACTTCTGCGCTTTTAAAAATTTTCAAAAAAATGAGTCATTGATTGAGGGGGAGAATGTTTTCAAATCTATATCATCTAACGAGCTTTCTTAATTATCCTACGTGCTTAATTAAAAATGATATTTGCCTGTGTCGAAGGACTAGGAATTTAGGATATGATTGTTAGGTTTAGATGATTAGAGTTTGATTAACACATAAACCCCATGCCTTATATGATCTGATTGTTATGTTGAATTGAATTTATTAGTCGATTGCTGTTATGGGTGATGTCGACCACCATATATTTGTATGTGTGTTCACTAACGTATGCAGGTATATTGGTATATAAGAATGTTCCCGATCCGGATCCTACAATTAAAGATGATTGGATGCCAAAAGGAAAGGGTAACTATTTCTTGGGTTGACAAATGAAGAAACGGAGCTTAATTGGACTTCTATGGAGAGTTGGCATAAATGCAACGTAAGAGGTCTCACTGCATCAGCAGATGGTTTTCTTCTAAGTGATTGAAGAAACGAAGCTTAATTTGACCTCAGTTGGCATTCAAAATGCAACGTAAGAAGAAGTCTCACTGCATCTGCAGACGGTTTTTCTTCCGAACCCTACAGCAACAACAACGGAAGCTTCTCAACCACCTAACGAATCTTTGTGCAGGATACCATTTTTAAACAATTTTTGAGTAAATTGAATTAAATTGTTTTGAAAATGGAAAAATGTTGTTTTGAAAATATATTGGACTAAATTTTGAAAATCACCGGACTTCATTTTATCAAAACTTAAGTCACTCAATTATTGACTTCGGTCATCGATTGAGGGGGAGAGTGATTTAAAATAAAATATTTTCAAACGATATTTCTTCACAAAAGTTCCGCTTGTACGAAATTATGTGGTGATCTAAAGATTTAATGTTATGTCATGGTATGATTTTTTCTTTAGAATCAAGGTCTTTCAAAATGAAATTTTTTCTGTTCTTGTTTGATTGTGAAATTGTTTTATTTTACTAAAAGATCTCTTAAAAACTATCATACCTGACACTAACAATCTTTAATGTCTTAAAATGGTCCTTATCTGTCATCTTTCAAAATTGAATCTTGCCACGTCTTTCCCCAAATTTTTCTAAATGATTTAAATCAGTTGGGATCACAAATCTCAAATGGTTTGATATTTCTGATCGGGGTAGAGATCGTGATTTAAATCTCAAATCTGTTTTAAATGGAATTGGTTTTAGTCCTTTAAAGGCACTCCTGCCTCCATGTGCCAAACGATTTCAATATACATAATGCACATGTTAAGGAGGAGGATTTATCCAAAAATCAGATGAGTATTTAAACAAGGCCACATTTTCTCCCATGATTTTCTAAACCTAATTAAATCACTTGGGATCCAAAATCTCAAAGGGTTTGATATTTTTGATCGGGGGAGAATTTGTGATTTAATAATGAAATTTGATAAAAAGTGATCGTTTTGATTTAATTGTGCACGCTGTTCTCTCATATGTGCTAAACGCTTTCGAATCTTGAAGCATATATTGAGGGGGAGCATTTTAAAAGAAAATAAACTATCGAGGTACAAAAGCTTCTATGTTTTAACATAAAGTACCTTGATTGAGTTTTCAAATGGTTTTCTTAATGGATTTTGTGTTCGTGGATGTGCTTCAAAAAGAACTCTTGCCTCTATGTGATAAAATGTATTCAAATATCCTATGCACATATTGAGGGGGAGAATTTTACCAAGAAAATCAAATGGCTTTTTCATATGAAAATTGTGATCAAAGAAAATATTTCAAAGTCCTCTTGCCTCCATGTGATAAACAATTTCTAAATCATATGCACATGTTGAGGGGGAGGTTTTCTAAATGATCAAAACTATTAAGGTACAAAATGCTTTGATCTCGTATCACAAGTACCTTGATTGTTTTTCCAAATGATTTTTCAATTGGTTTCAAGGAAGAATGAACTGTACCAAAAGACCGACAATTTTACTTTATGTATGGAGTTATAAGGATGGTGTGGTTAGGTATTAGTTCCCATGATCCACCAGAACCAGAGGGATCTACCCAGGGACTATCCACTAGATAGTGTAGAGTCCTTAGGTATATTGAAAAAAGGAGAAAAATGAGAATATGGGAAGAGTGCGGACTGAGATAGAGCTAGAACTGGAATAAACCAAACAAGGTTCTAGTTATGAAGTCTCGGTAAGCACTGAAGGGGTTGAAGAATGAAAAAGAAATTGAATGTGAAAAGGGTGAAAAGAAATAGCCCTCCAATAATTCAACCTTAGGGCAGACACCGGGTTCAATTCATAAGCTACTGGTGGTTACTAAGGTAACACTGGTATTGAAGACAAGACGTCATGGACCCAGTGACGCACTGCACTAAACTTCCCAAGCTACTCAAGTTCCTCTTAAAAGGGCTTGTTTCATTCTCACGGGGAACCTACATAATCTATCGACTTTCTCTTAGAGATTGTTGATATTGAAGAAGGAGACCCTCTCCCTAGTCTCCGGCACAGGAACCAAATATGCACAATTGAGTCTAGAGCCAAGAGATCATCCACAATATCTCGTTAGGACACTAAATTCTTGAAGACTTGCTTTTTCACACAATGTGGAAAGTAAGTATATATTAAGAGTCCCATGCATTATCCTTGTGGTATTGCCATAACATCCGAATGATATGTAAAAATATTCACGATGAAGATGGAAATCCTTCTAGAGCCAACATCTAACAAGCTCTTGGTGGGTGACATGTGAAATCTTGCAAAAGATCAAGCTTGTGACAACTTGATAGAAACGATGGGGAGATTCATTTTTGAATCAACCTTGGTCCAGGAATGGAATTGACGAATACTTTTGGAAAAACTGTTCGATGTGCAAACCTTCTTTTCTCTAGCACGTCGAATGTGTATTCATTTCAAATTCAAAAAGTATCTCTGATTGAAAAATACTTTTAGAAAAAACCGTTCGATGTGCAAATCTTCTTTTCTCGAGCATGTCGAATGTGTACTCATTCTCTAATACAAAAAGTATTTTGATTGAAAATTGATCTTTCTCATAAAACCTTCGTCGTATTGCAAAAATCTTTCTTCAAGCAATACGCGATTGTTTTTCAAATCATTTTTCATCAATCAGTGAATCTCAATTTGCTGGTTCACTCACTCCGTGTTGTCTTCTTTGAGATGTTCCGGTTTGAGAACAGCTAGAACAGCTGCGAAACCCTGTCAAGGAGATTCTTAGGAATCCTACCTGATCACAGGCAGTACTTGTACTGATCAACGGGGAACCGTGGGCCGTGTACCTCAATTCAACGAAAGTGATCAAAGACACTTTCGTGCGCTTTATTGCTAACTGTCGTATGCAGGTACACCCCGACGATTGCAGTTGATCAGAATTGAGGAGTCAATCCAAAGCCGCATGTTCACAGCAACCACACTTAATTGAAGAAATCATGACTGGTGCATATCTACATAACCTGGCTCTGATATTTCATACTATGTTTCTGCTTCGCTGCTGCAAATATCATGAACCAATAAGGCTTCCGCTACTCTGATGGAAAGATGTCATGATTCAAAAGTGTGAGCATGTCGGTCCAAAAGTCACAATTAACTTCACATGATGGCAACACAATAAAGGGTGATCCAGAGATTTGTTGTGGCTGATGATCTCAATGAAAGCTCGAAGATCATCAAAGATGTGGATCAGTTAAAGACCTCCACTAAAAGTACAAATCAATGAGGACTTTAAAGTATCGATACTAATGCACAAAGATTGCGGAACTTGAAGAATTGAAGTCTACGAGCTCAGAGCTAATTATAAAGATAGAATGCTAGGATGCAAAATGTATTTCTTGGGGTGACCTCCCTTAGGGGGAGATTGTTAGGAATTAGAAAATTCCAAGTTGAAGTATCGGTCACCCCAACTCTAGTCTAGCATATGTTAGCTCGTAGACATTACGTTATTTATTAGTTAGTTAGTTAGTTAGAGCAACACCGTGGAGGAAGGACGGGTCTTTACCCACTGTATGCCTGATCCACAGTCCGAAGGAGAACGTTTATTGTGTAACTATATATACCCTCTACCTTCCAAGGTAGAGGGTTGGACCTTTCATTCATCTTAATCTAACCTTCTATGTTTTCTTTCACTTTCTCTCTCTAGAAAGGATCCCACTTTCTCTCTCTAAACTATACATAATTCGAACCATATATTGTTATGTAATTTGTTTGTGAAATCCAATATCTAACAAGTTTTATTCCAGTGTTTGGGTATACACACATCATAGAGATTTCTGCTTGTGGTGTCCCTTCCAACCTTTGTAATTGCTTCTTTCCCTTCATCCATTGAACTGTAGCCTTATGAGTTCCCCTCAATGCCACCTTATTGCCTTTATACTCAAACTGCATTCTCAATTCTTTGAAGTCACACATAATTTGACCCAAAGTAGAAAGCCATTGAATACCCAAAACCATATCACACCCTCCCAAAAGTAACAGCATTACATCAGATACAAAAGTTTGCCCCTTCAATTTCCAAGTAAACCCTTTACATTCACTCACACTAAGCAGCTTCCTCCCACCAGCCACAGTAACAGCCAAGGGACAAGTTTTTCTTATGTGACACCCCATTTTCTTAGCCACATTAATGTCTAAAAAATTATGTGTAGACCCTGAATCAACCAATATATGTAATTCATGTTTATTTCCAAAAAATCCAACTACTCTTAAGGTCTAGTATGAACTTTCCCCATTCAATGCATTCAAAGAGATATGTGGTTGTACTTCATCAGTTTGCAACTCATCTAAATCATCCTTTGCATCTTCAAAATCTTCCTCCAATTCCTCATTCTCAGCCAACACAACCAAACTAAACAATTGCCCTTCACACTTATGTCCTGGCACAAACTTTTTATCACAATAGAAACAGAGGTTTTTAGCCCTCTTTTCCTCATACTCTTTTTGTGTTAACTGTCTTCTAGGCTGAGTACTGTTTTGCCTATTGTTCCAATTCCTATTAGCACTTGGCAATGCTAACAATGGTTTAGCCACTTGATTAACAGGACCAAATCTGTTGCTAGTCATATTGGTCTGTAACCTGTTCTTCTTCTTAATAGCATTCAAAGTAGCTTCTTGATAGTTAGTAAGCGAATAAGCATCAGCTAATGTTTTGGGCCTAAACATCCTTACAACCATTTCCAATTCAGTAGGCAAACCACCCAAATAGAAACTAATAGCATGTTCTTCACTTATTTCCACTCTACTTAACAAATTATCAAACACATCTTGGTAATCTCTAGCATTTGACTCATACTTCACATATTTAAGTTCAGACATTGGATCATCATACACTGTACCAAATCTTTGAATAATAGCATCTCTATACACAGTCCATAACACCAATTCACCATGCAGTCTAATGAATTGTCTATGCCACACTAATGCCTTATCAAAAAGATGCACAGAAATGAGTCTAACCTTTTGATCATCAGGTATGTTATCAATTGCAAAGAACTGTTCACACCTAAACATCCAACCCCTAACATCATCTCTAGAAAACTTGGGAAACTCCACCTTAGTCATCTATACTACATTATAAAGCATTTGGGACTTTCTATTAAAGGAAGTCTTAAAATTTTAAGATCAAAAACATTACTAGAAAAGGAAAAGTAGGAAATTAATGTAAAATCTAAAAATTTAAGTCTTATTAAAACCATATGTAACCGCCCTCCAATAATGATACATTTTAATGGAATTGTTTATAAGAAAAGCTCAGTATAGTTAGACCACCAATTTATTGCTAAAATTTGAATAATAATATGTTTACCATTTACACTATTACTCCCTCCGTCTCGAAATAATTGTCCATATTTCCTTTTTTGGGTGTCTCAAAATAATTGTCCACCTTCTATTTTAGGTAATAAAAAGAGAATTTAGTGGAGGAATATTCTATTTGAGTGGTTGAAATTTATAGGGGTCCCACTTTTATTAAACTATGTGCTTCTTGTCTGGTGACAATAATTTTGAGACGGAGGGAGTAATAATTTAGACTATCTACTTTTGAAAAACATTTATCTACTACTTTAGAATAAGGAAGTTTAAAATAAAAAACATTTGCTCGCCACAAAAATAGTCACCGGGTACCCGCCGCCGCATTGCGCGGGTACCCTTCTAGTCCTCCTTAATTGAGTTTGACCAGTTTGCCCTTGAGTAGTGGTTCTTGTTACAGCACTGTTTGAGTTTTGACTTTGCAAGAACTGACCCATCATTTCCTGCATAGTTTGTCTCAACCCAGCGAATGTTTCATCAATGTATCTCCTTGTGTTCTCATCCACACCATCTCCGTGACTGCTTGTACTTGCATTTCTTGTTGATGGTGCCATCAGAAGAATACTATGGATCTTGAATTAATGGCCGAAATCTTGAAATATTGGTAACAGAATTTGGCGGGAAAAAATGAATTGACTTGTTGTGATAATGAGACCTCCAGGAAAGGTCTCTGATACCAATTGATAGACACACTTAGGATCAATGAAGATCGATAAATGTGTTTTACAAGAACTTGGATAATCAAGAGAAGAAAAGATTATCGAAAGCTTCAATGTATTATCAATGGTGGGTTTGTTACAAAGTTTGTTACAATGATAGTGAAAGAGAATTAAGAGAAAAGTGTATATCACAAAAGCTACTAATGAAATGAATGATACAAGTATTTAAAGGAGGCATTTAGGCGGGAGAGTTGGTTAAGCTAAAGGAGATCTTGTCACGTGCACCTCACGTGTGTTTAGACACACATGCGCCTCACGTGCCATTTGGCTTATCCAACTTCCCAGCTTATTCGCTAACAGCTCTTAACAGTTTTTTTAATTAACGTTTGAAATGGAGTTTCTTTTACCAAACTCGTAGCTGTTTAAAGCACTTAACCAAACAATATGCAACAAACTTTTATATAAAACGTTAAAAGCTTTTAAGCGCACCTTAGTACATAGTATACCATGTATGGTGACTTCCACATCAGTATGAACTTATTTTCTGGTGAAATTTAAGGTAGTATGACATAACTTTTATATTGGCAAGAGAACATATATCATGGGTCATGAAAGTATCAAAAGTTCAAAACCAGTAAAATGTCAGTAAGTTAGCTATTTAGAAAACTTGAATCAAACACAATGGTAAGACCAAAGTTTAGTCAATTCAAAGTTTTCATATACATTCAGAACTTGGTCTTCTTGACCTATAGTTATCTGAGCTTGTTACAATTTGCTTTAGCAAAATAAGTTGGAAAATATGCTAAAAACAGCTTGAGAATTTAGCAACAAAAGTTCTACTCCATGCAACCGAACCGAACCCCTTGCAACAAAAGTTTGTACATTCGATTTCACCATTGATTTATTCAATCCCAAAACACCAAAAGTCACTCCTGTACAGTCAAAAGCATGTTCTTCTTTCTTCAGGTGGCAAGTAGACACGACTGGATCGGAGAAGGGTTTGTTAGCATGTGAACAACCTCCCTCATGGTTGGCCGAGCCGTCCTTTCGTCCTCAACACACATCATTGCAATCTTTAGCATGTCAACAACACTAGAGAGAATGTATCCACTCATCCTTGGATCCAAAATCGACAGTGCAGCAACAGTGTCCGATGATTGAGGGATCTCCGAGATTGTTTCCCTTACCCATCTTACAATATCTACCCCATCACCAAACTCCCCTACTGCTTTTTTGCCCGCTATTAGCTCAAGTAGCACCACCCCAAAACTGTAGACGTCGCTCTTCTCATCAATCTTATTTGTGTATGCGTACTCTGCAATCAACACAAAAAAGCATACAAACATTAAACTAAGCAGACGCATCTGAAACTTTTAATTTCTCCGGATAAACGACGTCAACAGCTCACATGACGTTACCATAACAAACATTTATCACACAAAACATTTGAAGTCAAATCAAGAAAACATGCAACAAGAAAAATATATAAAATCTTTCATTATTGGTATCAAGCTATGGATTCAACCCAAGTATTCATGTACCACATGCCAATACAAGATACCCAAGATTTTGTTCACCATGCAATTCCCATTTATCACCTACTACTACTAAATATGAAAGAACATTTGCAATCATGTGCAGCAAAGAATCAACTACTACTAATGTACTTGACCTTATGAATAAAGCAAATCCAACTTACAAAAACAATGTAAATGCTAATGCTAAATAGTAGATATAAAGGTACTAAACTCCATCCAAAGGAAATCTAGGTGTTCTGATTAACTGCATAAAAGGTTGTACTAAAAAGATGCTTTAATAATTGTACTTTGAAAATGATACAACTGTAAGAGTATGCATTGTAGACATGTGTACCTGGAGCAATGTATCCATATGATCCAGCAATAGTAGACATGCTCTCCGAAGCACCAGTAGCATTTCTCATGAACTTAGCCAGCCCAAAATCAGCAACATGAGCTTCATAATCCGAATCCAGCAGTATGTTATTCGATTTCACATCTCGATGGATGATATACGGGGAGCAATCATGGTGGAGGTAACACAATCCCTTAGCAGACTCCACGGCTATTTTATATCGAGTTTCCCATAGCAAATGTCCACCTTTTGATCCATGCAAAATCTCGCCTAAACTTCCATGAGACATGTACTCGTAAAGAAGCAGGTTGTTTTCTCGATTTGACACATATCCAAGTAATCTCACGATGTTCCGGTGCTTGATCTTTCCTAATGTTTTAATCTCGGCATCAAATCCATGGTTTCTTCCCATTAAGCGTTTAATAGCAACATCGACACCATTTGGCATTGAGCCACGGTACACGATCCCAGCACCACCTTTGCCAATCACATTCTCATCTTTCAAGCACACGAGAACGTCTTCAACATTGAAATCTAACTTTTGAAAAGCGGTCAGCTTCCACGTTTTTGATCTCTCCATTCTTTTCTTATTTCTAAGTTTTAAAAAAACCAGAGTGATCGATGATGGTATTAGAATTACAGCCATGATAATGATCCAGAGTTTCGGTGTGGTGAAAAAGTGTTTCTTGACATTAGATTTGGCTGGACAATGAACAATATGTGGTGAACAAAGGTTCGGGTTTCCTGAAAAAATTGTATCATTGAAATCCTTCAGCTGCCCGTCGGTAGGGACTCTACCAGAAAACTGATTGTACGAAAGATCTAAAACCGTCAAGCTCTTCATATGACCTAGTTTGCTCGGAATCTCACCAACGAGTTCATTTCTAGACACATTAAGAATGTTCAAATTTAACAAACTCAAAACGCCTTTGGGAATGTCACCATGCAACTCATTCCTGCTAAAATCAACTGACGTTAGCTCGAGACAATTTCCTATCGAAGCAGGAATCACACCACTTAAATTATTTCCACCGAAGTTAATCTTATACAGCTTTTTAAGATTAAACATCTCCTCAGGAATCCCACCAACCAACTTATTAGACTCCAGTGAAAGAGTCGTTAAGTTGACCAAACCAGCTATCCCGGAAGGTATTACCCCGGTGATCAAGTTGTCCGATATTGAAACACTTTGAAGTGACTGACTATCCATTTTGACAGGAAGTTCACCGCTGAAATAGTTCTCGTCTAGCTCGAGCATTGTGAGTTCTGGTAAGTTGAAGACGCCTGGTGGAATAGTACCATTGAAAAAGTTCTTCATGATCCGTATTTTCGTTAACGACTTGCAACTGCCAAGCTGTTCCGGTAGAGACCCAAAGAAGTAGTTTTGCATTAGGATCAATGTCTTTAACTTCCCTGTGGTCAATGACAGAAGTTAAACAGGTCAACAAAGTTCCAAGCATTTATGATTTGTACAATTCATCAGGCATACTTGTTAAATTGTACAGCATTTATTGTAGTCAAAACTTTACTTCTCACTTTATTGCTTTATACAACTAGTTTTCAGCCCAAACTATTTGATAACATAGTTTAAATGTTTGATACAAACATTACACCAAAAGAAAAAAAGGAAAAAACTGTACATTATTGATCTTCAAAGTTTCTCATAATATGTTAAGATAAAAAAGCTAACATTTTCTTAAACTATATGATGTTTCATATCAAATATTCTTAAATTGGAATCTATTTTCTCCTAGCATTATTGACTTGTAATAAAAGACCCCCATAATAAGATCATTTATATCTATTGTGGTCAAAACTTTACATCATTACTTGATTGCTTTGAAAAAGAAAACTTTAAGCATAAGATTCTGATATCATATCAAACATATTCTTGAACTAGATTTGAATACTAAAAAGTTTTCTTACACTATCCAAATATAAATAAAATACAAACAGTAACATCTTGATATAAATAACTAGTACAGTAACATTTAGATATAATTTACCCAACACTAGATTATTATGTTCAAACTATATTGTTTTGAACCACTTAAGTAAAAATATGAATATGACAAACAGTTAACTTAAAACATAAATATTAGTACCTCCTTTGCACAAATCTTTAGGAATCATTCCAGTAAGATGATTTCCAGTAACATCAAGCTCCAACAACTTCCCATTCGAACCAAGATTCTCAGGCAAAGAAAACGTAAAATTGTTCTCCCATAACTGAAGCACTTCCAACTTGGGCAAATCACCAAGAAACCGAGGCAACGGGCCCGAAAAATGGTTAAGAAACAAGTTCAACAATTTCAAATTCTTCAACTCAACCAAACTCTCAGGTATCCCACCACTCATATTATTATTAGACAAATCTAATGACTTCAAACTCACAAGCCCACAAAAATCCAGTGGTATCTCACCACTTAAATTGTTAAACTGTAAAAACAATGTGTGCAACTTTTTTAAGTTACCTAAACTCTCAGGTAACTCACCAGATAAGTTACTACCTCCAATATCAAGAAGTTGCAAGTTCTTAAAAGAACCAAACTCTGGTGGTATCCCACCAGAGTACTTATTATAGTATCCGAGCCAAAGCTCTTCCAGCGAGTTTATCCTCGATAAACTCGCTGGAATGATACCAGAAAGCTCATTACCTTGCAAACCCAAACTTTTTAAACTTATGAAACCCGAGTATTCCTCGGGTATCTCACCCGAAAAAAAGTTACCCCCTAGGAACAAAGTCTTCAAGTTTCTTAAGGTAACAAACTGCAAGGGTAACTTGCCACTGAAGTTATTGTTGTAAATGTCAAAAACTTCAAGATTTGTCATTTGGGTCACTACATCACCAGGAAACTCACCAGTTAATGCATTGGTAGAAAAGTTTATAAACCTGATAGATGTCAAGTTACTCATCTGCATAGGTAGTTCACCACTGAGTTGGCTTGACACAAGTGTAAGATTTACCAACTTGTTTAATATGCCTATTTCAGGTGGTATAGTTCCATACAAAGGTATGTTGGAAATGGTTAAGCTAGTTACACGAAGGTTTTGGTCACAAGTGACACCTGAATATGAGCAATGTGAGTTTTTTGGTATCCAGTCTTGTAACGCTGATGAGGGTGCTTGTGGTGTAACTAAGGATGCTTTGAGCTTTAAAAGTGCATTAAGATCAGAAAGTGAGGTTGTATGGTTAAGAGTTATGAAGATTATGATGGTGAAAAGATGAATAGGGTTTGTGTTCTTCATTTTGGTTTCTTTCAGTTTCAGGTGGGTTTCTGATAAAGGTTGGGAAAGAAGATGGGAAGATATGATGAAGGGTTTTTGGTAATGGTGTTGTGTTTATAGGTTGAGAGTAGTAGTATATTATATAGTGGTAGAAAAAAGCAGTATCATTTTTATTTGAAAAATAAATCTATCAAAATATCACACGGGAACATGTACATGTAGGTGATTTATTTTTATTCTTTTTACGAGTAACTACGTACGTAATTTATTTTACTTTTTTTAACTATGCACGTAATTTAATTTAAAGAAAAAATTACACGTTTGGTCTCTATGGTTTGCCCAAAATAACAACTTTAGTCCCTAAGTCACTTTTATTACACCAGCAGTATTTAATTTTGAAATTATGCACGCTTTTGGTCCCTAAAATGGACGGACGTTTATTTCTCCCGTTATCTCATTAAAATACAAGGGTAAACATGTCTTTTTCCATTTCTCACCCACTTTCCCACCCTATTTATTATCACAACCTTCCCCGCCCAAAATGAAACCCATTTAACCAAGAACACCCAAATTAAAAACCCTCCCAAAGTGACATTCCCAATTAAAAAACCCTAGATCTCACATACTCAAATTAAAAATCATAGAACACCTACAGTCTTCGTCAATCATGGTATTCTGCAGATATGGACGAGTTTGCATAGTCAAGACTTCTTGGACAGTGTCTCACCCAGGTCGGCGTTTCTACAGTTGCCCCAAACAGGGATCACGATGTGGGTGGATTGATTGGGTTGATCCACCAATGTGTGATCGTGCTGTACAAATTATACCTGGATTGTTAAGGGCTAGGAATAGGCATGAAACTGCCATTGAAGAATTGACAAGGGAACTTAGAAAGACCAAGATGTATTTGATGTTTAGTTGGCTAGGTTTTCTCTGTGTTGTGGTCATTTACCTATTGGGTTAATGAATGTTTTAGATTAGATTTCTAAGATATGTTTTGGGTCAAGTATCGTTGTTGTAAGATGGTTGTTGGTTAGGTTTTCTTTGTATTGTCTTTTGGGTTAATGTAAGATATGTTTTGTGACATCTATTTGGTATAATTTTTCTACAATGGTGCACTTGCTGTTATGTTTTGCCTTTTGTTTGACCTAAAAAGTCAACATTAACTTTGTTGTCTAAAACCATTTTGACTACTAATAGTCAATACTTCAAGTGAAGCTACCATACTACAAGACAGATATGTCAACAAATAATTGATATACTGAAAAGTGAATACATTAAGTAAAACAAGTTTGACTAATGCAAGTCAAACTTAATCAGTACATAAATAGTTGAGTACACAAACAGACACTAAACTTACATAGCATAAACCAAAAGTTGAGTACATAAACAGACACTAAAAGACACATAGCCACACTAGTACTAAACATACATCACACTAACACCTCTTTTCCATTATTTTTTTTTCTTTTGTGGTCCTTTACCACCACCTGCAGCTTTCTTTTTTGAGGTCCCACTTCCAACAGAAGCTTTCCTTTTCTTTGGGGCACTTGCATCAGTAGGTTGTGTTGATGCAGACCTTTTCCTAGCATTTGATGAACCTGTATCAGCATCAGTAGATGGTGCCCCTGTTTCTTTCATTTTTTGGCCTTTACAAGATCTTATGTTGTGGCCAAGGTTTCCACACTTCAAACATGTAACAGTTTTATATGCCCTAGACAGTTTTCCACCACTCACCATTGCCTTCTCTTCTTTTGTTTTCCTTCTGTTCTTCTTTGGCCTACCCACTTGTGAATGATGCTTAGGTGGAATCAGTTTTGAAGGAATTTGGGATTTCTTCCACATTATCTTACCATTTATACATCCAATAGTATGATTGTATGCCTTTTTCCAAGTAGCTAACCAATAACACCTATGGACCCACTCTTCTGGTATACCCACTTCAATCCCATTAAGTGCCATGTTGTAGTTGGTTGCTACAGCATGTACACAGAGGATGCCTGTTAATTCCCATCTCCTACAACTACAAACCCTTCTAGCCATATTCACCACACATTGATCACCATGTGGTCCCTTTACCTCATATTCTTCCCCCCCCCCCCCCCCCATTCCAACCCACTGAGTAATTGTTTGCTTGGTCCATAGCACCTTTCAATATTCTAGCTGCAGTAGGGGTGAGAGGGCCATCTGTTTTTGCTATAACACCTAGAACATTCACAATCCTCCTTCTCAAGTACTGTCTAATGTATTCTAAGGCACTGATTATAGGTGCATCCCTAGCATCTAATATTTTTTCATTCAAAACCTCACACATATTGTTCAACAATACATCAGATTTAGCTCTACCTGTAATCAGTATATTTAAACTACTTAAGTAAACAGCAACAACTATTTAACTATAATTATGAGCTACTTAATTAAAATGCAACAAATATTACCTGAAAAATGGGATCTGGACCAAGAATCAGCAGGAATTTTTGCTAACCATTCAAATGCATCCTTATTAAACTTCTTCAGCTCCTCCATTGCATGATCAAAATGAAATACTGTTGTTGCAGTTGCACATTTCCAAAGCAGATCTTTATATGCTTGTCCATTCCACTTGAGCTTCATATTTTCATGTATATGCCTAAGGCAAAACCTGTGCTCTGCACTAGTAAATACCTTAGCCATTGCAGGTATGAGGCCCTATAGGAAATAGACAAATGTTAGAATATTAAATGTGTATTTAGATTCCCTGAATAGGGAACATAGTTGAAATAAAAAGTCAAATGTTTACCTTTTGCCTATCACTTTTAAAAGTGTAGTTAGATTCCCTGCTCAGATCTAGATCATCACCTAGACACTCTAAAAACCAAGTCCAAGAACTGGTTGTTTCTTTCTCCACAATTGCATATGCTACTGGATATTTGCCATTGTTGGCATCCAATCCCACAGCAGTCAGAAGCTGTCCAGGATATGGTCCCTTCATGAATGCACCATCAAGGCCTAATAGATCCCTTCCACATTCTTTGAAACCTTTCTTTAATGGACCTAAACATATGTATATCCTCTTGAAAACTCTTGTTTCTAGTTCAAGATCTGTGTCTCTTTCAACTTCAATCTTAACAATTGTATCAGGATTTGCCTTTCTCAACTCTAAACAGTAATCCCTCAACATTGTATATTGTACACTGTAATCTCCCTTAACTTGATTGAGTGTAGTAGTTTTAGCCCTAAAAGCTTTCATCCTTGACACACCAACCTCATATTGCTTTTGCAACTGGTCTTGAAGAGCTCTTGTTGGAACATCTGGGTTTTTCTCAATTTAGTCAATGATACCCTTAGACAAGAATTGGGTAGTGCAAGCCTTTATTTCTCTTGATTGAAGGCACTTGTGGTTGTCTACATATGTTCTAACTTCCCAAGTCTCAGTATTCTTAACCTTAGACACTAGTAAGACCCATGGACATTCATCTTCTGCTAGTGGTTTGGGCCTGCCTCTACCTCCTAAAGTAATACCTTTCTTATTGGGCTTACTAGGCCCAACTCTTCTTTTGCCTTTGGGCTTTGCTGCTTTCTTTTTTACTGCAGTCTGATTAGGCCCATCACCTTCAAGTGTGAACACTAGAATTTTGCCCATACACTTTGCCCTAACCCTAGCCTTATCATTCCTTATCAACTGCAACTTTCTCCTAGTTTCAATTGAATGCAGTCTCACTCTCTCTTTCACTTCAGCAGCACTAGAAAAAGTTTGACCATGATAAAAGTAATGCTTATACACAATGTTATCTGAATTTTTATTTGCCTTTTGGATTTCTTTAAGCTTCCTTCTCCTAATCTTTTCAATATCATTTTGTTCCTCATCTGAAGCACTTTCAAGAATTTCATTATCTACCACCTCAACATCTTCTGCTATTGGTGTACAATCATCTTCTTCTACACTGCCTGTATGTCTCACCCACTCAACATCTTCATCTATATCAAAATGGTAATCATGCATATCAACATTAACTTCTTCTACATTGTTCTCTTCATCATCAAAGTGATCTCTGTTATCTGTACTACTATCATCATCATGATCTGAGTCTTCCACATCCAGTGTTTCACAAGGTTCATCATGCTCTACCAATGTTTCTAAAGGTTCAAAACTCTCATTATAATTCACCCTTTCATTCACATGAACACTTGACCCTTCATTCACCCTTTCATTCACATGAACACTTGACCCTTCATTCACCCTTTCATTATACCTTTCAGTTAAATTATCATCAAAGGGATCAAAAGCATAATCATTCATGTTCAAAAGTTCTTCAACAATAGAGTCCACAGTTTCATGTACACTATCATTGGGAGTAGGAATACTGTGACTGGTAGTGGCATTGGTGGGAGTGGGAGTGGGAGTGGGGGTGGGAGTTGGAATGGCAGTGGTTGTAGCAATGGTGGGGGTGGGAGTGGGAATGGCATTGGTCGTAGCAGGGGTAGAGGGTTTATGGTATTCTAACAGCATGATTTTTTTTTATGGGGACTTTTTTTTGGATGGGGAGGGAATGGGAGTTTTAGAGGGTAGCTCTTCAATAACAACAGTGCTTCTAACTGTGGGGATCAAATGAATGAGCAGTTTTGATACATCATGTTCACAATAAACCTTAATCAACTTATTGTCCTTTGTATACCTAGCTAAACCTTGTACATCAACATCATTTCCTAAAGCTCTTAGTCCAAATTCTAAATCAGTACCAGGAATCAGATAATGATAGTAAATAACTTCTTCCTCATTGACATAACCTAATTCAGCCATTACATCATTCAACTCATGTACAGAAAACTCATCCATATCAAATCCATCAACATACGCAACCAAACCATTAACATACCTCCTTTCATCATGGTCTTTAAACTTTCTAGCATGATGTATTTTCATAGAAAACATAGTAGGGTGTCCTTCTGAAAATGCAATAACAAAACCACAATTAATATCATGTTTTCAAGGTAATGTCAATGAAATAAATTATTTAACACATTAGTTTTCATGGTTTATTTACCGTATGCTTTCAGGGTTCCATTTCCTTCATGCTTCTCTCGTATTCTCCAACGATTACCAACCATTTATTTAATTTCAGATGATCAATTTGGGGGTTTGATTTATAGGGTTTATAATTGATCGGATTTGGGATTTGGGTTTATTTGGGTAGCAGTGTTGAGAAATGAGAGGGAAATAATAAGTCAACGAGGGTGGGTGTCTATTATTATAAAAGATGGGTAGAAAAGACATGTTTACCCTTGTATTTTAATGAGATAACGGGAGAAATAAACGTCCGTCCATTTTAGGGACCAAAAGCGTGCATAGTTTCAAAATTAGATACTGCTGGTGTAATAAAAGTGATTTAGGGACTAAACTTGTTATTTTGGGCAAACCATAGGGACCAAACGTGTAATTATTCTAATTTAAAATTATTTTTTGTTCATAAAAAGCAAGAGTTACAACTCGTATAAAGTAGCCTCTAGTTTTTTACCCTCAGACTAGCTATATTGGGTCACTTAACGGATCATCAAATTTATCTTTACATCAGCTTCTATTTTCGCTATCCAGCTTGTCACTAAATCACCTAAAGGTTAACCCGATGCGAACATACCTGACAATACGCCAACTCCTTTTCTCATTTGGTGAAACAAACCACCAAACGATTAAAAAAAACCAACCACGCTTGGTTGTGTTGTGTCGATGATGCGTCGCTCAATGCTCTTTGTGCATAAATATTGCATCCACTATGGGTGGTCTAAATAAATGTGATGAATTTTCGGGTTGTACAGGTTTAACTATTTATCTCCAATTATAAATGTTTGGCTTATAAGATAGGTAATTTTAAGATTTGGGTTGATACGAATCGTTTACTAAGAATATATTTAGCAAGTATAGTTTAGGATAAACTGCAAATTATGTCTTTAACGTTTGTCATTTTTGCGAAAAATGCCGCTGAAAAAAAATTATACAAGTTGTGTACTTAACATTTGGACTTTTTGCGAACAATGCCCATGAACAAGCACTGTTGTTGCATATTGCGATTTTGGCTAACGAGCGTTACAAAATCCCGTTAGTGAGTCCTCGCTTGCGTTCCACATGAGGGTACTTTTGTCATTTCACTTTTCCCACCATAAAATCTATCTGACACTCCACTTGCACACCTACCTTTGTGTTGAGGGACATTTTTTGCAACCAAGTTTTCATTCTTATATTTTGCCATTTGAATACTCATTTTCAACATATAGACGCATTTTCGATCGAACCGCTTTGCTTACAACTTCCTCATATTGTGCAAATCCCCTATTTTAGCAGTGGATCTAACATGGGTGGCTGACAAATTAGAGATCACAGTTCACCGATTGCGGATATTGGTGCAGTATACAATAAGATTTTTCTATTATACTTTTGTTTAGAATGAACATGCACTATATATCTAGAAATTAAAGCATGTTACCTTGATTCTTGAAAATGTTATGGTTGTTTTCTAATTTTGGGTTTTTTGATTATTTGTTTTATCTTCCCAAATTTGTACCTATACCTCTTCATTATTTAAATCCACCACACTGGTGAGTTTTCTAATCCACCTAACAGAGTATAAAAGTTTGCTATGGTTGATCATTTAGACCTAATTGATTTTGAGAAGTTCTTCATTCATGAGTTGGTCAAAATGTTAGCTGAACTGGGTTTGGGTGATAATAATCAGTTGTTTTTTAGCCATTTTAGGGTCCCAGGATTATCTTTGGATGATGGATTAGTTCCCTTGATGTCGTATCAGCACGTGCTAACATTGTTAAAATTTGTGCCTAGGTATAAGGAAACAGATGTGATAAGATCGTTTATAAGCTCAGCTAGGGATCAATAACAAAGATTAATAACATGATACGCAGCGGAATAATCAAAACAATACTTTGTTATTGAACAAGGTTTTTCAATCACTAATACTCTAATAATCTTAGACGTTTATAGGAACACGTCTACTAACTAAACTAATAACCTAGGCGTTTACATGAACATACGCCTAGGACACACTAATCTAAATCCCTAGACGTTCTTCCCTAACGTCTAGGCTAAACACACACCTTTTAGTCGACTACATTATTGGAAGACTTAATTAAAAACCTACACCTATGTCCTCTTTATATACTAGAGGATAAGGACTAAATAATAAAAATTTCATTGCAAGCAAGCCCTTCCATCTTTTAGTAGGTTTCCTTCTTGTCATATTAAGTCCCTCTTGTTTCATTCTTTTTGTCTTTATCAACTCAAACTTGTAATTCCCAACAATCTTCCCCTAGTTGATAATGACAAAACCATTCTTGAACGAACTTCCCTAGACGAAGTAGAGAAATTGAGATCAATAAATCTCGCCATAAATGAAACAAGTATGTCTTCCTTTGTCTTCCCCTTAATCCATGCCATGTCACTCAAACATCTCTTCCCCTTTTTGTTATTATCCAAATAGGGAACGTATGCAAATAATGATCTTGACCACCACGAACCAATATCATACTTCCAATCTAAGACTTCCAATGCTTCAAATCACCCACCATTACGCACCATAGGAAAAATGGATCCAAAACAGTAGAAAACTTCAACTAGCAGTAGTAATAATGATCAACAGTAGTAAAAATCAAACACTTCCCCTTGAGTGATGCATGTAGATGGTTAAACTTTTAACAATAAGCTTCCCCTAAAAACCATATGTTAACCATCTTCTTGATTCTTCAAAATCTGTAAGCTCCTTGTAATGATCACTTTGTGAAGAACACCAAATATAACAAACTTGATGAAGAAGTAGAATTTCCCAAACTTGTGTCTTAAATCTTTTACTATCCACGGAACTCCATACTTATACGGACAAAATATAAGTAGACCGCAATCCCTTGAAAAGAATCCTCAACTAGTATGAGACACTGAGCACTACAATGTAACTCCTTCAAGTGATAGACAATGTGTGCATAGAGCATCATAAGAAAAATCACACATTGCTAGATTCATCAAGCTAGATGATAAGAACACAAATCAAGCAATTCCACTTACCTTCAAATAAGTGATAAATAATCCTCTTCGTAATCAATTCTTCAATAAATCTCCATAACGAGCCTTTTTAAATCCTTTTAAGAATAAATAACCAAACTCTTTGTGTGTGTGAACAATAACCTTTCTGTGTGTGTGTCATCCAAAAATCCATAACCATTATCACGCTCGAATTCCCCTTGAGAAAGCACGCAACAGTACTTTGAAAAACTCCGACAGCACTTTCGTCCATGATCATAAATCAAACGAGTATATTGACTTTGCGTGTCCACCACCATCCAAGATTATCCTATCACCTTCACATCGATTCTTGGACCAGCGCATAAATAGTGAGATCAGTACTAACATAGAAGACTTTAGTCATGATACCTCATGTGACCTACTCTATATTGGCCAATCATGAGATGCAAGTTATCAAAAAAATATAAAATCATTACTGCTTTTATTTGCCACGTGAAATCCCATGCGTAGATTTAATATCACATGAAGTCAACATCCCATGAACCAATATATCTTCATCAATATTCTAGTCCACATTGAATGAGGTAAAGATCGATTAATAGGTAAGGAACCAGAATTAAATGTGATATCACAGTAAATCGAATACAAACAAAACGACCCATCACATGATCTTTGTAAGCGCTGACCAATCAAAGACTAATTGATCGAATAAAATAATTGTTTCTTATAAGATATCAATGACAAATTGGTATATGTGACGTTAGTAATAAAGATCCCGTCAACAGTAATCAACCAAATAATTAAAAACGATATACCTCGGACCTTGACCATAGTTAATCGCACGAATAGAATTAATACCAGATCTTCATTAAAACTGCTTCTCGCCCATAGTTAAAACCTTATGTATCCCTATATCAAGAGCTCCCCGAGCTCTGATACCAATTGATAAAATCGTTTATAAGCTCAGCTAGGGATCAATAACAAAGATTAATAACATGATACTGATATGTGTCTAAATACACATATATTTTATACTGTTTAAACCCACAAAACAACTAAAAACACACAAATGACTCACAAAATGTTATAAATATCAATGAAATGTGTTTTTATGTGATTCAGGTACAAAAGATTGAAAAACAAGTGAAAAATGCGCAAAGTTCACACAAATGTCATTTTCAGTCCCTGAAGTTACTTAAAGTGTCAAAACTAGTCCCTAAATGTTTTAAATGATAGAAAAGTCAACTTAAGTCCTTGGGAAGTCAAAAATATTCACAAATGATCCCTGGATAAAAGTTTACACATATTGGCAATTTTTACCCCTCAAGTTTCAAAATTGGCAAACTTAGTCCCTGGGTATTCAAAACTTGAAATTTCACAAAATACCCTTGTACTATGCATGAACTTACAATTTGGAACAATTTTGATAAACTTTTGGAATTTACATTTTCAGTCCCTCAAATATCCAAATTTACATAAAAGGTCCTTTAAGTTTTAAAAATTAAATAAAATACAACTTTTGGTCCTTGTGTAATTATTTTATGGCAGGTTTGGTCCTCTAAAGATGTTTGGAAAGTTGGCAAAGTCAGCCCCTCAAGTTTGGCAGATTTACACATTTGGTCCTTGGGCTTATTTATACAAAACCAATCCGGACCCTTATTAATACCAAAATCCAAACACAAACAAACACCAGCCCACCAATCAAGCCCAACAAACAACCCGGCCTTTTTGATATTTAAACAGGTCAAATAGTCAACCCCCGTCCAAAACCCCCTTTACTATTCATCATCTCCAAAACAGCCTGAGTCACCATACCAGGGTGGTTTTATGCCCTCTCCCCCTCCACTTGCCTACCCCAGCTCACATACTACTCCCTGCCACCTCTCAAACCTTTCCCACACCACAATAAATGCTTCTACACCACCTTTTCCCTCCAAACCTTACCTTTCCTCTGTTTCTTCCATAAATCCCTCAACTTGGCCAAATAAATATCTCAATTGTCTCCCCTGACACTCCACAACACCCCAAGATACATTAAATGATCCCAAACCGCCTCAAGTTATCTAGAAGGACTTTGGCGCCAAAACTCATTTAAACGGTGGAGATCAAATTGGACAATTCAAGGGCTCAGATTGAAGTAGGAACTTATGAGTGATCTCCAAGGAACAAAGAAACTATAAAGAGAAGAGAAGACAGAGGAGAAATCACTTTTGGTCTTAAGCCATAGTCACTTAGTTTTTTTTTATCATGTCTTTTACTGCTTTCATTTACTTACCATGTCTTTTAAAAGCTTTCAGTATTGTAATAAACCTTGACAAAGTTCAATTACATGCTATTTACAGTTTGTAGTTTCATAATCTTTAAATACTTGTCATTTAAATTATTGTCTCTTTACTTAAAAATGTCATTTACTTAACTTGTCTGTTATGACTGATTAGAGGACTTCAAATTGTCACTTAGGCTCCTGACAAAAGCTCTAAGGCTTTTAGAAACCTTAAAATCAGTTGTAATACATAAATAAAAAATACAAAAAGAAAAGATTGAAGAAATGGGTTTACTCAAAAGAACAAGGTGGAGCAGGGTGAAATCTGGATTGCTTAAGGGATATTAGGAGCTTAATGGGAAGCTTTTAGGTGTAACCTTGTCTTAGGAATGGTTCTTGTCACTTTGCATTCATTATGGACACTCTTGTAAGCTTTTTACTTCAATTTTTCATTTTACTGTTTAAGTTTATTATATACTGTGATCTTTATGTTTCTATGTTATTTTGTTGTTGTTAAGTGTTTTTAAGGTTTAAGTTTGTATGCTTATGTATTAGTTTGTGTTGTTGCTTAGAATTCATTTTTCACTGTGTTAATGGATTATGAGTAATTCTTATGTATTGTTGTTAAGTCTGTCTTTTTCTTGTTCTTATATGCTTGTTATGTCATAATATAGAGTTTGGATTCGGGTTCATAATCATTTTCATTGAAAATCTTAGATTTCATTTGACAAGTGAAAGATAAGGGACTGTTTGGAAGTACTTTGATTCAGGGGTATTGGGACTGTTTGAGAGGTTTATTGCTGTGCCTGCATGATCACTAGGTTATTGGAAGGTTTGACACCCTTTTAGGCCTAAGGGTTATGTCTTTTACAATAATTTTCATTCATAAATTTCTCTCAATGCCCACTTTTTGATTGCTGTATAATCTGTGTTATAGGATGTTAGTGATATTGTTCTTGTTTAATTGTGTGTTACTAGTGGTCTATTAACTCAGTTCAGTGGTCATAACCAAGCTTTATTATGTGTAAAGTCAATTTTCCTTTTTAACTGTCTTAATTTCATGTCTGTTATAGATTTGTTGTCCAAATCTTAAATATGTGTTTAAATGTTGTTTATATCTGTTAATTTCATGTTATCTATGTTTAATATATCAAAATCAGTGATTAAATTCAGATCAAAGTTGATGAAAGTCAACTTTGATCATAAACTCAAAAAGTCAAAATTACCACAAACCTGATTTTTGATTAAATGTCTTAATTTCCTGTGTCTTTATCTTTTAATTTCTGCTTTAATGCTCTTAGGGTTTAAATGTTTAGCTGCTTATATGTTTGTATGAATTTTGTTAATTTTTAGTTTAGCTTTTTACTAGCTTAAATTTGTGCTTAAATATGCTTGTTTTTGCCCTGTGTCACCAATGGACTGTCAAGTTCATGAGCTTGTCAAAGTCTCATGACTTGACCCCATTTTGTGAACTTGGCTTATTTGTGTTGCCCTAGTGGCATATTTGATATGTATGTGCTTCTTTTTCTGTCTTTAGCTTATTTAGATAGTTTTCACAACCCATTTTTTTTATGCACCACACTCCCTTCACTGAAGCAAACAGTGAAGGTGAGTTGATTTCACAAGCTCATAAATAGTCTCCCCATTGAGCTTGAGCTTGAGATTCTTGGCCTAATGATAGGCAAGCTATCCAACTTAATATACTCAGTGTTGGTTGAGCATTTAGAAGCTTATTAGATAAGTTGTGTGAGATTGTTGTTTGCCCACTCACCACATACCCTGAGCAATCAGGGTATTACACCATTTCCACAAGCTCACACCAAGCTCATTAGTGATCACAAGACTGTGTGGCTTGGCTTTTTAGGAAGCCTAACAACCCAGCTTCATGATCCTGCACTTAAATCTCACCTTGTAGCTTATTTACATAGGCTGCAAGTAGCTTAAACTTATCACACCATGAAAAGCTATGTTGAATCCTCAGCATACCTTACCCTAATCACTATAATTCATAAGCTCTCAAAAAGCTCACCTGTTGGACTTAGCTTATGAGATTTGCTTCTTTGGGAAGCTTATCAACTAGGTTTAATGATCCAGTGTTTAAATCCAACCTTGCAGCTTATCTAATAGGGCTGCAAGGAGCTTTTTGTTTGTCCCATTTGACTATGCATACTGGGAACCCAGTGTACTTAGGCAAATGGAAGGATTTTCATAAGCTTCTCACAAGCTCATCTGTGAACCTCACAGAGTGAACTTGGGCTTTTTGGAAAGCTTACCAGGCCATCTTGCAACTCCAACTTTCATTTTGCCATTTTGAGCTTAACCCGTCAGCTTAAATGGCCATTCAAAAAGTTGCAGTCCTTGGTTTGGACTGAGGTGTATTGAGAATTGCTTATTTGCTTATTCTGAGCTTATAAGTTAATCCCAGTGCACTAAGTTTGTATAAATATACACATAATACTTGTACATATATACTTTTACCTTTTATTTCCACTTTATAGCTTTTTCAAGCTTATTGTGAGCTTATGAGTCCACTGTGAGCCCATAAGCTCAACTGAATGACTCATAAGCCCACGATTTGCTTATTTCTTAGTTTGTAAAGCTTATAATCCCTTAAACTTATATAAGTAATGTATATATATAGTTCTATAACCAGAAAAAGCCCAAACCAAGCTTTAACCTCAAGTGATAGCTTCTATTTAGAAGCTTAAGGCTTAAAAGCCAACTGTGGAGGAAATAAGCTCCCACAGAGCTTATTTCCAAGTTTTGAAAAAGTTAGCTTTGTTAAAGTTATATATTTTAGCTTAATAAGTAGTTTTGTAAAAAGAAAAATCAAAAAATAAATAAAGTGCAAAAAGGTTGTGTGTTAGATTCGAACCTAGGTTCCATTGGTGACAAGTTCACTGCATAACCCACCTAGGCTAGCTCACTTCTCAGTTATCCTTTGCACATTTTATTTCTTATAGTAGTAAACATTTTAGCTTATTTAAATAAGCTTATACGAGCTGTTTGGCTTATTACAGCTTATCTGGATAAGCTGTGAACTTCATAATATATTTCCCAGCTTCTTTACTATGTAAATTACTTTCCATAATTTTTTCACATTTTTTACTGTTCATTAGATAGTTTTTAGATTTAATTTTAATTTAATTAGTTTAAATGAAAAAGCCAAAAATAAATTAGTTCTAGTATTTAAATTTTATCCTAGATAATTTTTTATGATTTTTATAACTTTATTAAGTTATTTAGCATATGTAAAAAATACTTTTGCAGTTTTCACTTTTAGTTTTCTAATTTTTTTTGCATTAATTTAGTTTAATTAGTTTATATAAGTAATAATAGTATTTAATTAAATTTTCTTATTTTTGTATAATAAATATAGTTTTTATATTTTTCTTAGCTTCTTATTAGTATTTTAGAATTATGTAAAAAGTTTTAGATTTTAGTTTGTTAGTTTAGTATTTATAATAATTAAATAATAGTATTAGTAATTAGATAATAGTAAATAATTAATAATAAATAGAATACTTGTATAATATATATATTTTTAGTTTCTAAATTTCTTTTATATTAGTTTAAAACTTTTCTAAGTTTTTGTTTTATTTATCTAGGTTTATTTTACATTTCCTTTATATTTATGTAAATTATTAAATAGTAAATAAATAGTTTTAATGTTAGTAAATACTTTAATATTTTTATGTTTCTGATTGTACGTTTTTATTGACGTAGCTGTGACAGAGCTATTACTATTCACATTCCTAGTGTTAGTCAATCAGATTCCTGTTTTTCCTATACTAATATTATTTTCAACAAATCACAAGTCATTGTATTCAGGATATCACGCCTCGCCAGGACATAAACGATCCAAGGATATTTTAATCCTTGGTAAACTTCCATTCAACTTCCAGGCTGTCTAGCTTTTAGTATCAGCCATTCACAAGTGGCTGGGAAATAAAGTTAGTTAGTTTGGAAGGAACCAGATACGCAGCGGAATAATCAAAACAATACTTTGTTATTGAACAAGGTTTTTCAATCACTAATACTCTAATAATCTTAGACGTTTATAGGAACACGTCTACTAACTAAACTAATAACCTAGGCGTTTACATGAACATACGCCTAGGACACACTAATCTAAATCCCTAGACGTTCTTCCCTAACGTCTAGGCTAAACACACACCTTTTAGTCGACTACATTATTGGAAGACTTAATTAAAAACCTACACCTATGTCCTCTTTATATACTAGAGGATAAGGACTAAATAATAAAACTTTCATTGCAAGCAAGCCCTTCCATCTTTTAGTAGGTTTCCTTCTTGTCATATTAAGTCCCTCTTGTTTCATTCTTTTTGTCTTTATCAACTCAAACTTGTAATTCCCAACAAGATGTTTATGTAGAGTCTGATATATCTTTGGTAAAAAAAACATATGATGCTGGTTAGGGGTTGTCAGTCCTCAAAGGGTGTAGTAATTGAAGAGATTATTGAGGATAATGTGATCAGTGAACCTATTAAGAAAAAGAAATGAAAATTTTAGAGTATAATCATGAAATGGTACCAACTCAAGCTTCAACCAGTAATGTTTGTCCATTGGTTGAAAGTACTGGTAATGATGATAATGTAGGATTCCCACCATCCTCGTCCATTGCATTCAGATACTTAAATCTGATGGAAGACAGTGATTATAAACCTATGGGTGGTCCATGAGTATAGTCAAAATTGAAAATTTAGCCACCGAAAAGATAAAACTGCAAATTATGCTATTAATGTGGATGTTTCCATGCAAATTGTTTCCCTCGGCCCTAACGATCGTTAAAAGAAAGTCATTAGTTACTATTCTAACCCATGCAAAATGACTATTCTACCCTCGTCTTTATACTCAAGGACATTTTTTGTAGTTTACCCTCGTCTTTATCCCTTTTGGTCTTCACCAAACATTTGACAAAAACATAAACACTAACACATACTCTGTTCTTTCTACTTACACAAACATAAACCCTAATTGGTTACATACAAACAGAATCACAAACGTAAATGATAATTATTTGATTGGACTGCACGAACCCATAATTGTTTTAACATGGATGGTGGCAATGGAAGCGGGAATGAGGTTGTTATAAAAATAAAAGAGGATAGCCTAGAAAATACGGTCCAACACATGCGCCTTCAGTTGCATCGCCTGGCCCGAGTACACCCAAACCACAAAAGAAAATAAGAAGGTCTCTTAGTAGTGGAATGAAGCAACGAGTTTCGGATGTCAGTATGTTTATGTTATTTAGTGCATTTATGTGTTTTAAAATTGATAATGATAGAAATGTAGTTACTTGAATGGAAATGTAGCCAAGTCAATGGTTTCTCCATGAGTATACCTAGTCTTGTTGAGCATTATGTGAATGGTTGGCAGTAGTATGCAGTTGTTTGTGTCATGATTCATGTTTCATTCTTTATAAGTGATCACATTTAGTAGTTCCTTCCATTTAGTCTCTTATTTATTTCATTTTGGCTACCTTTTATAGATGGTAAGGGAATGAGAAAAGTGATTGCAAAGGATGATCAAGGAAAGGGAAAAGTGAGTGTAGAGGGGATTGTGGATGATAAGCTAGTATGGGGAAAAATTAAGATCGCTGATGAAATAGTGGATGCGGTGATATCAAGATACGAGGGAAACAAGAACTTGATAAATGAAAATATAGATGAGTTTTGGGATGAGCTGTTTATGAGGAAAAAGAAGGGAGATTTTAGACAATATAGGTTAAAGTATTCTAGCTCTTAAAGGGGTGTTTGGAATGTCTTTCTCTCTTATTTGCTAATTGTAGCATGTTATACTAATGTTTTTTTTTTGCATTATGGTTTTGGGAGGGTGTCCCTCTATCTAGTCTTGTCGAGCATTAGGTGAATGGTTGACTTGTTACCCTACATAATTTTATCTTAACTTCAAATATATGTATTTTATCAGAAAATCCATTAAATATATCATGTATCTCACAAATGAACTGAATGTAAGTAGTTCATGTTTCTAGCTTGATATGTTTCCCCTATAATAGAAGATAGGTGATTATGAGTAGCTTTTGAAACGCGTTAATCATCTCAAACACACACAAACTTTGCCGTAACAAGATGATGTTCATCGGCATAAAAGTTAATGCGTGTTGCACATCATCTTGTTCTGGCAAAGTTTGCATGTTTGAGATGATTAATGAGATTAAAAAGCTACTCACAGTCACCATCTACTATTCATTGGAAGCTTTTCAAGCTAGAAACATTTCAAGAAGATTATTAAAGTCGATTCACTCATTTTATACCCATAATGCATTTGTTTGTTACAAGATGATGCGGTATATGTTATAGCATATGTAAGTATGATTACGTCATCACATGACTTGTTATATCATTACAATATTTTATTTGTTTTATTTTGGCTATTTTTATAGATGACAAGGGAATACAGGATATGAATGTGGTTTGTGATGCTTTGGAAAACAGGATAACACATTTTGAAGATGTGCTTCACAAGGAAAAAATCTTGAAATGTTTATTTATTCAACCTCTTATGATGTAAATGTTAATATTGTTTTTGGAGTTTGTATTATAGTTTTGCTATCTTGAATAATCTTTGCAGATATCAAATACAAGGTTGGGAAAAACTTGATTGAAAGTTTGGATGATTAAGAAGTATGGTGTAACATGGGCAAAAAGTTGAATGATGAATTATTGGATCAGATCAAAGCAAGCTATGAGCCGTACAAAACCATCATAGAGGAAAATCTAGATGAGTTTCTTGACGAGCTATTTATCATGACAGAATGAAATGATAGGGAATAAAGGTAAAAAGTATTCAAGCTCTTGCATGGGTGTTTAGAACGAATTTCTCCCTTGTAGTTACTTTCAGATAGTCTCTTATTTTTCATTTTGGCTATCTTTATAGATGACAAGGGAAAGGCAAAAGTGATTGTAGAGGAAACTGTGTCTGATATGCAAGTATGAGATAGTATGTCGATGACTGATGAATTATTGAATGAGATCACATCAAAATATGGGTCATACAACAACATCACATAAGAAAATATGAATGATTTTCTTGATAAGTTGTTTATCAAGAGAAAGAAGGAAATGCTAGAAGGTATTCAAGCTCTTAAAGGGGTGTTTGGAATGTCTTTCTACCTTATAGATATTATTGATTTAAATACTGTGTAACATATTGGATTTCACATACACATTAAATCACTAACACAAGGGGCGTACAAGATGAGTTTTAGAGAGAGAAAGTTAGAGGTTTGGGAACTTTAGTGAGAGAAAGAAAAATCTTATTATGAGCTCCAACTCTCTACCTTGGGAGGTAGAGAGTATTTATAGTCTTACAATAAAACGTCACCTGATGGGCTGTGGATCAGGCATACAGTGGCTAAAGACCCGTCCGTCCTCCACGGTGTTACTTAACATTAAATAACTACGACTACGAGCTTTCTAACGAATACATATACTTGAGGTGACCGACACTTTAACTACTGGATTTTCCAAATCCTAACATACTGTTTTTTATAGTGAATATTACAGTTTGCCATTCTTGTATAATCTTTGCAGTTATCAATTCCAAGAGCAAGGCAGCTGAAGTGATCATTATATCGGACGATGACACTCTTTATATGAAAAGAGATTTGATATTCACTGATTGATGAAAAGAGATTTGAGAAAACAATCGTGTACCGCTCAATAGAAATTGTTTTTGCAATACAATGAAGGTTTTAATGAAAATCAATTATCAATCATAAACACCTTTTATTTTTGAAAAATTAGTACACAGTTGATGTGCTAAGGAAAAGAGTTTTTAAGCACAACGGCCGGTTTTTCAAAGGTATCCGACAATCCATAACCTGAACCAGGATTGATTCAAAAGATTGAATCGCCCCATTGTTTATGTTCAGTTGTCACATGGTTGATCTATTGGATAGATCTCACATGCCACCCACCAGGAGCTTGTTTGATGTTGGCTCCAGAAGGCTTTCCATCTTCATTGTGAGTATGTTGGCATACTACTCAGATGTTCTGGCAATACCACAAGGATAATGCGTAGGACTCATAATATATAATCTCTCTTTCCACATTGTGTGAAACAGAGAGTCTTCATTGAAAGTGTCCTAAGGAGATTTGTAGATGATCTCGTGGCTCTAGACTCAATTGTGCATATTTGGTTCCTATGCCGGAGACTAGGGAGAGGGTCTCCTTCTTCAATATCAACAATCTCTAAGAGAAAGTCGATAGATTATGTCGGTTCCCCGTGAGAATGAAACAAGTCCTTTTAAGAGAAACTTGAGTGGCTTGGGAAGTTGTAGTGCAGTGCGTCATTGGGTCCATGACGTCTTGTCTTCAATACCGATGTTACCTTGGTAACCACCAGTAGCATATGAATTGAACCCGGTTTCTGCCCTAAGGTTGAATAAATTGAGGGCTATTTCTTTTCACCCTTTTTCACATTTAATTTCTTTTTCATTCTTCAACCCCTTCAGTGCTTACCGAAACTTCATAACTAGAACCTTGTTGGGTTTATTCCAGTACTAGCTCAGTTTTAGTCCGCACTCTTCCCATATCTCATTTTCTCCTTTTTTCAATATACCTAAGGACTCTACACTATCAAGTGGTTTTGTCCCTGGGTAGATCCCTCCGGTTCTAGCGGATCATTGGACCTCAACCTAACCTTATCATCCTTATATCACCATGCATAAAGTAAAGTTGGTCGGTCTTTTGATATAGTTCTTCCACCTTGAAACCAATTGAAAACCATTTGAAAATCAATCAAGATACTTGTGATATAAAATCAAAGTATTTTGTATCTTAATTGTTTTGATATTTTAGAAATGCTCCCCCTCAACATATGCATAAAATTCAGAAATTGTTTAGCACATGGAGGCAAGAGATCTTTGAAATCGTTAGATTAAGAATGAAAGGTCCAATTTTTTGATTAACATTTTCTAAAATGATCATCATCACTTCCCAATCAATTTGAGTAGATAAAACATTTTGCGGAAGGATGAGGTTTTCAAAAGTTTGCTCCCCCTCAATATGTGCCTCGAAATGTTAAACAGTTTTGCACATAGTAGAGGGAACCTGCACTTAGAGACAATTCAATCATGTTTCAATAAGTTAGGGTTTAAAGTAGATGCTCCCCCTCAACATGTGCATAGAAAATTTGAAATCGTTTGTCACATGCGGGGAGGAAAACTTGCAAAACACTTATGAACCCATTTATCGAATTATCAGTTTAAATCCAATTTAAATCACAAATTCTCCCCCGATCACAATTTTCAAAACATTTGAGATTTGAGATCTCTTGTTGATTTAAATTGATTTTGAAAGCTTTTGAGGAGAACTGTGACTTTCTTATGATAACATTTAGCCGATAAGGATCAAGTTTGAAACATAAGACTCCAAAGATTAAACATGCTTGAGTATCTTTTTAGAAAACATTATAATAATCAAGGTCTTGTACCAATTGTATAACCTTATTGTAAAACATTTAGAGTAGACCTTGCTCATTTACGTGCCAATTGATTGAAAAATACACTTTGATTTAATTGAAAAATCATTCTCCCCCTCAATCAATGACGAAAGTTGTTGATTGAAGGAATGAGATTTTGACATCTGAAAGCTCTGATGATTTTCAAAAATTAGCCTCAGGAGTGTTTTCAAAACAATTGCGTTTTCATTAGATGACGAATATTTTTCAGAAGAATCATTAGAAGGAAAAATATTTGAAAGAAAACATTTGTCTTGTTAATGATAAACATTTGTTTTTAGAATCAGAGCATGAGATTTGAAAAGCAAGATAAAGCATGGCTCTGTTCTTTCTTTGAAAAGCGGGTTACTGCCTGAAATGACAATAAACCATTGTTTCACTTTCTCTCAAACATTTTTTTTAAACGAATATGTACATTCGACCAACATCTAAAGACCTGTGTCACTCTTTGACTGACAGCACAAAGACCGTAGATATTAATCGAGAAGAAACATGACAAAAAGACAAATTTTTTTTTGAGATTTTTCGAATTTTTCAAATTTTTATGGATTTTTGAAAGTTTTATAATTTTTTCTTTGCTTTTTGTTGGTTTTAAAATTTTGTATTTTGATTTTCAGAATAAATTTTTACAAGAGATGGATGAAGAAAGACCTTTACTCCTCGTCTTCCTCCTGAAGATGTTTGAGTGTTTCTGGTTGAAGGCTTTTCAAGCCAAGTCGTGGAAGAATAAACTCAAAACGTTCTCTTGGAAGAGCTTTGGTGAAGATGTCTGCTAACTGGTATTCTGACTTCACAAAATAGAGTTCCACCACACCATTTTCTACTTGTTCCCGGATGAAATGATGTCGAATATCGATGTGCTTTGCTCTTGAATGTTGAACGTTGTTGCATGAGAGAGCAATAGCACTTTTATTATCACAGTACAGAGGGATTTTGTTGAATTCAAAGCCATAGTCAGATAATTGGGATCTCATCCAAAGGATTTGAGCACAACACGATGAAATGGCTATGTATTCAGCCTCTGTAGAGGAAATAGAAGTACTCATTTGCTTCTTTGAAGACCAACTCACAAGCTTATCACCCAAAAACTGAGCACCTCCTGACGTACTTCGACGTGTATCATGACATCCTGCATGATCAGCATCTGCATAGGCTGTTAGTGACATACCGGTGTCCTTCGGGTACCATAGTCCCATATTGATGGTTCCTTGGAGATACCGAAAGACCCGTTTAACCGCTTCAAGGTTCTTTTTAGTAGGCTTAGCCTGATATCTAGCACACATGCACACAGCGAACAAGATGTCTGGTCTACTAGCTGTGAGATACATCAGGGATCCAATCATACTATGATATTTCGTTTGATCTACCATGATCCCTGAGTGGTCCTCATCCAGCTTGGTACGCTCAATCATGGGAGTGTCAACGGTGTCACATGAAACAAATCCAAATTTCTTTAAGATCTCATTTGCATATTTAGATTGATTTATAAAAATGCCTCCGGGACTTTGTGAAATTTGTAATCCCAAGAAAAATGACATTTGTCCCATCATTGACATTTGAAATTTAGAACCCATTTCTTTTGAAAAACGATCACATTCATTGGGGTCAGTCGAGGAAAAGATAATATCATCAACATAAATCTGAACGTGAATTAAATGTTTGCCTGACTTTCTGGTGAACAATGTCGGATCAACTGCTCCCTTGCTGAATCCAGTAGATAGAAGAAACTTTGACAACGTATCATACCATGCTCTAGGAGCTTGCTTCAAACCATAAAGGGCCTTTTTCAAGCGATAGATATGAGTAGGATGCTCTGGATTCACAAAACCCTCTGGCTGGCTGACGTAAACCACCTCTTTCAAATCACCATTAAGAAAGGCAGTTTTCACATCCATCTTATATACGACCATGTTCTTACTAGCCGCATTAGCCAAGAAGATTATGATAGCTTCGATACGAGCAACAGGAGCAAAAGATTCCTCAAAGTCAATACCTTCTTCTTGACCATATCCTTTAGCCACTAACCTAGCCTTATTTTTCAACACATCACCATGCTCATCAAGCTTCACTTTGAAGACCACTTTAGAGCAATGATCATAGCACAGTCTGGAGCAGGTACTAATTCCCATACATCTAATCGATCAAACTCATGAATTTCTTCTTGCATGGCATTGAACCAGCTGTCTTCATTCATCGCAGCTTTAACATCATTAGGTTCGATCTTAGAGAGTACGGAGTTGAAGAAGCACCATAAGGCATCAGTAGCAAGTTGTTTACGAGTGGATACAGGACGAGAAGGGTTTCCAATGATGTTGTCCAATGGGTGATCATGTGTCCATTTTCTAAGGTGTTCATGTGGTTGTTGTTGTGGAACTGAAGTAGCAGAGTCGATATCTCCTGATGAAGATGGTTCAGATGATGAATCAGGAGCAAATATATTTTCAAATGGAGCATCTTCGGGAGTAGCAAATGGATTAACTTCATCTTGTGAATCAGAAGCAATTCCTTGATGTACACTCGGTGATTGAAGGTTTGTTGATGAGACTGATTGATCAGCAGCAGGCGCTTCCTGACTTAATGACATAGAAACTGAAGGATTGACTTCATTGACAGGGATAGAAGCAGCCTCTGATGATGGGATTGACAGATCATTAGCAGTTGGTTCATAGTGTTCATCAAACATTGGATCAAATGGTTTCTTCAAGTCATCTTCTGAAGGAGGTACATAAGGAGTTGCTGGCGAGGAGCCGTAAACAAGAGTAGAACTGATGGGACTACATGATGATGCGGGTCCAGAACTGGGTTGTCCTGGAGCCATTGGACCGGTCAGCTCATCGAACGTAACGTGAATAGTTTCCATGATATTTCGGGTTCTTTTGTTGTAGATTCGGTATCCCTTTTTGTTTGGTGCATATCCTACAAACACTCCAATGTCCGCTTTAGCTTTAAGTTTTCCTAAGTCTTGACCCTCATTAGTTGGATAACACAATGCACCAAACACATGAAGGAATGATAAATTAGGTTTTCTATTGTGGACAAGTTCATATGGAGTTTTTCCATGAGCAGTGTGAATTAGGGATCGATTTTGAGTGTAGCATGCAGTGGCAATGGCTTCAGCCCAGAGAAACATTGGAACCTTTGAGTAAATCAGCATTGTTCTTGCGGCTTCCACAAGAGTTCGATTTCGTCTTTCAACTACATCGTTCTGTTGAGGAGTTCGTGGAACACTTCTTTGATGACTGATTCCAACATTTCATAAAACTCACTAAGTTGTTTATTAACAAGCTCACTTCCATTTTCTGTTCGGATGATTCTGACAGTTTTGTTAAGTCGAACCTGCAGCTGTTTGATAAGTTTGATGATGATATCTGGTGTTTCATCCTTTGTCCTTAAGAACTTAACCCAGGTGAATCGAGAGTAATCATTAACCACAACTAATACATATTTCTTCCCAAAGATATTCTGCACTCTCATGGGTCCACATAAGTCCATGTGAATTGTATGAAGAACTTCTGTAACTGAGTTTGTAGGCTTGGGTTTGTGGGTATATTTCTTGCTTTTTCCCATTGGCAAGCTGAACAAAGATGATCCTTTTCATACTTTAGTCTAGGTAGACCAACAACTAAGTCCTTTCTGGAGAGATCATTGATGGTGCCGAAGTTCAAGTGATTGAGACGACGATGCCATAACCATGACTTTGTTTTCGAAGCCTTTGACAACAAGCAAATTGGAGAAGACTTCATCATATCTTTGATAGAGATGGTGTATAGATTTGAACCACGAGTTCCTCTTAAAAGTTCCTTACCATCAAGTTCTATAACTAAACAAGTATGTTTTCTGAATGCCACTTCTAGATCAGAATCACATAATTGACCGACAGAAAATAAGTTATGACCAAGACCTTCTACGTAGTATACCCTGGAGATAACACTATCACCGACAACATAATCTCCATAACCCATAATTGCACCAAAATGATCATTCCCGAATCTAACTGTCCCGATGAATTTACTCACGAAGTTCATGAGCCGCGACCGGTCTCCAGTCATATGCTTGGAACAGCCTGAGTCCAGGTACCACAGAACGATTTGAACGATCTGCAGTTGAACATAAACAAGAATGGATAACTGGATAATTGGGATCCCCATGCAAGAATTGGTTCCATTTGGTTAGTAACAGTGATTGGAACACTCACATCAGAAATAGAAACACCCATATCAGAAATAGAAGCAATGGAATCATTAGTAATAGATGCAGTGCTAGTGTCCGTATTTGACCTATTCAAAGTATGTTCACTTTTTAAAGGAATAGTTCTACCAGTAGACATCCATTTTCTAGTGGGCATTGTCTTAGTAAATTGAGGGTAAAACTCATTAACCTTACGGCCAGTAGGTATCCATTGATAACCTATATTACTAAATTTTCTTCCTGTGGGTTTCCACTGTTTTATAACTTTCTTTCGCCTTTGCCTTTTAGCCTTCTTAGCTTGATTTTTAGAATCAGCAGTTTTAACTGGGCAATTGATAGCATTAGACAACCCATTCACAACACATTCATGATTAGTACCAGAAATCAAGCATTCATTACATGTTTTGCAAGTAGTAGCAGAATTCGAATTAATTACAGTACGCTTATAGCTAATACTAGAATCAACACGATTCGTTTTATTTAACTCAAACATAGTGTTCCTAGGGTGATCTTCTACTCTTTTCCAATGCACATTCTTAGCTTGCAAGGTCCTATCATTACTTGTATTGCCTTGAGACTTTGACCTGCTCGCTTTAATGTCACTGATTACTCCTGTAGAGGGAATTGAAACATTAGTTGGTTTTGCGACTTTTTGCATTTCCTGTTTAGATGTGCTGGGATGTGAACTATTTGAAGGCGCACTGAAGTTCACTTTCTTAACACTAGAGGTGCTGGGATCTGAACTACTTAAAGGCATACTAGAGTTCACATTCATAACATTGGGCATTGAATGAGTTGTATACTTGGCACTAGGCATAGAACAAGGTATCAAGGGATTGACTTGCTCACCTAAGGTTTTAGGGCATATTGTAATTAAGCATTCTAGAAGTTCTTGAGATCGTTTGGCATATAAGCATGCATGGCCAATTGCATTATCAAGTGGTTTCTCTAACTTATCCTCTTCTACAATCTCACAGAGACATTCTAGGGTGTCCTTAAGGTATGAGAAATATGTTTGAATAGCAAGTTTGTTATTCCTAAGATGAGGAGGAACATATTTCACAGACAAAGCATATTTATTACAGACATGCACCTTTGAAGCACCATTCTCCCCATTTGTCATTGGCATTTTCCCTTTTACCTGACTCTTCAGATTCTCAATTTCCTTTTGCAACGAAGTTATTTTTTCATTATTTTTGTTATGAGTGACTTTTATTGACTCAAATAACTCATTGAAATGACGTTTAATCTTTTCATTTTCTTCTAGAAAACTCTCATTTTCCTTTTGTAAAGCATTAACCAAGTTTTAAAGATGAAAATTTTGAGAATTCCGAGAATCTAAAGGAGGAGGCATTTGGGAGCCAGTCACATTGTTCATTTCACCCTTTAATTGAGAAATTTGGGCTTTCAACTTTCTGATTGTGTTACAGTGAGCTTGAATCTGTTCATCACGTTTGTTTATTTCAAAAACTGCATCAAACTCTGGAACATCTGAGGATATCTTGATGTTTGAGGTTTTAACATTTTCTTTGAGATGTTGATATTTTAGTTGTAAATCAAAATGTTCAACTTCTAGTTTAGAAAAATGTTTTACCAAATTATCGTGATCATCCTGTTCAATTTTCTCACTTAGTTTAGAGTTTTTGATTTCAAGCTCAATGACACGATCATGGGAGACTTTCAAAGCAACAGATAATTCATGAAATTGAGAAGCAATAATAGAACAATTAGTGGCAGTATAGAACACATCTTGAGAGATACATTCAGAAATCAGATTCTCATTTAAGGTATGCAAGTTCTTTCTCTCAATCTCATTATATTTTAATGCTCGCTCATAGTCACTAACCTCAACTATCATTGCATCAAATTCCTTTTCCATTCCTTTAATATATGTATCTATCCCCTTTTTAAGACTCTCAAATTGATCTTTTAGTTGTTTAAAGAAAGGCATGACCTCAGTTAAGTAACATTCTTTTGTTTGCTCAAAACCCCTTTCCCCTTCAGTTATCCCAGTGGGTGTGATCCTTTTCTTACAAGTTTTCTCAAAGTCAACAAATAATTGAAATATAACATATTGACTGATTAAGGTCTTCCTCTTAGTGGCAATAGTTCTAGAAACTAAATCCATTGGTGTATTTAGAGGATACACAGTCGCTGCAGGCATTTTCCTAAGGGGAGGGTTTGTTTCAACAAGATTTTCAGCTTTTTGCTTATCTAAGTCCTTTTTCCAGAACACTTGTTCAGGTGTTAACAAAGTTTGAGGCTTAAACTTGTTTAAGGAAATCCAATTTTCCTTTTTGTAATCATGGGGTTTGACAATAATCTTATTCTCTTTGCACTTGGGATCGTTAAGCTTCTTATCCATTTTCTCCCTGGATGCATCATCTAATTTTCTGTCTTCCTCAATGCACTCAATGCAACTAGGTGTCTGTCTAGGTTTAAGAATCTCATTGCCATCATAGATAACATTTTGAGCAGCTTTTGCTATCTTACCATACTCAGGGTTGGATTCCTTCATAATGGGGATACTATGCTTATCGCTGAGAACTCTATGCTTCGTGATCATGTGAGCAGTCTGAATTGTATTCCCTTGTACGTACAACTTATTTTCGAGCTTGTTTTTCAAGGTTTTTAGATTAGAAAAATCATTCAAAAGTTTTGATTCCTTAGCACTGAATTCTTGCTTAAGCATTTTAACATTTTCTTGAAGTTCTTGTTTTTGCTTAGCAGTTTTATAAAGGTTTTCTTGTAAGGAGTTTAACTCTTGTTTTAATACCTCTTCTCTAAACTTACTTTTCTAATCGTTGTACGCATTTGATCATCCATTTCCTGCTCACGGGTGGTTAACTCAAACTTAGCACGTTGTTCATAAATGGCAAATCGTTCTTTATAGGCATTAAGTTCAGAGATAACAGAATCATCAGGGGCACATGCAGTGTATTCATCAAAAACATAGTCATCATTGACTGCAGAAGATGCATCACTTGGTACAATCTCACTTTCACTTTGTTTCACATATTGATCATATGGGACAACATTGATATTACCCATATTTTCAATATCTGACTCAATAGTTTCAGTTGATTGTACTTTGTCATGCATCTTTTGCACATCAACATCATCGTATAGTTTTAATACCTCAGAAATGATTTTGTCTTTGGATGGACCAGCTTGTGGTGATGAAGAGACTTTAGAAGGGACCATTGGAGAAATGCTAGCCATGAAAATTGTTTGTGCAGTAGGTTCATCATCAACGTCAGAGTCATATGCATCACAATCAGCGACTTGAAAGGCATTCTGATGATTGTGGCCTATCTCCTGAATTGGCTGCTCATCCACATCTGCATCATATGTCTTGGCATTTCCCTCAGCAAGAAACAACAACTCCTCTTCATCCAAAGCTGCACCATTATCCTGAGCTTGCACAAGCAACATCTTATCCCTGAAGTACTCTGCATTCTGAGGGCGTTTTGGCGATGTGCAGTTCCTTGCAATATGTCCCTCACCACCACAGTTGTAACGCTTGATCGGCTTTGCTTGTCCTTGATTTCCATTCCTTCCCCTATTCTGATTTGCCACATATCCTCTACCTAGTGCCTTTCTTGAACTGGTTGTACCATAACCTTCCCATCTCTGACAGTGGCTTGATTGTGTGGATTAGATGCTGTTTTGAGGTTGTTGTTGGTGTGTGGGAGAGTGTTCATGATTTGACTAAGCATGAGAGACAGTTGGTTGATGAAGTTTTCCATTAGTGTGTTAGAGTCTGGAGGCTTATATGATGGATCGGGAATGAGCTTGTAATTACCATTACCAGTGGGTATGACTTGTGAAGCTTTGGTTGTAATCCCAACATTGGTGTAAAATGCAGTTGAATCATTTGATGAACTTGTTTCTCCCTGTTTTGATTTGAACTGATTAAGAATCATTTTTTCAAACATGGCATGTCTCTCATTCTGAAGCAGGAAGGCATATAGTTGTTCATAGTTGGTGTTCTTCAAACCTTTGGTTAGCTTCACAGAGGTGACAAACTTGTGCCATTCGGGATTCATGTTGTTCACAAATTTTGAGTTCAACTGAATATTTGGCATGGTCATTTTGATATTCCTCATATCATTAACAAGCTTGTGGAATCTCACGTAATACTTATAGACACTCTCATCAGGTTTCATCTTGAAGTGCTCAAATTCATCATAGAGTTGTGATTCTCTGTCTTCCATAGTTAATTCAGAACCTGAGAGAAGCATCTTGACATTATCCCACACTGCCTTGGCTTCGGTTTTGTGATTGATAAGTTTGTAGATATCCTTTGGAAGACCTTGAAGTATGATGTTAAAAGCCCTGATATCAGCATCGAATCTCTTTTTCTCCTTATCATTGAGCTCATCATATGTCTTTGGTTTGTCTATTCCATAGATCATTGTTCCATCTGCAGCTGTATCAATTAAGTCTCTTGTAGTCTCAATCTGATAAGGTCCTTCATCAATCGATTTGAGAATATTGACCCCATTTTCCTTTCCAAGACAGTACAATCTGATTCTTTGAGCCCAAGAGTCGTAGTCAGTTCTGTCAAGCATGGGTGGACGAGTATCTGAACCATCTGCTTGAACATCCTCGGCAACAGTGGAGATGATTGTAGGTACGTTGGTAGACATGTTTAAAGATTACACGGGATTTTATAACTCAATGATTAAACCGGGAAATAGATTCTTTCACAGGATTTTACTAAATCAAGAGAAAACCGTATTACACATAAGAGTCAACCAATTCGCTAAGAATCCTTGAACCAAGTCGCTAAGCACCAAGTTGCTAAGTAATTAGAAGACAAGTCGCTAAGTTCCAAATCGCTACGAATTTTGATAGCAAGTCGCTATGCACCAAATCGCTAAGACGTCAAGTCGCTAAATAGCAACTCGCTAAGGTCCAAATCGCTAACACCAAGTCGCTAAGAAACTTAAGAACAAGTCGCTATCAAAATTGAAAGCAAGTCGCTACCCGTAGTGGAGAATCCACTAAGTGTACTGTTTGTCGGCTTGTCTCAAAAGACAAGTCGCTAGGACCAAGTCGCTACCAAATCTCACTACAACTCGCTACCTTTTACTAAAGCAAGTTGCTAGGATGAAATTCACTCCGAGAGCCAAGTCTCTACCAAGAAAAACTTTAAAAACACACTTTACAATCCAAAACAAGCTCAACCACAGTGATTCAAGCTTACCAAATCAAAAACCAAGCACATACAATGATTCTAAACACAAAAGTACACCCAAAATTCAAACTTTAACACAAGAAATGAACCAAATGATGCAAAAACCACTAAACTTTTTCAAACTCAAAAACCATCTAAAAACCACTAGAAATCCAAGGATATGTAAGAGATGATCTAACCATGGCTCTTGATACCATTTGTAACATATTGGATTTCACATACACATTAAATTACTAACACAAGGGGCGTACAAGATGAGTTTTAGAGAGAGAAAGTTAGAGGTTTGGGAACTTTAGTGAGAGAAAGAAAAATCTTATTATGAGCTCCAACTCTCTACCTTGGGAGGTAGAGAGTATTTATAGTCTTACAATAAAACGCCACCTGATGGGCTGTGGATCAGGCATACAGTGGGTAAAGACCCATCCGTCCTCCACGGTGTTACTTAACTAAATACTACTTAACATTAAATAACTACGACTACGAGCTTTCTAACGAATACATATACTTGAGGTGACCGACACTTTAACTACTGGATTTTCCAAATCCTAACATACTGTTTTTTATAGTGAATATTACAGTTTGCCATTCTTGTATAATCTTTGCAGTTATCAATTCCAAGAGCAAGGCAGCTGAAGTGATCATTATATCGGATGATGACACTCTTTATGTGTCATCAGATGGTGATATTATGCCCTTTGGTAATTTTAGAACTGATGATGACACTCTATCAGTGTCATCAAATGAGGGTACCAATAAGCAGAGGATGAAGGTAGGTGAGGGTACCAGTAAGAAGAAGAAGAAGAAGGAAACTGAGGGTAAATAAGGAAGGCAAAGCCAGCCGTGTAACAACTCAAAAAAATTTACGTTAATATTTACTTAAAACATAAACATTTTATCTAAAATCGAGTATAATTTTTGTGAAAAACTAGAAGGGCGGAGGGGGGGGGGTTGAATAGTTTTACCGATTAAAACTTTGTTTTAAAGTATTTAGATCGACTTATGTTAATCTATTTGGTATGTATGTTGGATATAGATAGATAAGCATATAAGTAAGTAATGCAAAAGATAAAGAGTAAAGGAACACAAAACTACGACACAAGTATTTATAATGGTTCTGTTACAAGGACACCTTCCTTGCTCTACTCCACTCCCCGAGTACCCCACTCGAGAGTTTCTAAGCACTACACAACACAAGCTCCTTAATGCGGCGGAGAAGCCTTCACAACGTCGCCTACTCTTTATCCGGTACAAGGCTAGACACCGAGTTCTTTCACGAGGTAGAACCAAACCTATTATAACGTCGCCTACACTTTATTTGGTACAAGGCTAGATACCAAGTTCCATTACAAAGGAGAAACTACTACCCAACACTACACCACAATACAACTACCCAAATGAGACACACTCCTTCTTACAACAGTAGAGAGGATATCAACATCCTTTAACCCAACCTACATAACTTGTACATCGATGCACCATATCGAACGTACACCTTTGACACCATTCACTAATGCCTTCAACACGACACTTCGGCACCTTTCACTAATGCCTTCAACACGACACTTCTATGGAGGGAGGAAAGAACTATCAACAAGATGCACTTCAGTGGTCTTGATGATAATGAAGCTTAGCAACTAATGACCTTGAATTTGCACGTCTTCAAGAGGTGGTGATCTAGCCTTTAAGAGAAACCTAGAGAATCACACTAACATAAAACTACATAGAATGATCCTTTGGATATGTAGTTAGTGATGTTAGAATACTAGGAGAAAGTATATGTGAGAGTGGTAGTGAGAAAGAGAGAGATGACAAACTATTTATAGACAAAACATGTCTACTGTCCCACAGTTCCTGCGGATCCCTCATCAGAGGGATCCGGCTAGTGCAAATCCTGGGATCCGGCTATTGGGTCAGTTTAGTCCGGATTTTGGGTTGCAAACCGCGTTATGGTTATGGACCATGGGTTATGGGTATTGGATTATGAATACCCAACAAGATGCAATGTACCTAGTCAATGGGTTATGAATCTTGGGTCATGGGTTATGGACTTTGGGTCATGGATCATGGATAATATCCAACATGACTTCATGCATAATGTCATGCAATGGGTCATGGGTTATGGATCATGCTCCATGGGTATGGGTTATGGACTTTGGTTTTTACCCAACAACATTCATTGTACCTAGTCAATGGATCATGGGTCATGGGTCATAGGTTATAGACTTTGGTTTTTACCCATACTTACCATTACAACATATACAAGGTACATATACATTTCTATAAAATGTAAACACTAGTTGTTATACATATACATTTCTATAAGATGTAAAAAATATTACTTATTACTGTTTTATAAAAATGTCATGTCTTTGGTTTTATATAACTTATTTACTAAACATGTTTTGGTGGTTTTAATATGTTTAGTAAAAGTGTGTTAGTAAACTATTGGCTCAAACCTTTTACGTATTTTATTTGTTTTGTTAAACTGATTTTACGTTTGTTATCGACAAAACATTAGAAGATCGTAAAATATAAATAAACGTTTTTATTGTTTATTTGTATTAACAATTTTGAATTTTAAATATAACCGTTTAGGTTAACTTGCGTGTAACGAAAACCGACTCTGAATATTTTTATAACATCAGATTAACTTTCAGTTCACTCATAATCATTTATGGAATTTTTAGAATTTAATTTCAAATGTTAACGAACAGACCCTGTGATTTATGAGTCTAAACTTGTGTTTTAAACATTTTTACATATATGCAAACTTAACCTATACATGCACCGTAATTTGTAAGACGTTTAAACACTATTACATTTTATGAAAAGTCAACACATTTCCCTCCTCTTTTGACCATAAAAATCATCCATTGATTTATAAACTAAACAATATCAAACTACATATATTTACACTAAATAAACAAAGTTGTAAACATCTAAAACTACTTATTCATTTAATTAATTTCTTAGTAATAAATACTTCTTAACTAAGTTTTCACATTTTCTAGGAATCTTATTTTTTTACCTCACTCGCTTTTCAGTTTCATGATTTAAATGCTAAACGTTAATAATCCCTGGGATCAAATCGTAACACAAGAAATCAAACACTTAAAAACTAAACGAAGAAAACAAACATGTTTTCTTGTTCCACCTCATTTCCCTCCCCCTCCTCCAAAGTTGGGCGTCACTATGGTGAATCACCACGACAATATGTTTGGTGATATTTTACTAAAACACATGTCCTAACCCTTAGTCATTAAGTTATAACATACATGCATTTCATCTAACACTTAGTCTCTAGGTTTCCTAGATAACTATCTAAAAACACATTCACCTCTTTAGTAAGTCATCCCATGACTCACCATGACACATGGTAATGATCTTATTCAATCTTGTGTGATCCTTCAACACATGTATTTCATTAGTTTGTAAGTTAAATGACACTTGTATAAACTTAGTAAGGAAGTAAGTTCACTCATACAAACTAGCACCTCCTCAAAAGACTATAAAAACCTCCCTCGCTCTTCTCATTTGGACACCCAACATAACACAAACATAGCACACATTCATTCTCCTTCGATCATTTACTACAAGTATTAAGTCTATAATCTAGTCCTTTCAAGCAAACTACATCAAATCATTGCAACCTTTGGTGACTTCTCTTTAGTTTTAATCTACTCAAGTAACCAAAGTCTTGCAAGATCACAAAGGGAGGAGAAGTCTTCTACAAGTGTGGAGATTGCTCTAATCCTAGTTCTAGTCCTTGTTTATCCTTTCTTTGAAAGCCAAAAGTTGTAAGGAAACCTATGTTCATCACCCTTACTATGTTTTCATAATCTATATATGCTATATATGGTCACTATATTGATTTCATGAAGTGCAAAATCTTTAAAAAAAACAAATGAAAACACTTACTTGTTATCTTATGTTATCAAAACAACTAAAACAAGTAAACTAGTGACTTATGTTGTGAAAAACGACTAGAATTATGTACTTATAAACTTGACAAAGCTTATAGAATGATATAAGAACTTACAAGGAAAACGTAGCAATTTGAATCACCCAAAACGGACACACGAGTCAAAAGTTATGACCAAAAGAAGTTGACGAAATCGAAAAACTGAAAACTGTCAAAATCCTTACTGCACGAATTTGGAAATTTTTCGAGGCACTTCTAGTCAGATTCACCAAAAAGTTAAAACACAAAATTTGTCTGAAATGATGTTTTACATCTACCTTTTAAGAACTCAGACTCAAAACACCAAACAAGGGTAGCTTTTTTCCTCAAATAGTAAGGACAATTTTTGGTGTCAAAAATTTAGTTTTCACTTGACAAATAATTAAGAACCATGTTATTTTCACGACTAATTACTTAATAAACATAATAAACTTTATAAAATAAAAATCTTAATTCAAAATAAACTTTCCCAAGTTTATTTTACACTCAGAATAGTGTATTAAAACTATGAAAACCAACTTTACGATTTCTAAACTTATAAACTCTTTGTGATATATTTCTTAGCAAAAATTTGTAATAACCATATGATTTCCTAATCATAACCAAACAACCTATGGACTTCATAACTTTCATTTTACTTTGAAAATGGCAAAAGCTTGTTTACGGAACACAACCAAACCTACTTTACAAACCATATAACTATTTTGACACTTATATCACGGATTCAAGCAAGCAAAAACATGATCTTCCATATTGAACACTACAAAACTATAGAGCTTCATGTGAGAAGTTTCATTTGGGTAAACGTATCGACAGGTTGCTGGATTTACGAATTAAAGTGTCCTAGCTCCTTGAACGTTTACTACATGACCTCTGAATTATGATGGCCCGGACGGTAGTACGAGATATATAAACTACAAATGTTTCATAAAACATTTCTATAAAATGACATACACAAACTACCATATAAAGCATCATGGTCAATATAGATGACATATATAGGATCGTTTATGCTTTCGCATCATTATTCCATGAACTAAGACACGATACCATATTATAGGATGCTCGTAGAGGTTCTTCACAACTTGACCACCACTTACACTACTTACTAAACATCAATAACTCACGGTGAGTTCATAGCCCCACTTTCTATTACTTAATTGTTTTACAAACCCTTGGAGGGATACATGCTATTATTTTTAAACTGAACACATTGCTTTGAAACTGTATGCTATATCTGAATGTTTTATTGGCCCTAAGTAACCAATTGCCACGTTCGAAGTCCCTATATCACGAACCATTAATCACGAGCAAATGAACGCGAATAATGTGGATAGATCTATCGAGATTGACGAATTCCGTTTGTTTGACCAAGTCCTGGCAAGCAAACATACTCTATTTGAGAACTCTAGGTATAATGGCAAATTACCTACTAAGGCCACTATTACTATTATACCAATTTCTGTTGATACATTGTTAACATTTTGGTTGTCATGAGCTTAGTGAAATAATAACTTCTTCTTGCCTAAGATATCATGAAGTCCTTTTGTGATTAACACATTTGTAGTTATGTGCGCATGAAGTCCATCTGGTGTTAACACATTTGTAGTCATGAGCTTAGTGTAATAATAACTGTTTTGTTTATAACAATTAGATGTGAGATCATAACTCACACTGTAAATTATTTGTTCAACTGATTAACTATAAACTCTATTAATTTCACTCAACCTTTGTGTTGACTAGCTTAAGCATGTATCTCAGGACCATAATAATCAAGGATGACACGAAGGAGCACGGATAATCAAGAAGGCTATAAATTTTATTATCATTCGAAAACTTATTTAATGTAATTTGTAAACCATTAAACCATTGGGACCTCATTTTGTTAACTCTGATATTTTTATAATTCGAATGATAAATCTTTTAAAATGACTCAATTAGAGTTCGTTTTCTATTGTTATAATTGTTATGCCATGAAGTAACACCGAGTTTGAATTCCGCTGCATTCACGAAATTGGGGGTGTTACAAGCTGAGGGTACCGGTGAGTAGAGGAAGGGAATGCCTCTGAGTGTAACCGGTTGCGTCCTTGGCCTAAGGGCAAAGTTGAATGGGACAACTCCCAAAAGAGGTTTCAAATGTTGTTCATTGCATTTCAAAAAGAGAAACTAAATGCAGGATAATGGTCCATGTTTTATGTTATCCTTTTGTAAGTAATCGGATATGTAAGACATCTTTATGTAATCAGATATGTAATCTTTTAAAACAACCTTTGTCATGTATATTCGTAATCTAACTGGTATATTTTAGTTTGCAGTTTATAGTTTTTGCATTCCAAGTTTACGCATTTGCATTTGCATATGCAGTTTCAGGGGTGTTTGGAATTACCTATTTTAACTTTTAAAAGTCAACAAATATAAAATGTTGTTTGGAACTTTTAAAACATCTTTTTTTTGCATTTGCATTTTGGGTTTGTTGTTTGTAGTTTGCATTTGCATATGCAGTTTAAGGGGTGTTTGGATTTACCCATTTTCAGTTTTAAAAGTCAACAGATACCATTGCAAAATGCATACTGATGCAGGATTTCTACCAGGCTTTAGTACTTATAATCTCGTATATCAACCTAATGCCCTAACGGGTAGTGTACCCGGTCGTGTGTAGTGTAGTAATCGGTAAAGCCGAGGTCGTCCCAAGAACTGTGAGTCCGGGGATCCTAATTTAAGTCTAATGTCACTGATTTTAAAGGGGGTTTTGAGTTTGATTAATAATAAACTAAATAAAAGAAATAAAATGAAAGCATATAAAAGATGTGAACGATTAATAGAGAGAAATGTGCTAGCCTAATTACTAATCTTGTTACGCCATAATTAGGTTTTTCTATTTATGTTTTCTATCGCTACATGTGGGGTAAATGTCACTAAACTCCTCAGGTAAATTCATCTAGCCTATGTTCTATAGGTTCCTATTCCGTAACCATGCGATTACAAGAGTACGTAGGTTAACCTACGTAGAGTCATTAAGTACCAGCTACAATCTAGACTTATTCTATAGAGACCCGGCCTCTCGGAACTTAGGTCTCCCCCTAACTACTTAATTATCTTCGTTTGAAAGGTGATCCTTTGGTCAATTCGCACGCAAGATAGTGGTAGTCCTATGATCATTTCTTACCACTACCCGCAACCTATTTTATGGAAAACTAAAAGGGGGGGGGGTTGAATAGTTTTACCGATTAAAACTTGGTTTTAAACTATTTAGATCGACTTATGTCAATCTATTTAAACATGTATGTTGGATATTGATAGATGAGCATATAAATAAGTAAAGATGAAGAGTAAGAAGCACAAAACCACAACGCGAGTATTTATAGTGGTTCGGCTACAAGGACACCTTCCTTGACCTACTCCACTCCCCGAGTCACCTACTCGAGAGTTCGTTATCACTATACAACACAAGCTCCTTGTGGCGGAGAAGCCTTTACAACGTCGCCTACTCTTTTTCCGGTACAAGGCTAGACACCGGGTTCTTCCACGAGGTATAACCAAACCTATCACAACGTCGCCTACACTTTATCCGGTACAAGGCTAGATACCGAGTTCCATTACAAAGGAGGAACTACTATCCAACACTACACAATACCTATCCCAAAGGAGATCCACTCCTTATGACAACATCAACTAGGATATCAATATCCTTTGACCCAATACTAATCTATCTTGTACATCAACACACCATATTGAATGTACACCCTAGGCACCTGTCACTAATGCCTTTGACTCGACTTCTAGGCACCCTTCACTTATGCCTTCAACACGTACTTTCGGCACCCTTCACTAATGCCTTTGACACGGATCTTTGGCACCTTTCACTAATGCCTTTAATATGACTCTTCGACACCTTTCACTAATGCCTTCGTCTTGACCCTTTAGACATCTTTCACCTATGTCTTCGACACAACACTTATAATGAGAAAGGAAAGAACTATCAACAAGATACCATCAGTAGTCTTGATGATGACAAAGCTTGGCAACCCATGGACTTGAGCTTGCTCGACTTCAAGAGGTGGTCATCTCGCCTTTAAGAGGAACCTAGAGAATCACACAAACACAAAACTACATAGAAAGATCCCTTGGATCTCAGGTTAGAGAGTTTACAATACTAAGAGAAAATGTGTATGAAAGGAGTAAGTTGCAATGAAGAAATGGCTCACTATTTATAGACAAAATATGCTACTGTTCCCCGGATCCCACGGATCCCTTGCTTGAGGGATCCTCATTACCCAAGGGTTATGGGTCATGGGTCATGGGTCCTAGACTTTGGACCATGGGTATCCAAGTAGGTACAATGTATCTAGAAGATGCAATGCATCTATTCAATGGGTTATAGGTTAGCTCCATGGGTCATGGATAATACCCATTATGACTTATGCATGATGTCATGCAATGGGTCATGGGTTATGGATCATGCTCCATGGGTATGGGTCATGGACTTTGGTTTTTACCCAACTACATTCAATGTATTAAGTAAATGGGTCAAATACTTAGACTTCTACCCATTCTATTACCCAATATAATACATACTAAGAATGTATGTATCTACCCATTATGTAAACACTAGTTGTTGTACATATGCATTACTAAATCATGAAAGCACTATTACTTGTTTAATGATTTATATGAAATTGTAAGTGTGTTAGTAAACTATTGGCTCAAACCATTTACGTATTTTATTTGTCTCGTTAAAATTATTTTACGTTTGTTATCGACAAAACACTAGAAGATCGAAAATATAAATAAACGTTTTTCCGGCTTATTTGTATTAACAATATCCCCTTTTTGTTTATGACAAAACATAAGATTATTTAATGGAAAAACTAAAATTCATAAAAGTTTGAATTGGAGTTTTTACTCTCTTCTCCCCCTTTTTGTCGAAACAAAGAGAGCGTCGAAAAGAAACTAACACATTGTTTTAAGAAAAACATGTGAAAAGAAAAAAAATATGAAAAAAATAGAGAGTAAGGGAAGAGAAGTATTCTCATCTTAGCTCCCCCTTGACGAGTCCATCCCTTTGTGAGAGCGTCAAGTAAGTAGGAATACATAGCGAGTGCATTGCAATTATGTTTGCAAATTGTTTTGTCCTATTGACGAACATGCTCCCCCTTGACGAGTGCTCCTTTGCAAGGAGGACGTCAAGTAATGTAATCCTATTTGAATGATATTGCAAATGATTTTGCAATGTTTTGCTTTGACAAGAAACTACCCCTAGCTATGGGTGTCAAAGTCTTCATGTGTATATTGAAAATCTTCAAAAGAGAGGTTAGAAAACAAGTATATAAAGCATAATTTCCTGCAAATAAGACTCAAGTTAGTAATAAACAAGTCTTCTGTTATACGGATCCCATGGTTCCTCCTTTGGAGGGATCCGTCTAAGCTAAACTGAGGGATCCGTCTGTCTGTAAGCTTAAGACAGCAATGATGATGTAAAAGTGATGTTAACATCAAAATGAGATATGTATTAAGGCACCAAACATATTCTCAAGACAATATGGCATATAACATGTAATTTCATTCAAGAAAAATATGAGAAATGATCTACATATCTCTAAAACTAAGATAATGACTTAAACATGAAATATGATTCCTAAACTATCTAAGTTAAGCTTAAGACTAGGACACCACTTGAATCCTTAAGCTCAAGGTTGTTTAGGTTTGTTGATCTCGTCGAAACGTTCGAGAAGGTGATAAAACATGAAACGTTGCTCTTCACGTACTTCATGTATAAAGCCTTCAACATGTTGACAATGATAACAATCTTTGTCATGGCTAGGAAATGGTGGTGGTAGAAATGGAATGGCTTGAGATGGAAAGTTTGGTTGAGGTTCCACAAAAGGAGGAAGGTTAAGTGAGGAAGGTTGGGGATTCTCAAAAGAAAGAGGAATTTATGGAGGTGGTTCAACCAAAGGTGGTGGTGGTGGAATATGTGATGAGGATGGTGGTAGAGAGGTATCTACTTCTATGTGATCGAGTGGTTGACTTTGATGGTTCCTCATAATCCAAAAGGTAATATTTAAGGGTGACGGTGAAAAAGATGCTAGTGCTAGTGTCGATTCAACACCTTGATTTTGTTGCGCTATTTTCTCTATTGAGGAAAATGTTGGCAATGGTGGAGGATGAGATGGCCTAGAAGGCAAGTCCTCTAAGTTGTAGAGGTGTGGAGATGAAAGTGGAGTGGTGAATGATAAGGCTCTAGGCACTAAGGGTGATGGTTTAGTGGAAATAGGAGTGTTTGGTTTAGGAGGTATAGTGGTGTTTGGCAATGGTAGTTTTGTGGGAACAATCCTTTTGGCAATTGGTTTGATTGGTTGAGTTGGTGGAGGGGAAATCCTAGCGTTTGTGGATTTAACGGGAGATGATTCGGTTGAAGAAATTTCGTGAACAACACGAGCAAGTTTCTTTGGTAGATGAGTTAGCACTAGAAGCTTTCCTCATGATGAGATTATAAAGGTTAGTGAGATAGAAGCTTCTAGTTGCTGAGAATTAAGTTGTGGATGGTGACTTAGAAGTCCTAACAAGATGGTTTATAAAGGGAAGGATTTGGCAAGTGCATTCAAGGCTTAAACCACTAAGATCCTTTGAAATGTAATGATTTGCATGCACATGAGTCAACTTTTGATTTGTACTGATCAAGAAGGTTAATTGAGGTAAGATGAAGTGTTTAAGTTAGGAAGGAGAGTTTGAAATGATTGTTTTAGCTAGGATTAGCTGAATCTGTCAGCCGGTTCCCACGGTTCCCTCCAATGAGGGATCCGTCTAGGCTAAGCCAAGGGATCCGGCTCTCAGCAGCCAAGAAAAAGGGAAATGATTTTTTGTAAGGTCTAGTACCTATACATCTTGAGTGTTTCAGTCTTCTTAGGTGTCATAAATGAAGAGGGTCTCAAATAATCAAGAGAAATGATTGAGGGTAGCTAATGATTGTCTTTTAAGGAAAGAAATGGGGCTTTATGAGCACCAATAGGTAATCAAGGATGACACTAAGAGATTTGAGAGTGTCAAGTGGAGTCAAAAGATCCTAGAGATCAGATGGTAACTTAAAAGAAATTTAGAAAATTTCCTAAAAATCATAAGAAATGAAAAACTAGTTTTTAGCCTATTTTGAGGTAGGGAAGACTAAAATCAATTTGCTAAAATTGAGAGAAATATCAAACTAGGTGTTTTGAGATGTGAGGAATAGTATGTAAGCATTGGAATGAAAATGTGATGAGTTTTGATGAAGTGATAAATCAAAAACACCTTGAATGTGATCCTAAGTCATCCATGAGTGAATGTGAGACCAAATGAGCGTAAGGAAAGTTTAAGTGATCCTAATGTAGCATGTTTAACTAGTCTAATGAGGTCTGGAAGGTTGGATTGATGCAAGGAAGCTAAAATTGCACTTTTGTCCACCCGGATCCCACAGATCCTTCACTTTAGAGATCCGGCTAGTTATAGCCAAGGGATCCGGCATCTGGGACAGATTTCCTTAATAGAATGATTGCAATATTATGCTTTAGGTATCGAATTTTGAAACTAATGATTACTACAGCAAGCATACATGTATGTAAGTAAAGCATAGCAATGAGAGCATGCAGGAATAACACATAAGCAATCAAATGAGATCGAGCTCACCAATAACACACAGGTTTATCAAACTTTAGTAAGCACTATTCAAGAAGCTCAAAACAGATTTATGATCTAGATTAGTAAATCGTTTGTATTAACAATGGCGTGCAAGGTATGTGTCAAGAAAGAAAAGAGTACATGATGGTTTTCAAGACAATAGAGTTGTGAGGTGCTAGTTCAGGACAATCCTAGACTTCATTTAGATCTAGAAGGTGGAGTTGTTGTTTGTGGAGATGAAGAAATTGTGTTTGGAAGAGTAAGTGTTAGATTTAGAAAGGTTTGAAGCAAGTACCATTTTATGAGTTGGTTTTAGCTAAACGATGTTTACCTAAGTGTTGGTATTGAAGAGTGTTAGGTCACTATAATATAACACAAGTAACAATATGTAAGAAATAAGATGAAGATAGATTGGATGAACACTAAACACAAATACACGAATGTATATGGGAAAGTGATGCATAAGATAAATATGAAAGTGAACAACCAACCTTCCAAGGAAGATTTACATGAGTTTATATAGGGAAGAAAACTAGGGCAACATGTCTAGTCCCTTACTTACTTATTGGGCTTGGGCCAAGGCCTATGGGCTTTCTACATAAGCCTTGCCATTTATAACTAACATAAAAGCCTAATTAAGCAACCTATTACATATTGATTACTAACACTTTAAATACAAGTTAGGAGTGATTCCAACAATCTCCCCCTAAGTTTTGGTAATTAATAAATTACTTCAGCAATCTTGAAAAATTGTTGGTGTAGATGTAATAGCAGTTGCTTTGACGTCTTCTGACCTTCTTCTTTCTTGTGATAAAAAGAGTCTTGATTCCAACAATCTCCCCAGTGTGAGGATCTTGTTTCTTTTGAAGTTTTAAGCTTTGACGTCTTCATATATCTTTGTTCTTTGTTTTGGTGTGGATATGGTGATGTTATGTTGTGGTTATCTGCATCAGGTCAGCTTCGTTGCTCAGGTGTCTCCACGTCCTTCTCCAACATGCTCACACGTTCTTTGACGTTGGATTTCAGTTTTGATGTAGTTCTCTATGTCTTTAAACTTTGTAGATTCTTTGGCTTAGAGGAAGAATCATTCTGACTTTTGTGTTGCCTTTTGAGATAACTTCAAATTGTGCTGTTGTTGGTACGAGCATGTGCAGAATCAGCACAATCATCTCCCAGGAGCATCCATAAGATGAAAAACATAAAAATGGGTTAGTGATAAACACCAATCGATCACTGTGGTCGTTTCTTAGAGAATTGACCACTATGATTGTTCTTCTGATGAATGTCTTGATTCCATTCACCTTGGTCGGGCGAATCAGCCGTCCGAATCCCATAAGGGACAGTTGGCATTACATTGAACAAGTTCAAGTAATGACCCACATCTTCAGGACTTGATTCTTGAAAGGAATCTCCTTAGCGGGATTTCCAGCACTTACAAGTTCGAACTTCGAGCATGTTGACATCATAGTGTGAAAACACATCTCTATATATCTAGCAAAGTCTGTTCTTTAACTGGAGTCCCTCAAGTAGGATAACACGATGTACCGAAGTACACCTACAGTTCAGGTGAGTTGCTGAGGTACACCGAAGCATCACCTCACGACTGTAGACCATTTGAGACAACAGTAAGCGTAACCCACGAGGAGTTACCGAAGCGACCTGCTGTCAGGGCTGTTTGATGTTGACCCTGGCATGAGTTTCCATTCAATCACTGAGGATCACAATTGTGAACCTCTCTTGAATGTTCTCTACAGATTGCTAAGATCTGTGAAGGACTCGATAATGTTATCACTTGCGTCCTTAATGTTGAACGAAAAGTGATGAAATGTCAAGTGTTCCTAAGAGATCTTTTGATGAATCTCGTGGCTCTAGAATCCATAGTGCACTTTGGTTTTCCTGAGCGGAGACTAGGGAGAAGGTCTCCTTCTTCAATACCAGCAATCTATAAGAGAAAGCCGATAGTTTACATAGGGTTCCCTGTGAGAATGAAACAAGCTTCTGTTGAGAGAAACTTGAGTAGCAAAGAAGGTTTAGTACATGCGTCACTGGGTCCATGACGACTTTGATATTCAATACCGTTATCATCTAGTGACAACCAGTAGCATATGTATTGAACCCAATGTCTACCCTAAGTTGAATAATTTGGAGGGCTATTTCTTTTCACCCTTTTCTTTACTTTTCTTTTTAATTCTTCAACTCCTTCTTTCCCCGATTCTCATTTTCTCCTTTTTATAATCATACCTAAGGACTTCTAAATTCTAACTATTTGTGGTGTCTTTGGGTAGATCCCTCCGGCTCTGGCGGATCATAGGACGGTTATTCCTAACCTTAGTCACCTTATAACTCCATGACTATCCTAAGTTGCCATAAAACCATTTTCTCGAAAATCTCTCAAAGTGTTTATGAGTGAAAAACATTTTGTAACACTTCGAGAATTTAGTATTTTCAGAAATACTTCCCCCTCCACATGTGCTCAAGTGTTTTGACAGAAATCTGCACAGTGAGGGTAGAGCACGCACTTTTGAATTGATCGACTCAAGATAGACAATTCCCCGCGAGACACGGTTACGTTGTATAGTTAAAGAGGTGCATTGTCAGCTTTTAGGTGACAACTAGCTCTAATAACTACCTTGAAGGTGTGGACAAACCTCGAAAGGTTGTCAAACCCGTCAAAGTTCATGTCTATTAGGAGTTTCTCGAAAGGTACAATCTACTCGGATAAGTGTTGGAAGACAATTCTTTTTGATGTATGACAGTTCAGATCTCGTCAATTCATGGGTTAAGTCTTAGAACACGAAGATCTTATTATACTTACAACATATTTGTATCACACAATTTTTCTCCCCCTAAAAAATGGCATATAAATGTTATTTTTGATTAAATTTTGATATCGAATATGTCCATTTCGAGTTTTGTAGGAAGATTTCCACGAAGAACGTTTTGTGAACAAAGATTTGTTAGCAAATACTCCCCCTCAACAAGTAATATTAACTTTTGAGGTTTTGAAAACATAAGGGGAAGTACTTGTTCTTTTGAGCAAAACTTTGAAAAAAATGAAAGTTTTGATAAGTTTTACTCAAAAGTAAGAAGCTTTCGCTCCTTTTATAGGATTTTGGCACTGATGCATACCACAAGGTCCTTTCATTCCAAGTACGGGTTGTACATTGTTATTTGTGCACAAGCCATTGTCAATTATACAAATCATATCATCCAAATATCAATCAAAGAAAATATTTTAAGGAGTACCAGTCAATTCTTTAATAAGACCGAGAGTTCTCTCTTGACGTTGATAACCCGTAAGAGGGAAACTCTGTCGTCCACCCACAAAGCTCTCAAGGTTCCGCATCTGATCACGATGAAACAGCCTTTCATCTATCCTCGTGATAATCTTCTTAACATCCCTCCTTTCTTTGGAATTCCACCGCTTCTTAGACCCAATTCCTTCGTGAATCTCCTTCAACCGATATGCTAACCCATCACGAACTTTCTTAATAGTGTGATCACAAAACTTGTGAAGCTCATTGCACGCCATGAAACAGTTGTGGTGGAGTTCACTTCGGTAAACAACTCCAAACTTTGGTTTCTTGAGAATGGTGTACTGAGATAGTTGGTTGATGTCAGGAAAGTGTAGCAATGGTTTTGTGAGAATGACTTTCTTCTGGTAAGATTCTATAGCAAGTTGAAGGTCTTCAACATGTTCCTGGATCACTTTGCTTCTAAATATCAACAATGCAGTGATATACTGTAGCTGGATGTTAGTGGAGAATTATCTCATTCGACCTTGTACCTTAGCCAGATACATGTCTTCGATTTCGTTGAGCGACAATCTCGAAAAATCAGCTTCAGTAAAATCAGATTCTTGCTTGTCTTGGCGTTTGACTTTGATTTGCTCGAGGAATAAGTAATTCCACTTTGTAGCCAGACTGACATTCATGATAGCAACGATCCGTTTGTCACTGAACACCTCTTTGTTTGATTTCTGAACTTGGCAGCTTCGGTAGTATAGTCTTCTTCTTGCAGGCCAATGATGAATGCCATATTATGCATCGACATCATAATTCACCACATTGTCAACAAACATTCTTTTGGCTTCTTCTTCTATGGCAACATTGTTGGAGAAGACTGCTGCTGGGATGTTAAAGGTAAGTGACGTAGCATACTTCTTGCTGACTTTGCTACCGTGTTGAAGAAATTCAAGGTCGTTGTTAAAGAAGTATTGGTAGGGAATTCTAGGTTGATCTGGTCGACCAATGGTTGGCAGTGGCTTGGTCCAGTCTGTGTAGTATGGAGTCTTATCTTGTCTTGTGAAGTCGATGTTTGATTCAGGGTTGAGCCAATCGATGTTGTTGGACATGGCCCGTGCGATGTTGTCGAGGTGATATTCGAATTCAATGGCACTACCGGAGTTTTCCTTAAGTAGTTGAAATGCATCATTCTTGATTCGGCATAACTCCCTTTTCATCATCTTCTTCACTTTGAACTTATCCTGGATTATCTTAACGTGCTCCATAGTACGGCCATCTACCGGTTCTTGGCCTTCCGGTAATCTAGGAGTGGCATCAACAAGCTTGGAGAACCATTCATATTCTTCAGTATCATCTTCATCCAGCCATGATACAACTGATGTTGACCTTTTCTGCTTAGGCTTGGAGGATGATTCTTTTTGTTGCTTGGTTGATGTTGTAGATGGGGGCTGTTGTTGGGGCTCATGAATCTCTTCGTCTTTACCATCGGTGTATTGGAAATGATCACCAGTTTTCTCTGATGGTGGTGGAGACTTAGAGTCCTGAGGTTTATCAGAAGTAGGAGGTTGTTGAGAAGAGCTTGTTGTGGTGGTGGTCCTTGGGGGTGGTGGAGGCATAGATGAGGATTCGCCTGTTTGCTTCTGACGTTTAGGCTCTGAATCCTTGTCCGCATCATCATCGTCTCTTGGTCGTTTTTCTTGACCAGCTCCTTCCTTGCACGTTTGCTTTAGTTGATATGCAAGCAATGCCTCAAAAAGTTTTGATTCATCAGAAGTGAAAGTTTGATGAGTGTCTAAATACTCATCATTTTTGTATAATCTAAACTGCAAAATCATCTGAAAACACTCAGAAACACATCAAAATGATCAAAATATCACAAATCAGTGTTTTATGTGTTTTAAATGCAAAAATATCAAAATCAGATGAAAAATGTATCAAGTTTGCAAAAATTGCAGTTTTAGTCCCCCAACTTTCAAAAATTGTCAAAAATAGTCCCTGAGACAAAATTTCAAAAGAAAAATCACCAAAGGTCCTTTTAAAATCATAAGTTGTCAAATTTAGTCCTTTGGTGAAAAATGTCAAAAGTTTGAGAAAATTACAAAAATGGCCCTTCAAGTTTCAAATTTGGCAGAAATGGCCCCTGGAAAATTGCAAAATGGCAGATTTGGTCCTTGTACTTTGTGAGATTGTCAGTTTTAGTCCTTGGAGAAACTTTTTCAGAATTGGCAGCCTAGGTCCTTGAAGTTTCAGAAGTTACACATATGGCCCTTGATAATTATTAAGCCTATTCACCTTTTTGGCCTGCCTACCATTTTGAACTCCCTTGATTATTAGCCTCCCAAGTCAAACAGAGGTTTGACTAACCACCCCGCCAAAGTCTCTTCTCCCCAACTGCTTCCCTGCTCATCCATGTCCACCCTCACCTCCACCTCATTATATCAACACCCTTGTCCCCTCTACCTCAACACATCCAAGATTCATTAATTGCATTCCCTTCCCAAACACTCAAGTCCTCCACCTGTCAAAATCCAATTTCCCGCCAAAGCTTTAAGTGATCCAATGGCCACAAATAATGGTGGGAACTGCTCATCTTAGAGAGAGAAAGCTATGGGAGTATAAAAGGAAGCTAAGGGAAGCAATGAAGGGGGTAGTTAGTTTTTTTTATTTCTCTTAATGTCGTTTCTTAGATAAATGTTTTAATTTAAGTTTAAATGTTGTAATTCTGGTTTCTATGTATTACATTTATGTGATAGCACCTTTGTGGTGTGCTTTTAATTACCTATCAAAGTTTTTATATAAGTTCAAATATTCCAGTTTACTGTTGAGATTTTCAGTTTCAAGGTCCTCTGTCCAGGTTGTTGGTTGTTTGTTTTAAGCTTAAAAAAGTTTAGTTAAGGTCTCTATAAGCTTTTTATAAGCTTACCTTTCATTTTCAAGTAAATGTGGTTGATGGTCAACAGAAGTCAAACTGGTGTAGTTGGTTTGGGAAATGGTCATTTGGTTGATGCAGTGATGATAATGGGTTGTGTTAGACTAGGATAAGTTAGAATTAGTTCTGGTTTTGGGCCTGCTCCAGCTGGACAAAGTTGTGAGTTATCTATCTCACTTTTCATTTTAGTCAAATTGCACATTTTGCTTATAAGTGTATCTGTGTTCACAACTTGTTTCAGTGTGTTTATATAGTTGTCATATGGTTATGAGAACTTAGTTTGATCCTTAAATCATGTTTGTTCAACAGTTTATCCATTTTTATTGCATAACAGTTAGTTTATAGAGGTGTTTGGAATTACTTTGTTATCTGAGATATGGATCTGTAGTATCATTATCTATCATTGTTTCAAGTCTATCTAGTACCTAATAGTTCAACTAAGTCATAAAATTCAGTCCTTGTTCATTAAATAGTCAAAATCATCTATCAAATGTCCTAACTGTCCACTGTTGGAATTTTTGATAGCCAAAAGTTTGTTTTGTGTTTAACTTTCATATGTACAACTTGCAGTAGCATCATTCTACCTTAATACATCATTTCCAGTCTACAAATCATGATCAAAGTTGGAATAAGTCAAACTTTCCATTTTTGCTCAAAAGTCAAATGTGCACATTCTCAGTTTTTGGCCAAGCTAAGTTGATTTTTCTTAGGTTCATCTTTAAGCCAATTTCAATGAAACTTGATGTTTTAAAATCTCAAACTGGTCTAGTTTCTTGTCCTTATTTTAGTTTAATTTTGTGAATTTTTCTTGAGCTTCAAAGAAGCTTATCAAACTGCTACTAAATCCCCTGTGCAGGGCCTGTTAACTGCACAGGGGTTATGCAGTATTTGTAGCTCTTGCACAGAGCTTGTTAGAGCTCAGCTAGGTCTGTAAATTGGTTTACAAGTTCTCAACCAGGTCTACTTCTAGTTCCAATTTGTAGTTTGCAGTTGTAGCTTAGTGTGTGGCTTATTTTCTTGCTTCAAGTAGCCCCCTTAAATCTGTTTTTAGCTTAAATTTCATTTCATCAAATCTGTTGTATATAGCTTATCAGTGGTTAAGGCTTGTTGAAACTTGTTCCATTTCTGTTACTTTAGCTTATTGTAGCTTCCATATCAGTTTGGTAGCTTTTGGATTCCATTTGCTTGTTTAAGTGCTTATTTCAATAAGCACTTGTGCTTCAGTTTCAATTCCTCCCACACAAACCCTTGTTTTTATATTTTTCCTTTATTCCTTATATTATTTTAGAGTTTTCCTGAAATTTTCAGATTTTTCTAAGTTGTTTTGCTATTTTTCTTAATTTAAATTAGTTTTTAATCATTTTTAATTAGCTTTTAATTCAAATAATTAAGAAAAGTTTCAAAAAAATAATTTTTCATTTTTCTTAAGTTTAGATAAATATAAAAAGCCTAAAAAGTATTTTTCCATAATTTTTTTAGTTTAAAAAGTATTTTTTAGCATTTTAATTAGTTTTAAATAGTTTTTAATTAATAATAAATATATAAAAAGTCTAAAAAATATATTTTCAGTTTTAAAATTAGTTTTATCATATTTTAGATTTTTCTAAATCTTAATTTTATTTTTCTAGTCTTATTTCATATTTTCTTTTATTTTAGAGCATTATTAAATAGATTAAAATAGTTTTTATTTAATAATAATTAATTAAATAGTTTTAAAAATAATTTTATTTTTCTAATAATTTTCTTATATAATTAGGATTGTAAAAATGTATTTTTCATATTTGTAAGTCTTTTATCTCTTTTATCTCACGTTTTATTTTGTACGTTTACGTAGTTTTTTAATTTAAACGTAAGTTTTAGGTTTTAAACGTTCATCACTTTAAATATAGTGATAGCATTTATTTAATATATTTTATCTTTTTAATTTTCTTAATTTGTATTTAAGTCGCTGTTATTTATTATCTTTTTCAGTAGTGTAATATTCAATCCAAATCCTTTCCGATCACTATCCTTAGTGATCATTCTATCGTCTGAGTTTGTTTTGACACACCATTGAGTCTCCGTGGGACATAACGACCCGGGAATTCACTGTATTCTCCTGGACTTCATTGTATTTGTGTCTGAGCAGTTTTAAGCTTCTTACGGTCAGTCATTCACAAGTGGCTGGCTTGTGTGAGGTAGCTTGACTGTAGTTCAGCACAGATCAAAGTTCCAGATCGGGAAGACATCTGCATAATCAGTTTTGAAATCAAATCATCGTCAGTGACAACAGGAGGCGGAACTGGTCGGATTTGCATAACTGCTGGTGTAGTTGAAAGTGTTTACTTGACCAATGCATCAGATATGGATAAAGTTGTCTTGCGAACATTTCTTTTGTGACTCCAGGGACGGTGTCGAGAAGGAACTTATGAGTGTAGTCCCTAATCGTCTTGTCCATTTCACCCTGAATATCTCGGTTGAGGAATTGTTAGATCTGGTCTCTTTCCTCTGAGAACTCTTTCATCAAATCACCAAGTAAGTTAACCCTGTCAGCTAGTTGATTCAACTTCTTGTTAACCACATTTCGTTTCCTTGCTTGCCTGACAGCCTTAATAATCTTGGTTTTGGCGCGTGAAGCCCAAGTGTCAGTGGGTTTCTTGATCGATCTAGATGATGATCTGGTGGTAGCATCTTTGGATGGTGGTGGTGATAAGTGAGATGATGAATCAGTTGAAGATGAGTCATGAGATGGCTCTGGGTCTTTAGGTGGCTCAGAAGATTCTTCAGGGTTATGTTCAGGATTGTCTTGAATAAAACTGTCAGCCTCAATTCGAATCCTTTCTTCCTCAGCTTTAGCCTGAGTTTCTTCTTCCGCCTTTTCCCTGTTATCTTCTCATTCTTTTCTTGTTCCTCTTCTTCTTTAAAGTCGAACTTGATTTCGGACTCTTGTTGTTGTTGCTATGTTTTCCTTAGTAGTGGTACCAGTTCCCTTATCGGGTTGATTAACCGCATCAAGAACTGGTGTGGTTAGTGCACCACCACTGGAATCTCCAAGGCCTCTGGTTTGTTGAATGTTGAATTCAGTAGCAGCATGCTGCAATCTCAGCTGCTTGAGAGTCTTGTGGTAAGCTATCTCTTCATCCTTTGGTTCATCATCAGAACTTTCTTCTTTTTCCTTAGCAACTGGTGTCTTCCCTTTGTCTGATTTGGGACTGAGTGGTTTGTCATCTGACCTCTGCGAGGTTGTTTCATCTGTAGCAGTTTCAGAATAGCGAACCACCTCTTCAGACTCAGTATCTTCAGAATCGACGTCCTCTTGAGTATCTTCAGGTTTAATTTGAGAACGGACGATCTGAGTTGGAACTCTTTTCTTGCGAGAAGGAGTCCTTTTCGGATACTTGTGAGCGCTCCCAGTGCTTTCAACGCTTCCAGCGCTGCCAGACCTTCGTGTCTTCATGGTAGGAGTAACAGAAGTCTTTTCATCCATAAACCTGACTTTGCCTTTGCTCACAGCTTCTTGGTATCGATGAAAAGATGGAAGACTTTTGATGTCATCAGTGAGAAGGCATTCCAATAACACTGCACCTTCCTTCTTTGTTGATGAGTCCTTAAATCTGACAGTGTTTAAGGTGGGCTAATACAACACAGAGTGATTGTTGGGGTCATTAAGTCTCAAGGGAATGTCCTGATTTTTCTTGAGAATATTTTGGATCAACAGTTTCGTGTATCTGATGAAGGGAACCTTTGTCCCAGGCTTCTTGAGGTGGGACATCAAGTCTTCCCAGATCAGACTTGCATAGTCGATGTGTATTTTGTTGACCATGCCCCATAAGATTTGCAAGTGCATAAGTTTAGGATGCTCATGACCGCTGTCTCTTCCAGAAACAGACTTGGCGATCATGATGTACAAAGTCCTCCACGGTTGAGGAATGTTCTTTAGATCGATCGTGGAGTGCTTGGTGATTACTCCAGCAGCTTCATCATATCCAAGATCGACCATGAATTGCAATGTAGTCTCTTCACTTGGAATTGCTACAAAGTCGGCTGGTTGGATAACAGGCAGAAGAAGAATTGTTCGCAGATCTGCTACCATGACAGTGACTTCCTTATTATTAAGAGTTACCGTGACAGCATCTTGACCATCAATCTTTTTCATTGTGTGCCAAAATTGGTGAATGTAGATTTCTGGTACAGTTGCTGAGTTGGTAAGCATGTTATTGTAGGGATGAGTATTGAGAATATCCACAGCAATTCTGCATGATGATTCTGAGCAGGTGAAGTTCTCAAAATCGACCTTGAGGTTATTCTTTCCAATCGTCTTGCTGTAATCAGTTGGGAAGATATCATTTATTGTGAGCTCATTTGGTGAGTTGACATTTTCTATGATGACGTCCATATCGTGATCTGAAAGATATTGAGACAAAAGAACCAACATATCGAAAGACATTACGTTAGTCAAAAGTTGATTTTATTATCCAATTATTGAATTTGTTATGTTAATGAATGTTATGAGTCCAAAGTCACATGTTGTCCAATAGTCCAAAGTTGATGTGATAAGTTACGTGAGTATGTTAATTTTGAATTTTAAAGTCCAAATTTTCACTCATTCACACAACATTTTAACCATTTTTGCTTATTAGTAACATTTTGGTCTTGTGGCGTTATGAGTAACTTATTACAAGTTTGTACGCGTAACATTTCAAAAAAAATTTGGTTACAAGTTGGCTTAAGCGTCGGTTTGCAAGCTTATGCATAAACAGGGCAACCATACGCGTAGGAATAAGCTTATGCGTAGGAGTCAATCATAGGCGTAAGAAAGCTTACGCGTAGGAATGGACTCTTAGCATAAAGCTAACGCGTAAGCGTAGGTTAGGGATTTACGCGTAAGGTTTACTCGTAAGAGCAAGCCTTATGCGTAGAAATCCAAGTTTACGCATATCCTTTACAGGATACGCGTAGTCCCATTGTAGAACCTTATGCGTATAAGTTACGCGTAAGATTGCTCTTATGCGTAATGTCTACGCATAAGGTGATCCTTAAGTGTAAATTCCATTTTAACCTTGATTCTGAATTGGTATGCGTAAAAACCTGAAATAGATCAATCATAACACTCCTATTAACAAGTTATTCAATCACTTTCAATCATCACATGGTATCATAAGTCAATTCCAGTTACGCGTAGAATAACGTTATGCGTAAACATAAACCCTTAACATTCAAAACCTACGCGTAAACAATCTAGCCATGGAAAATCCACCAAATGATTTCTGGGAGGTCTTGGAAGCAAGAAGAGATGTTTTCAACAAGTTTTAACATTAAATGAATCATGAATAAAAAATACCCAAACCTACGAGTTCATAAACCCTAAAGTCTAATTTCACAAATTTGATGTTTTTGGGTTTGATTCAAAGGTTCATTTGGTTAATTAAACATGTAACAAACCTAACCCAAGCATCTAATTAACCTCAAACACTTACACATGAAAGTACCCAAATCCACACATAAACCCTAAACAACGAAAATGATCAAAAACGTTTTCTGGGTTGAAAATCTTGATGGAAATGATTATTAGACTTGTTTTTAACCATTTTAATACAAACCATTTTATCAAAAAAAAACACCCCATAGTGATTTCTTGTTCATACGCTTATGCGTAGAACCCAAAATCACTTCTAGTTTAAAATCAAACCGTTGGTTTTGAATAAGATTTTAAACCTATGTTTGTAATCTTTCAATGAAGCGTTTAACACTTACAAAATTCAAGTTTGAAGCACGGATTGGAGATTTGATCTTAGGCGTGGATGAAGGTTGTTGAAAAGTTAATGTTTGTAATAAATGTAAAGGATAGTTAGGTGAAGGGTTTTCTATTAAAATGAGTTTCAACTTACGAGAATAATAGTCCCTCTACCTCAACCATTTTCAACCACAACCCATAACTTCCATTTTGGTTAAGCAAAATGTGATCTTTGGAAAGAAACTTGACGACGCTCCCCCTCGACTTTAGAAATAGTGAAATTTTACGAATTTGAGTCCGAGGAGTGTTTTAAAACAAGAAACGTATCCACCATTATCAAAGATGCAACCAATTTTGGGTAACATGCAAGTACAAGGTTTTATGAAACTGAAAGATATTTACATTCTCCCCCTCAACACTTGTCCGGGAAAAATAATGAAATGTTTGATAGAGCAAAGTGTTGACGGAAGATTTGTACTTGCAATGTTTGAAGAAATTTGGATAGAAGAATATTTTTGAATTTTATCAGATTTTATATTTTTCTATTTTGTTTTTGAAAAATTTATTTACAAAAGAGGTTTTGGTATTTGACTGGTTTTATGATTGTATTAAAAGTTCGTCCAGTTCCTCTGGAGTCAAACACCTCATGCCAATCCGGTGGATCAAATCAGTAAACCTAGCAGGAGCTAAGGCTTTGGTGAGAAGATCCGCCAGTTGGTGTTCAGTACCTACAAAATATAATTCAACGGTACCCTTTTACACATGCTCTTTAATGAAATGATATCGAAGATCGATGTGCTTGGACTTCGAATGTTGAACGGTGTTGCACGAGATCGCAATAGCACTTCGATTGTCGCAGTACACCGGAATTCTATCAAATACGTAACCATAGTCTTTGAGTTGTGTTCTCATCCAAATGACTTGAGCACAACACGCTGACATGGCTACATATTCTGCTTCGGTTGAGGACAACGATGTACAATCTTGTTTCTTCGATTGCCATGACACCAATTTATCACCAAGGAATTGCAAACCACCTGAAGTACTTTTCCGAGAATCGAAGCAACCTGCGTGATCAGCGTCTGAAAAAGCTAATAGTTCAAAACCAGAATCCTTCAGATACCAGATCCCCAAATTAATGGTTCCCTTGATGTATCGGAGGATTCTTTTAGCCTCAGAGAGGTGTGTCTCAGTTGGTCGCGACTGATAACGGGAGCAAAGATATACAGTCAATACAATGTCAGATCTACTGGCTGTTAGGTACATGAGAGACCCAATAATACTTCGGTATTTGGTAGGTTCAACCAATTTCCCATGTAAATCAGCGTCCAATGTTTTTGTATGTGCCATTGGTGTGGCATATGTATCACAGCTTTGCATTTCATGTTTGTTTAAAATTTCAAGAGCATATTTGGACTGACTTAGGAAAATACCACGAGGTGATTGATGAACTTGTAGTACTAAGAAGAGCGTAAGTTCACCCATCATGGACATTTCAAAATTTGTTTTCATAAGTTTTGAAAAAGCGTTTGAGTACTTTTTATGGGTTGACCCAAAAATGATGTCATCCACATAAATTTGAATGATTAAAATGTGTTCCCCGTGATATTGTATAAACAGTGTTGGGTCGACCGATCCTTTGACAAAATTGTGAGATAGGAGAAAGGATAACAACTCATCGTACCACGCCCGAGGGGCTTGTTTGAGACCGTAGAGAGCCTTGTTTAGCTTGTAGACGTGATTAGGCAACTCTGGATCGAAAAATCCTTCTGGCTAACTAACAGAGACCATTTCCTTTAGTTTACCATTCAGAAAAGCGGTTTTGACATCCATCTGATAGACCGTGATGTTCATGTGAGCCGCGAATGCCAGAAAAATCCGTACAACCTCAAGTCTAGCAACCAGTGCGAATGATTCCTCGAACTCAATCCCCTCTTCTTGTCTATAACCCTTAGCCACCAGACGTGACTTATTTCTGATAACCGTACCTTCAGCATCCAATTTCTTTTTCCAAATCCATTTCAGACCAATAACATAGACCCCTGTTGGTTTTGCAACCAATTCCCATACTTCAAGACATTTAAACTGATTTAGTTCTTCTTGCATGGATTCAATCCAGTTGTCATAAGTCATTGCTTCTTTAATGTTTTTGGGTTCAGATTGGCAAACGGTAAGTGCATAGATGCAATGTTCACCGTCAGTCTGAAGGCGTTGTCTAGTTACAACTGGTTGATTCGGGTTTCCAATGATGTTTACAAGAGGATGGTCTTTAGTCCAACGATGTGTGGAGGGTTGATGTTGATATACATTATGCAGATTAGGAGAATTCAAATGGCTTGTAGATGATTCCACAACATCAGAAGTGGCAGTTTCATTAGCAAAAGGATTGAAGAACACATTTAGATCATAATCTGCGGGTGTAGGTACATTTTGATTTAGAAGATCATCAGCTGGTTCAGCGTCATTGGATGTAGTTTGTTCGGCTGTTGTTGTAGAATCAATTGGAGGTGCTTCTTCAACAGTAGTAGTTGTTGCAGGTGTATCAGCGATTGGATTTGTATCAGGTTGAGCAGCAGAAATAGTTGATACATCTCGAGCATGTTGATCAATATCATCACTAAACAGAGGAGCAAGTAGCTGTTCCATTTGACGACGAGTAAGCTGTAAGCTTGGTTCAGCTGATGATGGGGTTTGGGAGAAGTTTAGACGGTTATGTCCGGGTTCCAAGTTGTTTTGCTCAGAAGCCATTTCTGTAAGCTAATCGAAATTTGCATGAATCGTTTCCATAATATCCCTTGTACGAAGATTCTAGATCCGGTATCCTTTAGAATTTTCACAGTATCCAATGAAGACTCCAATGTCAGCTTTAGCCTTGAGCTTGCCAAAGTCATCACGATCGTTATTTGGGTAACAGAGAGCACCAAATACATGAAAGTGTTTGAGATTTGGTTTACGGTTATGGATAAGCTCATAAGGTGTTTTGTTGTGACGTTTGGTTATCATAGAACGGTTCTTAGTGTAGCATGCAGTTGACACGGCTTCATCCCACAAGTAATCTGGAAGTTTTGCATTTATCAACATTGTTCTTGCAGCTTCCACTAACGTACGATTTCATTTTTCAACAACTCCGTTTTGTTCTGGTGTCCGTGCAATTGATGTTTGATGCTCAATTCCTACTTTCTCATAATATTCACGAAGAGTTTGATTCACAAATTCAGTTCCTCTATCTGTTCTGATTTGTCTGACTGTGTTTCGGAGCTGTACTTGAATTTTCGTGAGAAAGGTGATGATCATCTATGGAGCTTGATCTTTACTTCGAAGAAAATAAACCCAAGTCCATCTTGAGTAGTTATCGAGAATTACAAGAATGTAGCGTTTTCCATTGATCGTTTGCACACGCATTGGGCCACATAAATCCATGTGAAGAAGATGAAGCACATGCTGAGAGCTGTGTTCCACCTTTGAAGGAAAGTGAGCACGAGTGCGTTTCCCTTGCTCACAAGCTGAGCATAGATGATCTTTAGAATACCGAAATCTTGGAAGACCTTCAACGAGTTTGTAGCGTGCAAGATTGGTTATGGTTTGAAAGTTTAAGTGTGAAAATCGACGGTGCCACAGCCAAGATTTTGTTGATGTTGCCTTAGAGAGTAGACAAATAGGAGATGAAGATAATCATGTCTTGCATTGATATTGTGTAAAGGTTTGATGTGCGGTTTCCAGATATAAGATCGTTTCCTTGTAGATCACGAATGAAACAAGTTTTCTCCCGAAATGCAACTTCCAAATCTCCATCACAAAATTGACCGACAGAAAAGAGATTGTGACCGTGACCTTCCACATAATAAACTCTGCTAATTTCGATGTTCCCATTGATGTAGTCTCCGTAGCCCATGATAGCTGCGAAGTGATCATTCCCGAACCTGACAGTGCCGATGAACTTTGAAACAAAGTTTGATAACAATTTGAGATTGCATGTCATGTGACGGGAACATCCGCTATCAACAATCTAGAGGATGATCTGTATTACCTGCATTACACACAGACGACACAGGTGGAATAGAGGTAGAGGTGGAACCCAAAGAGTTAGAGGGTTCCATTACAGTTACAGTAGAAACACACATGTTAATGATTTTAGGAATCCATTTAAAGACAGGTGTATTTTGTAACCATCTCTGCCAAGTCCAACTAGTTTTAGCTTTGGTCTTAGTGAATGCACTAGGTGATATTTTCTTACTAGGAGGTGAAGTGGGTTCTATGGGTACATCAATGATCGTCGCAGAAACACTAGAGGGTGGTTTACCTAGCACAGACTTAGAAGCATTAGTGGGCCTAGGGGTAATCCGTTTTCTATTATTCTTCTTGTGAGATAAGATAGGCTTAGCAACACATTTATCATGACAACCAGAAAACATGCTTTTATGACAACCAACACAAGATGCTTCAAACATAACATTCAAAGTACTTAAAGATTCAGCATTCATTAAATCACTTTTGCTATTACATTTGCCTAACGAAATGTATAAAGTGGGTGCAACATGAGTTTTATTCAAAGTCCTAAGGTGTTCTTCTACTTCAAGGGTCTTTATTGTTCTTCTCTTACGTTGCAACTTCCTATTCTTCCTGTTTTTACTCTTAAGATGTGAAGTGCAAACGTTGGGAAAAGAGGCAACTATTCCTGTCTCAGTGGAAGGAAGCACATTAGTATCTTGTGGTTTGTCATTAGGCATTCTAGAGTCAATTTTAAACTTTCCAGGTGCAAGAACATTAGTGTTACTAGACTTATCTTGTTCATACTTTCTTAACTTTGCTTTCAACTCAACAATAGTGTGCAACAGATCTTGATTTTCAGAGCGAATGCTTCCACTAACATTTAAAACATCTCTAGTGTATGCAAGATGATTATCAAGTTCTTGTGATGCTTTTTCACGAGTCTGTTTGAGCAAATCAAATATGACACCATATTCAGTTTTGACTTTGGCAATTTCTTGTTCATTTTTTGAAATTTGACATTTTAAAGACACGTTTTCATCGTCCAGTTGTTCTATTTTTGGATCAAAAGATTTTGAACGCAACTGGTTGATTTTGTTTTGCAAAGCAAGTTCTCGATTTTGACAATCTTTTTGACACCATTGAAGACGACGTTTTGCATTCGAAAGTTCATTTAACAATCGTTCATTTTCAATTTTGAAAGACTCGATTTGTGGCACATTATCGGTATTCTCAACATTATCAACAGAATCAACAGCGATATAATCAAATGCATATGCAACAGAATGTAATAACACAACATTTATGGTATCAGCACATATAACATCTTCCAAGAGTCGATCAACATGATTTCTTAATATTTTCTTTTTCCGTGTAGTATTTGAAATCGATGTTTCTGTTTGCTTGAAAACTGTTTTCATGAGTCCAATCTCCTTCTAAAGATCCCGTTCCCAATAGATTGCACACATTTTCAAATTTCGGACATGAGGCAAAAGTCTTTTCTGAAAAATATCTCTTTGATTACGCGCATGTGGCGATTGAAAATGTTCTGCTTTTATTTCAGAATGAACTTCAATTTCACGTTCCAAACGTTTGATGTCAGACATAAATGTTTCAAAATATTTGAGAATTTGACATTTTTCGGGTAAGGTTTTTACTTCACTGAATGAAGGTAATGGACCATTAATTTGTGCACCATTGTGTTGGAGACCATCATGAGAAGAGGACTCAGGAAGTGGTGTGATAACCCAAGGTGTGTTAGTATTATCCTGTTGTTTAACAAACGGAGCGACGTTGGAGTAATTGTATAGTTTGTTATATTCAACATTTTCCATTTTTAATCGACTCTCAGCATCAGCATCTGTTTCCTCATCACGATTATATTCAACAACACTCATAATTGAATCATTAATTCTATGTTCTGCACTGTAAACTTGAGGATTTGGTTTGAATGCTCTATGTGAAAACTTTGGTTTGTAATCAGCAAGAATTAGTCCATATCCATTTGGATTTGGTTTAAAGGTGAACTTTTGAATTGTTGTGATTGAATCACCATGTTTGTAAACAACATTTCAAAACTCTTTGATTTTGTGTTGTAAGTCAACAATTTCCTCAAGATAGTCATCTATTTGTCTCCTCGAATGCTTTTTGTATTCACAAAACTGTTTTTGACAAGTTAACAGCTCAGACTTGGCTTTATGAGTTTCCGAAGTGAGAGCGTTAAGTTTTTGTTTATGATCAAATTTTTATTGTTCTATTTGAGAAAGCAGAGCATTCTTGGATGCAACTAGATCACATATCTGTTTTTCCAAAGATTTTTCATTTTGGTAAGATTTTGCAAAAGCGACTTCAAAACATTTTTCACGTTTCTCTTCGGTCTCAAAAATTTTAAGTTGGAACTTATAGCATTCATTATCCTTAGTCAACAGTGTAATTTTATCTTGCAGTTTCTTATTGATGTCATTGCACTTTTCCAATTGAGATTGGGTGGTCTGAATTAAGTTGGTCATGAGCTCAAGATCTGGATTAGACAAAGGTTCATCTTGTTCAACTTGAGTCTCAACATGATCATTATTTAGATCCTCAAATATAACCAGGGAGTCAACTTGATTATCAATATTAACCATAAGGTCATCTTGATCGTCAAATATAACTACGAGATCCATTTGATTATCGTCGGAATGAGATGTAGAAGATTCATGTTGAACACTCTGAGCCTCGTCGAATGCAGATGTTGGCAGAGATATCAGATCATTAATGAGTATATTTTGATCCAGTACCTGAGACAAGCCATCAGTGTCATATACTGGGCCTGTGTCACTCATGTGGAGCTCTTGCATGTTTGCCATTAACATCACAGCTGCATTAGCTTGCAAGTCCTCTATGTCATCATCAGAATCTGCATTAGCCAAGAAGTTCTGTTCCTTGTTGGTAAGTGTTCCACCAGCTTCATCCTTGAGAGCCAAGAGTAAAGCCTCTTTGTGATAAGCGCTGCCTCTTGTTCTCGGCTTTGGGAAAGCATTAGCCAGATGACCCTTCTTATTGCAGTTATAGCATCGGAGACCATTAACCCCATTCTGAGCATTTCCCTGATCAACCATTTGAACCCGTTGTTGTGGAGCACCCATGTTATTTCTTCCATTAACATGAAACCCTTGACCACTATTCATCTGACGACCATTTCTCCAATTATGAACCTCAACCCTTCCATTGTTAACAACAGCTTGATTTCTTGTATTTGATGAGGTGCGAATGCGGTTGTTGGATTTGTTAGCAATTCTTCCGAAGGCTCTTGCCATCATTACAAATCCTTGATTCAATTCATCGAAGGCTTCTGCATCCTCATTTGGTTCACTGTAGAGTGCTTGACCTTTGTTGTTGTTGTATGGAACCAATTGAGTTTCTTGTGATTGTTGTTGTGATGGATCATATGGTATAATCTGAGCAGTTGGTTGTGGAGGGTTTGTGAAGACAGTTGGCAAGGTTGGAAATTGAGGATAACATGCTTGAGTATATAAAGCAAGAGTTTGATTATCCGGGAGTGAAGGCGAAGCAGGAACTCCACGGATGATTCTTTCTTTGTCTACTTCCTTTTGGTGGTGCTTCAAATAGTCATACAACAATCCGTATGTAGCTTGATGAAGATTCTTCGCTTGACGGATGAATATAACATACTTCTTCCAATCAGGACCAAGACAACTCAGGAACTTTGTGTTGATTGCAATCCTTGGCGTAATGATATTATGTTTATCCAAGTCATTGATGATGTCTGAAAACCGATGATGATATGACTCCAATGTCTCCCCTGGTTCAATCATGAAGTGTTCATATGCTAAGTAGATTTTGGATTCCATGTCCTCTTGATTGAGTTATATGCCTTCCATTAAAAGATGAATGTGCTCCCACATTGCTTTAGCAGTCTTCTGAGCATCAACACTACGAAGTATCGGATTGGGTAATCCCAAAAGGATATATTGCATCGCAAGTTCATCAGCTTCTAAGTGAAGAAGTTGGTCAGTAGTAAGTGGATCAAGACCGACAACGTTGGTAACATCATCTCTTGGTGGATTAGTATTCGGATTTTCGGGTACAGTGATAGTAGGCATCTGAAAAGAACCTTCAAGGATCACCTTCTTTAAAAACTTACCATGTGGCTTCTTGAGATCACAAAACCTAAAGAACCTTATTACCCATTGATCGTAGTTTCCGGGAGTGAGCATTGGAGGTCTATCAAGGGATCCAGCTTCATGAATAGATTGTTGGCTACTTAAAGCTTCACACATCTTTGCAAACCAAGAAGGTTCCTTTTGCGTTGTAACATTCATAGCATACTTAGCCGGATATTGATATTGGAAGTAGTTACAATGTTGGACTTGTTGACGAGGGTTTGGTTGAACCATCTGTGGTGGAAGAGGGTTTTCTCCTTGAGGAAAGTACATTTGAGATGACTGTTGAAATTGTTGCAATTGTTGTGGAGATGGTGGAGGATATTGTTGATAAAATTGTTGTTGTTGAGTTAGTTGTTGTTGTTGTTGAGGATACTCATGAGGAAAGTAGCTAGAGTATGGTGGTTGAGACATCTTGAAACTTGTGTTGATGATGGATCTTTGTAGTCGAATGAAACTTAGAGTTTGTTGATGAAGTAACCTTATGATAGAAACCAGCTTAGGCGTAGAAAGGACCTTACGCGTAGTACCCAACTTACGCGTAGACAAGAGTTTACGCGTATTAACTTATTACGCGTAGGCTTGAGAAAAAACTTAGCTTAGGCGTAAACCAAAGGCTTAATAGGAGAAAACCTTATGCGTAAGATTTCCTTAGGCGTAAGACAAGCTTAGGCGTAGGAAATGCTTAGGCGTAGAAGTTTCTAATCGTAAGCTTTAAGCTTAGGCGTAAAACTAGGGTTTTGCCCAAAAATCCTTTACACTTATCCAAGTGTAAAAGATATCCAAAGTCAAATTGTTTTTAGGCTTATCCAAGCAAGAAAAACACTGAGTAAACCAACAGCTTTGAAGATCAAGTGAAGAATCCCTTATGCGTCGATTGCTGCTTAGGCGTAAACTAGGGTTTTGTTACGAGTAGAAAGTACCAACTTTTGCCAAAACTGATTTTTTATGCTTAAAAGTGTTTTAAAACTTGATTTTAATGATGAAATAGCTTCAATATCACCAAAATAACAAGAAAGTTTGAAACTTGATGATTCAAAACAAAATTTACCCTTACGCGTAGAAAATAGTACACGAATAAAACCAAGCTTAAAAACGACTCTACACACGTAAAGTTTGAAACTTGATGCAAAAAACTTAAACTTTAACACTAAATAAACCTTAAACCACAAGAATCTTGAGTTTACAAGTGTAAAAATCAAAGATTTAAGCTTAGGAAAGTTATGCTCATTCAAAACCCACGCGTATGATAAAAACTTCAAAAACAAAATGTGTTTCACCCAACAAGATGGCGATTGATACCACTGTTAGATCACCATAATATAACACAAGTAACAATATGTAAGAAATAAGATGAAGATAGATTGGATGAACACTAAACACAAACACACGAATGTATATGGGAAAGTTATCTGTAGGATAAATGTGAAAGTGAACAACCAACCTTCCAAGGAAGGTTTACATGAGTTTATATAGGGAAGGGAACTAGGGCAACATGTCTAGTCCCTTCTTTACTTATTGGGCTTGGGCCAAGGCCTATGGGCTTTCTACATAAGTCTTGCCATTTATAACTAACATAAAAGCCTAATTAAGCAACCTGTTACATATTGATTACTAACACTTGATATACAAGTTAGGAGTGATTCCAACAAAGAGTAAGAATCACATGTATATGCGTCCTTAAGAAAGTGAATTGTTTAGAAGGTTGTTTTGGTCAACGGAAGCAATGAACTATGTATAGTCATTACGGATGGTGATTAGCATACAATGAACTTCATCCATGAAGTCATGTAGCTCTTCTCGATCAAAGCAAGATAATCGCTTGATGAGGCAAGTGGTTGTGATTAACTAAAAGAAAAATCAATTTTACAACTTGTTTGATTAGTAATCCTAAGACAACGCAAAGTATTTCCATTGTAAACTTACTTTAGGAAAACATAGGAGTATATATTCTTCAAGTGAGAGAATGAATATGAGACTATTACTAGCGGTGCTCAATTACGGCTAAACACGACCATTTTTACGGGTGATTCCACATACCCAACTTCTATCAAGGAAGCAATTCAACCGTTAGGTCAAATTGAGTTTCTAGTGCAATAAGTTCTCCAGTATTCATTCTCAAGTTAGGAAAATTTATATTCCTACAATGGCCTATCAAAGAGTAATAATGATGATACTTTGCTTTGTTTTTATTAACATTATGCCTGAAACAACTAAGGTGACGAAGGTGTCATGTTTAAATATAAAAATTTAAAGTTGTCCATATGGTGAATAAAAATGGTTGGATGAGCTAGTTCAACATATGTTGTTGGAAAGCTCGAGTTTGGATTTTCGGATATGACCAATTATGTTTGCGTTGCAAAATAATTTACTTGAGTATATCGGATGAAATAATCAAGTTGTCAATCCTACTATGAAGCTTGGAAAGCGATCATGAAAAGGAGAACGGGAGAGTACATCATCAACACAAGTGTAGGTTATGATCCGATGTACATTCTTGTTGTTTTTAGAAAACGACACAAGAAAATATGAAATCAAGAAATCATATAAGCACATAAAACATTTATGTTGCACACATGACAAACCCAACAAGAAGCCATTTAGTATATTACATGTTTTAAACATTTTTCAACTTATATGACTTATCTAAGTATTTAAACTAACATTTTCGACACAACTAGATGTTATCCCAAACACTCCTTTAAATAGCACATTGATTAGTAAAATATTAATAAATCGACAAAGAAGAGAATGAATAGCAAGGTGAGGAAATCACATATGTTATTCAAACAAACAAGCACAAAAACTATTTGAGATAAGCAAAAAATCAAGTAATGCAAGGTAAGACAATTAATCATTTAGCACAGCATACAGAAGTTCTTTTCATCGTTTTGTGTTAAATATAAACATGTATACCAAGCTTGATTAATTTCTTTTATATTTATAAATATGATCAAAACCTTAATTTCAAAACAAGACACATTTTTATTCAAAGACGAAAACATCCGTCTCCCAATTAGATCAAAAGTTTGTGCAAAAGTTATGACCGAGAAATGACTTTTTATTATAAATTAATGATTCTATAAAATTTTATTTTGAATCATTTTATGAAATCATTTTTAAATGAAAGTAGACTCAAATACCTTTAAAACGATAGGTGGCACGACTTCTACGGACTTACGGTTAATTAGTTACGAGTTTTTGAAATTTTAACAAAAAACTGTCCTCTTTTGCACGGATCCTCCGGATCACTTCCAAAAAGGGATCCGCGGATCTGACACAGATTCACAAAAATATATATTTTGACCTGACGAAAAGGTTTAACCTTTATAGACTTTTAATTGAGGTTATATTACTCATTATAATCTTTATTCAAGCTTGAATGAACATATATCAAACACAAAACTTCAAAGAAAAAAATCACTAAAACAATTTTCATAGTATGCTTATTATAAGATAGAAGCATATATCAACATTTTATCCACAAGCAATTTAGCACGTCTTTGACCAATAATTGTAACTAAGAGAACATACCTTTGCTATATTCCCTTTTTATGGTTTTAGAAACCATAGACGCGAAATACTTCATGATCTCCTAAGATGCCCAAATCCTTTCCTATGTAGATTTCTCAAAAAAAAATGTTAGAATGATCTATCACTATCCAACATTTAAAAAATGATGATTTCTAAAAACATGACTTTTTTAGGAAATTCCCTTCTTTGTAGTTTTCAAACATACACGGATCGTATCAAGTTTTCAAAGTACAATATACTTTAAAAGACTTGGTAACGAAGCCCTGATACCAATTGTGGAAAACTAAAAGGGTGGGGGGGGGGGTTGAATAGTTTTACCGATTAAAACTTGGTTATAAACTATTTAGATCGACTTATGTCAATCTATTTAAACGTTTGTGTTGGATGTTGATAGATGAGCATATAAATAAGTAAAGTAAAGATGAAGAGTAAGAAGCACAAAAACACAACGCGAGTATTTATAGTGGTTCGGCAACAAGGACACCTTCCTTGCCCTACTCCACTCCCTGATTCACCTACTCGAGAGTTCGTTATCACTACACAACACAAGCTCCTTGTGGCAGAGAAGCCTTCACAACGTCGCCTACTCTTTTTCCGGTACAAGGCAAGACACCGGGTTCTTCCACGAGGTAGAACCAAACCTATCACAACGTCGCCTACACTTTATCCGGTACAAGGCTAGATACCGAGTTCCATTACAAAGGAGGAACTACTACCCAACACTACACAATACCTATCCCAAAGGAGATCCACTTCTTATGACAACATCAACTAGGATATCAATATCCTTTGACCCAATACTAATCTATCTTGTATATCAACACACCATATTGAATGTACACCCTAGGCACCTTTCACTAATGCCTTTGACTCGACTTCTAGGCACCCTTCACTAATGCCTTCAACACGGACTTTCGGCACCCTTCACTAATGCCTTTGACACGGATCTTTGGCACCTTTCACTAATGCCTTTAATACGACTCTTCGACACCTTTCACTAATGCCTTCGTCTTGACCCTTTAGACATCTTTCACCTATGTCTTCGACACAACACTTATAATGAGAAAGGAAAGAACTATCAACAAGATACCATCAGTAGTCTTGATGATAACAAAGCTTGTCAACCCATGGACTTGAGCTTGCTCGACTTTAAGAGGTGGTGATCTTGCCTTTAAGTGGAACCTAGAGAATCACACAAACACAAAACTACATAGAAAGATCCCTTGGATCTCAGGTTAGAGAGTTTATAATACTGAGAGAAAATGTGTGTGAAAGGGGTAAGTTGAAATGAAAAAATGGCTCATTATTTATAGACAAAATATGCTACTGTTCCACAGATCCCACGGATCCCTTGCTTGAGGGATACGTCTAGTGTAATACTAGGGACCCATGAGACGCTCCTCATTACCCATGGGTTATGGGTTATGGGTCATGAGTTATGGGTCATGGGTCATAGACTTTGGACCATGGGTATCCAAGTAGGTACAATGTATCTAGAAGATGCAATGCATCTCGTCAATGGGTTATAGGTTAGCTCCATCGGTCATGGATAATACCCATTATGACTTATGCATGATGTCATGGGTTATGGATCATGCTCCATGGGTATGGGTCATGGACTTTGGGTTTTACCCAACTACATTCAATGTATTAAGTAAATGGGTCAAATACTTAGACTTCTACCCATTCTATTACCCAATATAATACATACTAAGTATGTATGTATCTACTTTTTATGTAAACACTAGTTGCTATACATATGCATTACTAAATCATGAAAGCACTATTACTTGTTTAATGATTTATATGAAATCGTAAGTGTGTTAGTAAACTATTGGCTCAAACCATTTACGTATTTTTATTTGTCTCGTTAAAATAATTTTACGTTTGTTATCGACAAAACATTAGAAGATCGTAAAATATAAATAAACGTTTTTACGGCTTATTTGTATTAACATATTCGTCTAGGGTCCTTTGGTCAATTCTCCTAGCTTTCTAGATACTACCAAACGTTAATACTACCGAAACAAATGTGTCCTCGAATAAGTAAAGAAAATATGCACATAAAGCGATACAAAAACGAGAAAACTAAATCATGGCAATAACAATTTCATAACTAGGCTAACACCAAAGGTGTTTAGCCGATCATATTAAATAATGCAGTGAATTCAATGTTTAGAATCATAATGAAAGACATTGAATTAAATACAAAAGTTTGATACAAAATACTAAAACTTATGTAGCTAATGGCATGAATTCTCCCTTGGAAATGATCCGTATGCTGCTGAATATCATCCCTCTGGAAGCCCTTTTTCCTCCCTTGGTGTTGTGTATTGGGACGATGATATGAAAATGCAGAATTATGGCTTGTATTTATAGTCTAGTCAAAGTTACGGCGTAACCTTGTGAATTGGTTACGCCGTAACCATCGTATCTTAGACTATCTAATCAATAGTACGATCGTAAAACTCTCGTAGTGAAATTCATTACTTTTATGCCATAACCTTGCAAATGGGTTACGACATAAGTGTCTTGACCATCAAAATTCTACTAAGTCTCGAATTATATACGACGTAACTATGTTGTAAAGTTACGCCGTAACCTTGAATTGCGTTGACTTTGGTCTTCTAGTGTAAATCCTAGTTACGGCACAAGTAGAGTATGGAATTATGCCGTAACTTAAGTCTGGCCAACATACACTTGTATAATTACTTTAATAACCTTCCAAATCCGCGTCTCTTCTTTCCTATGCTCATTAATGATCTGAAAATGATAAATAAAGAAATAAGAGTATATTTACAAGAAAAACAATGCAAATGATGAGCATTTTAGGGGGAAATTGGCACTAAAATATCAGGACTATTTGATGTTATCACATACCATTGCAGAATGTCTACCCATTCATAGTGGACTATATAGTGGTCAAATGACAGTCAAATCATTTCATAGTGGCCTGCAAATTATTAACTTCTCATACTTACACACTAACCTACTCATTCACTAGTCAAAGATTTCTCCCTTTTAATACTTTATATTCAACAAACTACAGTTACATCCTTACCTCTCATCTCATAAACCTTGTTCATCAAATTCAGTCACAATGGATGCACAATCCACAAACTCAAAACAATCTGCGAATTCAAGAAAAACATACCCTTATGGTATCAAAAGAACTGCAAAAGGCTCTTCTCTTTGGTATCACACCCATCTCCCTGAACCACCACTTCAACCAATGGCAGAACTATTTTTTTGTCAATGTCAGTGTTGCCAAAATACATTTAAGATTCGTGGGAAAATACGCGTGTTTAAGGAAGAGGCGCACTTCATGTAGACAAGCACTCACAACTATCTCGTGGAGCTCATGAAGGAATGAGTAAAAAATACTGAAACATTTCCTCCTAAGTAATTATATGGCTGTATTAGGTTGTTTTTAATTATGTATTTGGATGGCACTTATTGTAATAGTTCTTTATCTTTTGTACCCTTTTAGTAATGCAACTTGCTTTGGTTAAATTTGTTACTTTCCCTATTCATTGCATATCAGATTGTATACATACTTGTTGGTTGTATGAGGATTTCATATGATAGATAAGGTGTTGATTGTGATTTCATTTGGCCTGCCTAAAAGTAAAGAAGTATATTTGCTTGACTTGCTCATACACTATCTTCACGAGTAAGTTATACTCTTTCTCACCTATTTTAAAATAACTCATGGCACCTTTTGTGTAGTCAAACATAGTCTGGGTCTATTTTGATACGCTTTGAAATACACTCGTTTGACTTTCATGTTGTGAGATAAAGAGTATTTACTGCTCACAATTACATACGAACCTACCAATCTCATCTCATTATCTTATTTAATTCTCACAACTTAATTACTTCAGCACACACACAGACTTACTTCATTAACTCTCAGCTCATCAGCCTTGTTCATCAAACTCATTCAAACTCTCAGCTTACCATGGATGCACAATCTAGAAACTCAGAAACAAACAAAACCAACCATGCGGTCCGTTACCCAACAAAAGTAGAAGGCTCTCAACAATGGTATCACTCCGCTGACCCTGAACCACCACTTTAACCAATGCCAGAACTACATGCATCTAATTTTCAGTGTTGCCAAAACACATTTCTGTTAGAATTATGTATTTCTATATAGTCATGTATAGGCTTTCTAAGTTAATGTTCAGGCTAAAGCCCATGATAGTCTAGGGTTTCTTGTGTATATGTATGATCCTGGTTTGGATCCCTGGAATACAAAACGTCTTACATGGTATCAGACGTATCACCCCTTCTCAAATCCTAATTTATCCGTTGCTTCTCCTTCAACCTCCACTGCTTTGTCTACTGCTTCTCTTTACCAACCCTCTCAATCATCTCCAACACTCTTCAACCCTCTTAATCATCTCCAACCCTCTACTGCTTCGTCTACTGCCTCTACATCATGACTCTCACCCCAACACCAAATACCACCTCGCAACCATCTGTCCCTGACCCACCCACTTCTCCCCTACCTGCATCACCCACTTTTACCATACCCGCATCAACACCTTCTCCCACTGTGGCGTCCCCAGATATACTTTCCTCACCCCAAATAGACCACTCTCCTATACAGCCTACTGCCCCCGTTTCAGTTTCCCAACCTTCCCAGCCTATTGCTAACCCTAACCCTACCACGGCCTCGGTTCATCCTATGGTCACACGTTCTCATGTCAGGACTACTCGTCCCAATTCTCGTTACGCCTGTCATGTGTCTTCGGTTTCCCCTTACCCAAATCTTATAACGCTGCTTTACACGATCCAAATTGGAAAAATTATATGTATGATGAATTTAATGCTCTTATTAAAAACAACACTTGGATTCTTGTACCATGTCCTACGGATACCAATATTGTTCGGTGTATGTGGTTGTTTCGTCACAAGTATTTGGCAGATGGTACCCTCAATCGCTACAAGGCCCGCCTTGTTGCGAATGGTAGCACTCAGATAGAGGGTATTGATGTTGATGAGACCTTTAGCCCGGTTGTTAAACCTGGCACTATACGGACAGTTCTCAGTTTGGCTGCTTCTAGACATTGGCCGGTTCATCAGCTTGATGTTAAGAATGCTTTTCTTCATGGGGATTTAGCTGAGACTGTTTACATGCATCAGCCTCCTAGTTTTCAAGATACTGAGCATCCGGATTACGTATGTTTGATACGCAGATCTCTGTATGGGTTGAAACAAGCTCCTCGGGCTTGGTTTCAGCGCTTTGCTACCTATGCTATTGGGATTGGATTTACTCATAGTCGCTGTGACTCCTCATTGTTTATCTATCGCCAGTGGACTGACACTGCTTATCTTTTATTATATGTTGATGACATTGTTCTGACTGCTTCTTCTGATGGTTTACTATAGCGTATTATTGCATATTTGCATAAGGAGTTCTCTATGACAGATTTGGTATCGCTGAATTATTTTTTAGGTATATCTGTTACACGTGACTCTTCCTGGATGTTTTTGTCTCAGCGCAAGTATGCTACAAAGATTCTTGAGCGGGCTCATATGGTTGGTAGTAACTCTAGTCGAACTCCAGTTGACACTGAGTCTAAACTAGGGGATGATGGGGCTTTGGTATCTGACCCCACATTATATCGGAGTCTTGCAGGGTCACTTCAATATCTCACTTTTACTCGCCCTAATATTTCTTATGCAGTTCAGCAGGTGTGTCTACATATTCATGATCCACGAGAGCCTAATTTCTCTGCTCTGAAGCAGATTTTATGGTATATTAGCGGTACTTTGGATTACGGGTTACAATTGTACTCATCTTCTACTACCTCATTAGTTGCATATTCTGATGTTGATTGGGCTGGTTGCCCAACTACTCGGCGGTCCACCTCTGGCTATTGTGTATTTCTTGGCAACAACTTACTCTCGTGGTCCTCTAAGCGTCAACCGACGCTTTCTCGTTCTAGTGTTGAGGCAGAGTATCGTGGGGTTGCCAATGCCGTTGCAGAGACTTGTTCGTTGCGGAATCTACTTCGTGAGCTTTATACCCCAGTATCTTCGGCTATGCTCGTATATTGTGATAATGTTAGTGCGGTCTACATGTCCTCCAATCCGGTTCAGCATCAGTGTACAAAGCATATTGAATTTGACATACACTTTGTTCGGGATTTGGTGGCTGCAGGTCAAGTCAGAGTTCTTCATGTGCCTTCTCGTTTTCAGTTTGCGGATATTTTCACTAAGGGATTGCCATCAGCATTATTTGAGGATTTTCGCTCCAGTTTGAGTGTTCGGTGTCCTCTCGCTCCAAATGTGGGGGTGTGTTAGTATTATGTATTTCTATATATTCATGTATAGGCTTGGTAAGTTAATGTTCGGGCTAAAGCCCATGTTAGTCTAGGGTTTCTTGTGTATATGTATGATCCTGGTTTGGATCCCTAGGCAGGAATACAAAACGTCTTACAATTTCGGGGTCGTGAAGAACTATGCGTGTTTAAAGAAGAGGCGCGCCACATGTGGATATCGATTAACAACTATATCGTGCAACTCATGGAGGAACGAGTGAAAAAGCCATGAAAGCTTTCCTATCTATCTTTCAAGATATGGTTGTATTAATTTAAGTTTGCTTTATTGACTTTTAGTTTGCCTTAATTTCAGTTATTAGTATGTTTATGTAATATGTTTTTAGAACATCTATGAATTTCAAATATATGTTTTCATCTTACAGTAGATGTAGAAACAATGGGTGATTCGACGTGGCTTGTTCTTTGAATAGATTCCTGCCATTTTTTAATCTTGAAATATTGTGGTGATTGCTTATGGAATTGGTAAAGAATGGAATAAAATTTATCTAATAATTATGTCCTTAATGTTACTGTGATCATAGTTAGTTTGGTTTGGTTCAAATTAATAGGTAGTGGGATAGAATTATAACAGTATTTGAAATAAAATGTCCGTGAGTCTAAAGACGAGGGTACAATAGTCATTTCTCATGGGTTAGAACAATAACTAACGAATTTTTTTAACGATCGTTAGGCCGAGGGACACAATTTGCATAGAAACATGCACAGTAATGGCATAATTTGTAGTTTTCGGTGGCTAAATTTGCAATTTTGACTATACTTAAGGACAATTTTTGCAGTTTACCCTAATTGATGATTCAAGAGTAAATATTGATTGTTTATTATTTTGAGCAACGCTCTAAATTTTTTCCAAATAAGAAGCATGGTTAGAGATGATTTTAGGGAAACTGTTACACAGAATCCGTTTTAAGATTGTAGAGAAACTAACCAAGATTCCTATATAATGGTTGATATCAAGATTCCTAACGCTAATGGCGCGCACACGTAGGTGGTGGAGTAAAACTAACCAAAGACAATTTAATGGTTGATATCAAGTTTCTGTATAAACACCTCTTCATTTCCTTCACCAAGCAATATGGAATACTCTCCAAATTCTCATATTTTGTGTTTCAGGTGTATCAAAAGACACGATATATCATTCATATTAATTTCATTTTGAACATACTTTAGCTTGTTGCGAAACTTTTTTCAAGTAGAATGCAAACCTTCAAGCTAATATATATATATATATATATATATATATATATATATATATATATATATATATATATATATATATATATAATATCCAAAGTTTGCAAATAATCATTTTTGCAAAATATTTTCCAATATTTTATACTCCATATCTCTTACAAATAAGAAAAACTATGGTTTGAAGATCATGGTTGAATATGCGTAATTATACATTTTTTTTTAAAATTATAACTTGTAACCTTGTTTATGCAAGTTTGTCATTTGCATAAGACTAACGCTAATGGCAACTACTATCACCCACCCGACCACTATCTTAGTATCTTGACCACGTCCCTAGTTAGCTAGACAATTTTTTGTTGTAATTGTGGTCACTTTACTAAGAGCATAATGGTTTTAGAGCGAGAAAACTGAGTTGACGCTGAGGTGACAAAAATGACCATCGAGAATAACAGTCACCATTAGCATCCATCTAATATTCAATTGTTTAAGACAATAATAAGCGAAAAAGATAAAAGAGAGTTATTCATGTTTAATTGAGACCTTTATACATCCACTGATCCACAGAACACAAAATGTAAAATTTCCTGCATTATGTAGATGCTCATCTTTTGAAAAATAGAAAAATACACCAAGAAGTGAAAGGGTACTTCAAATCCTTTGGACATAATCTGTGGCAAATTGATGTTACCAATATATGATAAGAAATAGGACTAGAATATTTTATAAAGCTAAATTTAGATTTGACAAGGATAGAAGCTACTTTTTTTTCTTTTGTTGGTGAAAAGCTGAAACAGGATTGTACGAACTTAACGTCGAGTTAATGGAGTTTAACGGGTGGCGTTATATAGGAGTAGTAGAGCGTTTGACTAGTGTGGCGAATACGGACGCTTCGACGGCGAAAAGACTGCATCTTCAGACTTTCAGTGACAGCCTAGCTACTCTTCACATAACTTTTTAACTTGCTTTTTGTACTTTGAAATTCAACATGATGTTGTTGGATTTCTTTTAGATCTTTGTACATTTTTTACTATGGATTTTATGACAACTTCATCATCAAACTGAAATACGGGGTATCAATTATACCGGCATGTATTTTGGTTTAGAAATGCAACATGTATATAACAATTAATGCCGTTATTGAGGATGATCGAGGTGGACGATCGTACAAAAAACTTCGAAAATTTGAAGATCCACAAAAGTTTGCGGATGTAATTACATGCATACTTATAAATATTTAAGTTAGACATATTATTTATCATAGTGCTTAGTGTGTATATTTTAGTGATCTTTTATGTATTATTTTTTCTTTTACGACAGGAGATTAGTAGTTGTCTTGGTAGATCATATATGTGTTTATCGTATAGACCCTTGTAGTTTTTAGATTAAATGCATCAAGTATAACGTTTTTAATATAACTAGTTTGCATTGTATCTTATAAAATAGCGATGCTTTTGATGAGAGCCTCATTTTGAGTTTCGCTTAGGACCGTAAAAACTCAGAAGGAGCCTTGATAACGATATGTATTTATCATCAAAGATGTTCTCATAAATTGTCTTTTGGTAAAATCATGTCTACATGGTAATTTAGCCTAAAGTTAGTATCAAATGAGAAATAAAATTAAATTAAGAATAGTGAGAAGGGATCACAACTGTATATTTCAGACGCATTTACAAAAATAAATACATTTTCCACTACATTTCTACCACTTAATTGAAATTGATGGCTATTATTTTTTCTCACCATTTTTATTTCATTATTTTCTTTTCACCGAACATCTTTCTCATTTAACCTATACATAAGTTCAAACGCTAAATATAACGCATGAATTAACAGCTTGTCTTCTAAACATATAATGCATGTTTGTTTTATAGAAAAATTAACATTTCGAAAGCAACAAAGTTTACCTGCTTAGTTATAAATATTTTGTAGTTTTAATTTAGAGTGGGCACGACCACTGTCACCTTGTTTACAAATGATGTGGTCCAGAATTGTATCACAGGCCCTTTCTGTTGAGTGTAGTGTTGGTAAAAGAGTGATGATTACCGTCGTGACTCTTGATTCGATTTTGGTGTGGTTTATAGCTATCTCAACGGACACAAACAAACATTCATACAAAGTTCACTCTTTTTCTTAAGAGCCATACCATGGCTATAACCAAAGTGAAACATCATCCCCGCTTTAACCTCAACATTTTTATTTTATTTTTTCACATCCACACAAGACACTCTCTCACCAATCACTTAAGTTAAAAAAAGGTTTTTCGAGACTCTATCATTTTATTTTATTTTTTCACTTTTTCAAATCAACCAACTTTTAATTATTCAAATTAAAATACAAAATAAAAAACAGCGCATCTCTCGATCCAAATACATTAATATACAATTTGTTTAATTCCCTTATCGCAAACTTTTGATCTTTCAAAATCATGTTATACAATATGATGCACATATACATGATACTTCATAGGTTGTTAAATAGTCCAAGAACGCGCCGATTGTTGTACAATTCCCTAACGTTCTTTTGAGGACACCAAAAGCTCGTTTAACATCCTTTCGTGCACCTTCTTATCCCTTTTTAAATAATCTATGTTTCTCGTCTCGTGCTACGGTAAATGATTTGATAAAAGTTGCCAACGATGAGTAAATCCCGTCAGCTAGTTAATATCCTTTTTCATATGTCACTTACTTCAAACGGAGCCACATGGGCGATGTCATCAATAAGGTCGTCGCATAACGGAGAATTGCTTAAAACGTTAAGATCGTTATTCGCACTCGCTACCACAAAAATTGCATACCGAATTCACAAATCGTATGACGCAACAACTTCAAGTATTATAGTTGGATATTTTTCATCACCTCTTCAAAATTGCCCGTGCCATGCTTTCGAACATTTAGTCCATTCTCAAAGCATACAATCAATGCTTCCAAGAATTTTTGAAAACCTATGAACCCTCTCATGTGTTGCACATAACTTTTGAATGTCATTAAAGTCGTGTTACAAGAATGTGACTTTTGGTAGCAAGAATTAAGAAAGGTGTATGAAAATTAGTTAAATGGAAGTAATATAAATATAAAAAAAAAGAAAAAAAAAATTAACCGTTGATTTGATTCCAACGACTAATCTAATATATATAAAAATATATACATTCACTTTCACGCAACGCCAAATAAATGGCTTGGAGATTGGCGTTAGGGGGAGGGGTAATAACATCGTGCCACCTTAGAGTGGCGTGAGTTCAACGTCATGATACCCAACTCTTTAAGAGGTTCAAAGATGTTTGGTCGCAAACCACATTTGATAAACCTTGTGTAATGGTCTTCTTCCTCACACACAGTCACACACTCACACTTCACGTACCTCCATCACGTGAGTCTTGTTGCACAGAGGGTTGTCACGCGTGAGAGGCTTATTGTTTGGTTCAAAGGTGACATTTGTCTCATGTTAAAAGTAAAATACTTTGTGTTTATCTGAGTATGTTCTATGATTATAGACGTATTTTGTGATATGTAGGTAAATAGTGACGACTAAGGTATGGCTCATTGTTGTGGGTGCAAAGACACTGAGTGAGTAAGAGTGAATGGATGATGCAATGTTAAGGTAAAAGTGAAGAAAGTATATATTAGTAATCTTTACCTCATGTTACTTTTCATTTGTATCATTGTTTTTTATATCGAAGCTTAGTCGCGCTTTCAAACCCATGAACGAGGCTAACACAGGGTGTGAGTAGGTCTAAAGTTCGTGAATTGCTAGCGTTATTTTGGTCCTACGTGTAACTTTATTTTTGACATCGACGCACCCTGTAGAGTTTTTGAGTCACAAAAGGCACACTTTAAACATAAATTGTTATAAACACAAATATTATAGAAAACCTCATTCTGGCTATTTGGATCCGAATAATTGATCCTCGAGACCACAAAGTGGCAAGAAATAGAAACTTATAATGAATCTTTTTTCCTTTGGAAAGGAGTACCTTCATCAACTCGTACACTTGATTTACTTCATCACATGATTTCTAGAAGAAACAATGTCGTTATTAGGAGAAGAAGATAAACTGTGGAGTAAAAATGGACCCCGGGTATTAAAAGCGAGTCATGTCTTTTTCCCAAACGGACAACTTTAGACTTCTTTAACACTATTGTTTCTGACTTCATTTTGTCATTGTTTTAAAAGTCCACCCTTTAATGATATCCACCAATGAGAATCATGACACGTGTCAGACAGGTCCTGTTTCGACAAATTTAATTACTGCGGTTTGTCATTGTTGAACACTGCATATCTAGCTTCCAATGAGCCAAGGAGGATCCTGTTGAATCTTTTACTGTTTATGTGTGTAAGGGTGGTGGCAACGGGCACGGGGTGAGCTGCGGGCTTGGCCAGCCCGAGCGGCTACACCGCCGCCACCTATGCGGGCTCGAGCGGGGTCATGGTGCAACGGGCAAAAAGCTCGAAGCGGGGTGAAGAGAAACTAGCCGTTCAACGGCTCAAAATGTTGCCGTTGCATTGTTTTAAAAAAAAAAAAAAAAAATTCCTTTTTCGGGAGCGCAGATTCGGAAGAACTTTGGTAAGCTGTAAGCGAAGTTATAGTGGTTGTTAAAAATGCTTGTTCGAAGATAAGTATGCTTTAGAAAGTGCTTTTTGTAACCGCCCTTTGGAACCCAAAAGTTGCTTTATCAGTAAGTAATCTAAAAGAACCCGAACAAGTGCTTTTGCAAGCTATATGGGGGCCCATAACGAACTCGAACGGCACAGAAGCTCCCGTAGGTAACGCCGATTTTTCCAACTGTACCATCTTGGGCAACTTCTGTGCTCAAGCCTACTTCTGAGCCTCCTTTTGAGGCTACTACTTCTACTTCTACTTCTACTTCTACTTCTACTTAAGTAATAAAAACCACTATACGAACTCATTTTCAAAACTAACAAAAAACAACATTTTTCATACACTTTACCAACACAAATTTATCTCTACTTTAACTTTTTCCTTAAAAAAAAAAAAAAAAAATTTTGTTACGTTGCCGTTGTAAAACTCGGCAACTTGCCGATCAAAGAGAAGTGGGGCGAAGCTCGAAAAACGGGCAACGTGGTACTGGGGCGAGCTCGGGCGTATCCACCGCCGCCACATCGGCGAGCCCGACCGGTTCGGGCGTCGAGTGGGGCACGGGCAACGGTGGTGGGAATGTGTGTATTTGTCATTTTCTAAGTTGTCCTAGGAGGAACCGAGTAACCTTCGATCTATACGTCACAAGTTGTTACTGTTTGGCGTCATTAATTTAAACAGCTTTGTCCTGGACAGACTGTGCACAGTACTAAGAGTAACCACCTATAGTAATTTCCCACCTGAAAATTTTGTTACTGTTTTACTTCAGTCTTTGTTATCACAATTTCTTCAGATTTCAACAGGCAAACCCTTTTTCTGTACTGAGCGAAAATTATGGGCCCCAGGTAAAAATGAGGTGTCAAATAGAAGAAGAGGATTATTGCTGTAACAAAGAAGATCTTTAGTACACTACTTCATTTAGTTCACATGCTCAACTACTTCCATGAGGAAAGGTTTCCTTTTTTCTAAGTAATATTCAAAGATAAAGAACGGTGAAACACCAGAGCTCCTAGTTAATAAGCCTAGGTTTATCGGTCTTACTCCAAAAGATATTATAAACACAAATATTGTTAAATACAAATTTCACACGGAAAACACTGAGTTTTTGAGATGTCCCACGCAGCTACAGTTTTTATTTCAATGTGCATCCTGGTTTTATTGCGATCGTTAAGTGCTTGAAATCTGGATGAGTGTGGGACACAATCGGAGCAAGTACCCAAACTTTCGCGCTGATTCGAAGCTATATTTTTTGTTACTATGTTTACTTTTCATTGTACTCCATTTCTAATGATTATATATGAAAGAAGTGAAAATGGAATTGTAACGTAGTAGGTAAGTGAGAATGAGTGAGTCACAGAAACGTGGGTGTTGTTACTCGGTATGGAATCAGCAGTGATAAATGGATGTATAGTGTTTTATGCAGATATTAGTATCTTGTATGAGTCTATTTGTGTTTCATAAAATGAAAATTGTACTCTGTTTACAGTGGAAACTTGGTTTGTTATTCGGAGAGTGCGCACTGTTGGGAGACACGTTGTTCTGAGTGCACTACCTCCATGCACTT
>BPTQ01000002.1:49185097-49228611 GCA_019973895.1 Chrysanthemum seticuspe
GCTTTCCCACTTCGATAATGACTTCGACTTCATCTACTTGAAGTTAAACTATCATGCCTCCTAGTCTAAAAATTGAAGTTCATCTACTTCAGCTTCAGTAATAGCTTCACCCTTTCGTATGTCTCGTTGATCTACTACTTTATTCACTGCCTCCCCTTTCTTCAAACTAGTATTCTCCAATTGTTTATTTCCAGTATGTTCAATTACAATGGGAACTGGTGCAATAACAGAATCAGGAATTGCTAAGGTTCTACATAAGGTCAGCAGCGTACCTGCAACCTCCTTCTCCTGCGATGGTTGTGTTACAGTAGTTGTGATAATCGTACTATCAGTGGTTGTAGTACCAATATGTGTATCTGACGTAACTGTTGATGAAATAACCTCTGAGGTTACAGCAGTGCTGTCATTTGTATCGTCACTAGATACAGCATGCACAACTTCTTCCTCTTCGTCTTCAACTGCAACATTAAAAGGTTCTACCATTTGTTCTTTTCCTTCCTCTATGAATTCTGCTTTTCCAACCTTCAAACCTTTACCCAAAGGTTTAGCCAAGGGTTTAGGACCAGTGGGTCTAAGTATAATAGGAAAATGTGCAGTACCCGATCCAGTCCGACTCGGTAAGCTCTTACATAACTTCATCAATGTACCGGCAACCTCTTTTTCAACTTCCTTGGGTGTTTGTGGGACCGTGGTTGTCATTAAGGTCGCATCAGTGCTTTCATTAAGGTCAACATCAATGTTTACCTCCTCCCCTGAACAAATGCTTTTGCTCCTCCCCTTTGAGGACCTGCCTTTCTTAGTCATCTTCATTACTCTATTAGATGCACCAAACCTTGGTCTTCTTACTCTCTCCAACACATAAACCCTTTCCTTCAACCTTCTTATTGTATTTTCCATTTGTGTACATTTAGCCTTCAATTCATTAACTACTTCTATAATATTCTCACCCGTGGGATCTGATACGCTGGCATTGGGTTGAGGTTCAGTGGTAGCAGTGGGAGCAGCATCATTGGTTTGGGTGTTTTGTGATTCAGGTAAAGGTAATGGTTTAGCATTGGATCCTGTTGGTGTAGCAGTATGTTCAGACGTTGTCGGAGTGGGTTGAGCATCATTGCGTTGGTTGGGTTGGGATTCAAGCACCTCCTCATTTTCAGGAATGTCTGGCAGGTTAAGCATATTAGGGAATAAAGGTGTAATCTTTCCTGAGAACTTGTCATTTTTTTTTCTCAAGTGTGTAAACACCCTAGGAGACATATGATGTACCTCATACTCCCCTTTATGATGAATGGGTGCCGTGATCTGTTTCTCGACTATTAATTGAACAAACCTAGGATATAAGTAGTATTTACCCTTTTCTTTAATGTTCTTTATTAAACCCTCAAAGATCAACCTAGACCAGTTAAACACCCTCCCCTGTGATAAACATATGACAGCAGTTGCTATTTTTGATGGAAACTCATCAAACCCAGTGGTCTTGTTGCTTAGACACAGAAGCAAAGTATGTATTAAAAACTTCCATTGGGGTGAGAACATACCTTTATGATACTTAATTCTTTCCACATTTTTCTCATAACCCAATCTTTGCAACCCCTGAAAAATATCATCATCAGACAAATTGACAACCCCATCAGCATCATTCAGCTTCAAAACATCCCTAATCACATCCTCGTTGACTATTATCTCGTTCCTATCAACAAGACTCCTAATAACCTCGGTTCCAACTCGTTCTTGAATTTTTGCCTTCAACCAAAATTGATTAATGTATTCTTGAACAATGATAGGTTGTACACTTATTGCATAGTGTATTGGTGTGTGTTTGAGAAAACCAATCATCTCATGGAACCCTTCAGTATGATTGTTCTCGGTTAGGTATGCAACGACGTTGTGTGTGGTGGGATATTCTGTCGGCATTTGTGTCCTTTGGATGTAAACGACGTTTAATTATGAGTTTGGCCGTTGTTAGGGTTTGTGATATGCGCCAATTTCAAGTGTTTAAAGATGAATAATTTGATAGCGCAGTGATTTGGGGATTATATACTAATAGATCAACATGTTACATAACAGCCCCTTGAGTTGCCCAAACACAGGGGTGGTTAGAAATATACTACCCGTGGGTTGCCCAAATAAATGTATCAATGCTGTGGTTTTCCCACAAACAGCATTGCTTAGGAATGCCCACAACCATCTACCCACTTATAGTAAGTGCTAAACAACAAGACAGATAGTCAATGACTTCATTTACTACACAACAACACATTTGATAGTCATGCACTTCAATAGAAACCAACCCAAAGACCAAAACTTGGATATCTTCGGTAAGATTCTAGAATTACTGTGCCAACAACTCGCATTAACTTACATTGAACCAGTCTATAAAATCATCCCAAAATCATACTTCTCTCACACCATTTTACCCCCAATTACCATTACGAACCCTAGGTTCATCACAAACACAATCAACAAAAATTGACCATGAATACTTCACCAGAGGTTGTGAATCCAACCTCTTCTCCATCATCCTCATCATCCAGTGATTTTCTCCAGTTCTGGACACCTCCACATGACCCTCGCCCTTTGACATCCCCATTTCTCTCTTCTTCTGAAGATGATGGTGTAGTGGATCCAAGTGATTCTTCTGATAACACAGAGGAACTCAATGCTGAGATACCTTATTACTCCCAACCTCCAGCACCTCAACCTCAACAAAGGCCTCGTGCCGAAAGGGAGGTGGTACTTGCTGTACCTGCGCCATGTTTTGGTGCATCTTCACACTTCGTATAGAGGAAGAGCTTGGTGAAGGAAAATGGATTGCTTTTTGGTGAAATCAGCAGATGAAGCATAAACGACAGTTTATTTTTCTTCATCATCATTATTTGCATCAATCCATCCTTCCCATTTTGATCCTTAGCTTCCTCGTCCTAGTAGTCATGCATATCCAGCCATCGAGATAGAAGGAATGGGTGGTTATGCAAGACTTCACGAACGCATATCCAGCATCTAGTGTGAAAGATGTGAGAGATCATGCATATCCAACAGCCTCTTAGATGTTGGAACAGATGTAGTAGATTAGGATTAGTATATCTTGTATACCTCTTTTTCTTGTAGTGGCATTTGAAGTTGTTTGCATTTTGTAAGCTGTAAGCTGTAAACTGTTTCTAGCATGAATGAATGAACAATTTCACTTCAATTTCTTCTCTTCAGCAGATTCAGTAGTTTCCCGTATTTCCCAACAATATAAGCCTGGAAACAAACTTGCAAGTCTGGAAAGTGAAATATATGAACTTTAAATAACTGAATATTACATGTTTTCTTAAACTAAGATTAAGTTTAGGAAAAAAAAATGCATAAGTGTGCAGGTTGTTAATCTAACTTTAACTAAATTCTACTAAATTTATCCTTCATTTTGATTGTCCAAAGTGACCTTATTCTATGTTACAGAACAGATCCTCCTGTTCCCGGTCTTGCCGCATTCTCTCTTCCATTTCTCTTTCAGCCCTATCTTGTTCGGCTTGTTGTTCCATTATTGCTTCATCTTCATGCTTCTTAGTAAGCAACTTGTCACCATCAACATTCGCATTTATACTTTTGTGCTCATCTTTATTATTGTCACCTATTTCCTTGACCGCCAACACACATTTTTCAACTACATCCTTCTTAGATCTTTTGTTAAGTTGTTTGCTATATATTTCATGAATCACGTCATCACATGGTCGTTCCACTTCAAAAGACAAACGCTTACGCACAATCCCTGTTAGTTATGAAAAACAAAAGTAAGAATCCCAAATATATTACTAAAACTAGTTATAGCATAATCAATTTTTACCGTTAGACATTACTACAACTTTGAAATTGGTATTACTTATTACAATGTATATGTAGTTGGGATAAGTTACTAGTTTCAGCCAGTGGGCAGTTGGCAAGTTTAGGAAAGTTAATAAATTTGTCACATAACACAAATAAATGTGTATCTTAGTAAATCTTAGGCAGTTGGCACAAGTACAACATTTAAAATAAACAATCACAAATGGGTGGTTTATACTTAATACACTCATGAAAGTGTATCAATGTTGATACAATAATTTTGGGCAACCTTAGAAAGTTTACAGTGTTGGGCAACCTAAGTAAATGCACAAGTACAAAGGGCTGGTAGTTTGCACTTGGCTTACTAAAAAGACTTTACTGTAATGTCCAACAATTTTTTCCACCTAAGTTTGTTCAAAACACAACCATGGATTACGATGACAATTCTACTTTTAAGGTTTATTTAGTGCATCCTACTTCTAAACATGGAGTGAAACTACCTAAAAATATCACTTTCAATAAACTAGTTGCGTATGTGAAGAAAAAAGTTCACGCTGTCAAAGAGACACCAAATGATAGAGTCAGGTTATCTTACAAAGATGGTTCCATGGAATTGGACGTGGTTGATGATGAAGACGTCCAATACTTCATTCGTGAACTATGTTTTAAGAATGAGCAAACTCAAGCTCTGCTAATTTCAACAAAAGAACCGCCACCTTCAGAGGTAAAATCATCTTCGGCTTCTAATCATTTATCATTAGACCTGAATTTTCCGCTGCTTCACAATGATAGTTACCATGACACACCAAAGGTCGAGGATACCTTTTTTCACCAACCTGATTATTCACTTCCTCCGTCGCAAAGAGACTCATTTAAAAATATGCCCATGCCACCAACTGCACCACAAGCAGAATTAAAAAACATCGATTCCCAAAAAACCGATACTTTTTTTTTTAAACATAAAGAATTTTATAATAAAGCAGAATGCATGTTTACTATTGGAAAGAAATCATTACTTGAGCGCTTTGAATACAAAGTTATTAAATCTGAACCCACGAGGTACAGCGTGAAATGTATAAATGAAGGCTGCTCATGGAACATATACACACGTAAAAAAAAAATGGATAGCACATTCTTTGTTTCTAGCATCAACAATGTCCACACATGTTCAAGAACTGAATTACATCCTAATCATCGTAATGCGACAATGAAATTACTTAGTCAGTTGCTAATCGATAAATTGAAAGATACTCGGAGGGTATATACTGGAAAGGACATACAACGAGATCTGAGTCTTGAATGGAAAGTAAACGTTTCTTACAAACGAGCTTGGGGGGGCAGGAATTTGGCTTTTGAGGTGTTGAACGGTAAACATGAACAATCGTTTGAACAGTTAGCTTTATATTGTCATAACCTAAAGCTAAAAAACGAGGGGACTGTAACACACATCGATACAGACGAAGCTGGAAGATTTAAGATGGTTTTTGTAGCATTTGGTTTTGCGGTAAGTTTCTGACACATTTATATTACTTTGTTAGTATTAGTATTTTTACTATTATTATTCTTATACACACATCTTATTAAGCTTTAACGTATACTAATCACTAATATATACTTAACGAAACTAGATTCGGAGTTTTATAGCCTTCATGCGGCCATTGATTATAATTGATGCTGCGCATCTGAAAGGGAAGTATCTCGGAACCAACATGCTTGCTGTTGGTATGGACGGTAATAATCAGATTATTCCAATCGCTACCGGGGTCGCACAGGGTGAGACAGCTGAAGCCTGGACATTGTTTTTGGGGTGGTTGAAAGAATGCATTGGTGAAGTGCCTAATCTGGCGATTATTTCAGACAGGCATCATTCAATAACAAAAGCGTGTGACACAGTGTTTCCAAATTGCTTTCATGGTTATTGTTGTCGTCACTTGATGATGAATTGCAATATCACCCGTAAAAAGCATAAGGCTTTGTACTGGAAGGTGTGCAAAAGCTATACGACTGAAGATTTTGATAATGCAATTGCAGAGCTTCGTTCAAAAAAATCAGAAGCCGTCCAAAAACTTGAAAACGCCGGGTTCGAAAAGTGGTCAAGAGCATACTGCAGTGGAAAAAGATACAATTATTTGACGTCAAACAGTGCGGAGTCAATAAATTCATTAACAAGGCACGTCCGAAAGGTACCAATAACTATGCTCTTGGAGTACTACAGACGTCTTCTACAAGATTGGTATTTCGAACGTCGCGAAAAATACTATGGTATATATCTTCGCCGTCTCACATTTACTTGTTCGATAAATGTTACATGATGTACGCTTATTTTGCAGACGCACCGGAATTTGAACTTACAAAGTGGGCATCTAGGAAGGTTGAGCATAGAATGTGGAAGAGTGCGAATTGGGAAGTAAGAGGCATTGCCATGTGTGCTGTGTACCAAGTTATAGACAATCGTCATAGTCATATTGTTGATTTCGTAAAGAATGAATGCAGTTGCAGGTACCTGCAATATACAGGTTGTCAATTGCGGTAATTGTTGTTTATTCGTGTATGCTTTTTGATTACGAATAACGTGCAGGAAATGGCAACTTTCGGGACTACCATGTGGTCATGTGTGTGCCGTGTGTAGAGAAGAAAAATTGACTAACTGTAACAAATGGGCGGAAACATGGTTTACAAAAACTGCACTCAAAGGCACATATCATGAAATGGTGTATCCTTTGGAAATAGAGTCAGAATGGCATGATCCGGGTAACTTGCAAAAGGTTAAACCGCCGTTGATGGATAAGAGGCAGGCAGGAAGACCTAAAAACAAAGATCGCTTCCCATCAAAAAATGAGGAGCCAAAAGTTAGAAAATGTGGGAGGTGTGGTACCGTAGGGCATACCCGTGCAGACTGCATGGAACCATTGCGCAGAAAACAGGTAACCTAGATAGTTCATTCAAAATGGGCATCTAATAATGTTTATTAGTATTCTGACAAGATAGGTTATATTTGTTGTCAGAAAAAAACAAATAGCAGGACAGACAATGGTAAAGAAGTTATGCAAGATATGGCACCTGAACAAGGAACGGGTAAACGTACGTCAGGTACTCATTTTCATTTGAAAGATGACCCACAATCGCAAGCGGACGACGAGTATTTTCAAAATGGGAGAATTTACCTGGATTGGGATGCCGTAGGTTGGGCTGGTGAAGCAAGTAACAGCGGTTGGGAGGGTTACGTAGAGAATTCTGGCATAAACCTAAACTCACTCCCTGAATCATCAAATACATATCACTTGGATGATTTCAATAACATGGATAATTACTAGTACAATGTTCTCTTTATTTAACTAATGAAATTGTAGGCTTAAAGTTAAACACTACTGCACATGGTTGTGTAGTTTTAAACAAGTATTTGTATTTTGTCATGAATAAAACGTTGTGTTTGTATTAACCAAGTATTTGTATTTTATCATGGTAAATAATTGTGAAAGGTTAGTCAATGCAAAAGACCAGGGCAAAACCACCTACAATTTGTCCTCTTTTCATATTAGCCAACTACAACTTTTCATATTAGCCAACTACTACTTTTCATATTAGCCAACTACAACTTTTCATATTAGCCAACTACTACTTTTCATATTAGCCAACTACCACTTTCATATTAGCCAACTACAACTTTTCATATTAGCCAACTACAACTTTTCATATTAGCCAACTACTACTTTTCATATTAGCCAACTACCACTTTCATATTTTTTATGCTAAAGCTGAATTACAATAGAACATCTCAATTATTTGTGCTAAAGCTGACAGAATGTATACCAAAGTTGGTGATACAAAATGCAGTCATGATGACAGAGCTGATTTTTGACTATAATAGTGACTCAAAACAGTTTCATTGATTATGCTTGTTTAAAAACTAAGATAAAAACAAATGACAGTATCAGACCTCATAAAGTTGGTCAAACTGAAATATGCTTGTTTATTTGTTTTCTACCTTGGTTAATTCCCAGCCTTTCATTAAGGCTTTGCATGTGATTATTTTTTGGATCTTTTGTCATTGATTATGCTATTTAAGCATGCATATACATCTATTCATGATTCAAGTTTTGGTTAATATTTGGATCAAAGTAAAAAAATAAGCCATGGCAGGACAAATTAGGTTGAATGAGTTACGTGAAGCGTCAAATTCTTATCAATGGGAGGATATGTTCATCTTTTACTGTCGGAGGGCATCGGTCGAGTATTGGCAGCTGGCGGCGGATATTAACAGGGTTTGCATGAAGGTGGATCTGATGAATCGTGAAAGGGGTGAATTTGTGGAAGAGTTGCAGAGTGCAGCTGCACAGTTTCTACCTAAGAAAATGGCAGAGTTTTCAAATGAACTTCAAAGGAAAGATTACATCAAACTGATGGAGCTGAAGGTTCTGGCTAGCGAGTTCGAACTAAGGGGTCGGGATATTGACCTTTTCACAGATAAGATTAAGGGTTTGTTGCCATGGTAGGGACGATGATGCAATGGTGTATGTCAGTGTTGGCTAGTGTGTTTTCCAATAAAAGTGTTGCGGGCTCAGGATGCCTAACACGAGTGTTTGTAACTTAAGTAGTTGTCATGTAATCCTATGTTTCATGAAAATTTATGTTTATGTTAATCTTAGTGGTCTGTGTCATGCGTATCTTAATCAAAACTTATGTGGTAAGGCTATGACTGGCAAAACTAGTAATAGCAAATATAATCAGGGTGGTTTAATAACCTGTGAAAGAAACATGCAGACAAAGACCCCGCAATCACCAAATATGTGTTGCTGGTGTGTGTTTTCATTGTGTTCTATGTTGTTTGGTTTAATTGTGGTTACCATAACAGTGTGTGCATTTTAAGTATTGTTGGATTGAAGTACCTCACAAGAACTAGTTGCAGTGGTTTCTGTTAAACTAGCCGTGGTTTCTTCTCCACTAGCCGTGGTTTCTACTGAAGTAGCCGTGGTTTCTCCTGAATTAGCCGTGGTTTCTTGTCAACTAGCCGTGGTTTCTTGTAAACTAGCCGTGGTTTCTTGTGAACAAGCCGTGGTTTCTTCTACACTAGCCGTGGTTTCATCTCCACTGTCAGTGGAACCACGGATATAAGCATTCTTGAAACCACGGGTAGAAGGATCAAGGCACTGATGAGTATTTCATTTAAAAATATGTTAACAAGATAATTAGTAAGTACTTAACCTAAATAATACATCCATGAAAAGGGCACTTATCTTGCAAAATGAGTATCTTTTCATCGACTAAATTCTTTAACTTTGCAGCAGTTGTTTCTTCTGAACAGGTAGGGGATACAGCAACATACGCTTGTTGAGGGCACTTATCTGCCGAAATGCTTTTCATTATTTAAAAATAACTTAAAAAATAAATTAATAAGTTGTAATAAAAGGCCACCATGAAAAGGGCACTTATCTGCCGAAATGCGAACCATTCCCTCCGATACATTCTTTACATAGAGCTCGATACAAAAAACCCAACGATGCAAACACTTTTAATGACAACGATATTAACAAAATAATACATCCCTGTTTGGGGTTCACATTAATTAAAGTAGTTGGTACACCAGTTTAGCTACTACATACCCTAATACAAAATTCATCCCTTGTTACAAACAGTTACAATTACAACCAACATTGACAACAACATGTCTACCAAACACATACTCTGTGTTTTAAAAAAAAATTAGACATATGCTCACGATATGCAAGGGCAGCCTGTACAGGGTTATCAACGGCTAATGACTTCCCATGTGACAGTCTGTATAAGAATATGCATACCCAGATACCACAATCACCAAACAGAGTCCCCTGATCTGGAACGTTGGGTGCATTCTTGAAGGTAATTGCATATGTTGTCGGATTTATACCTTTCTTATGGAAGACACTGGCGTTGTCTAGAACAATTGGTAGTCCAGCCTGTATATACATCGAAACATATTTTGTTACTTTACATACCAACTTAACACAATACATAACAACTTAAATTTATACATCCATACATATTTTGTTATTTTACATACCAAGTTAGCACAATACATAACAACTTAAATGTTTGCATCTGACACACTGAAGCTACGGCAAACACTAAAAACATAAACTACACCAAACTACAATGAAACAAGACATCCTAATAAACCGCCATATCACGATGAGTCTGCAAAATAAGTGATTCACGTAACGGTTTGAACGTAAAGGACCCAACATCCCCCTCAATGCCCAAGTGCTGATAGTTCCCAGTAGCAAGCTTGTATAGTACAATGCTTGCGTTAAATCCTTCCTGGTTTCCAATTTCAATTACAGGGTCGTCGTTGTCGTCATAACCGATTAATTTGAGTGCTATTGGGGTGGTAATGCTAAGAAGCTGTGTAGCAGATGCAATCCTACCACCCCCAACCGATAAAACCCATATAGAGAAAACAGAACTGACATCCCCTTGAATGTTTCCCGAAACGACCAGACTGTCTCGTATGTTTGAAACATAGAACGGTAAAGGAAGGTTGCCTATTAATTCAGCAGGTATGTCCAGGACTTGGAAACGGTTGGTGAGCAAGTCAAAAGACACAATCAAATAGCTGCGGAATGTGCTACCATCGTTAGCATACAACCGCTGATAACCACACCAATAAATGTGACCCCCAACATTAGCTTGACTTGCTTTTTTGATTCTGATTGTGTTCGGAAGCAAGCAATGCTGATCTAACACCGTCCATTGTTTAGAGGAGAAGGTGAAAATTAAAACAGTGCATGGCTGTGTTTGATTGAATGGGTATGAAATTTTTAGGAAGGTGGGATCAAAATTGTCAGGACGAATCCCAAAAGCGATAAAGCGTTTTTCATACTCCTGTGATGTCAACAGATAGGGGACAAACGTGGCGACTGATCGGTTGATGGAAGGATTCCAAACGACCGCCATGGTATCACGGACAATTGGTCCATAGGTAAAACCCCAAACTCCATGTGACCAGCCAATTGGTTTGACGTCAGAAAATGAAATGTTTGAGGACATAGGGTGCAAGTCAAAATGTTGATTTACCAAACCCACGTAACCTTTAAACCTCTGCTTGTACATCAAAACGTATGAAACTGGTGGAGTGATTCGAACACCAAAACGGACGGTGAAATGCATGTTGTCTATGCAAGACTTCCAAGCCTTGCAGACAGTGCGGCATTGAGCCACACACCTCACTGAGAGCCTGTTAACTATGTCCATTTGAACTTCAAGTGGAATGTTGTCAGACATCGTGAAATTTTTTTGGGCAACTGTGAGATCAGTTAAGATGGGCAAGTTTCACAAGAAATGGGGATGGGCAACTATTAAACTGTAAGAGTATTATAAATAATAGAACAATTAGAGCAATCATATCTAGGGACCAACCCATAAGATATGCATTTAAGAAATAGTACATGTATTAAATGGTTAAACAGTTAAGTTCCAGTTTAAAGAGTTGACTTGTGCTTAATACTACCATGAAATTAATGATCTAGTACAAGGGACTGGTTCATAAACACTTGAAAGTGTATGTTACATAATTAATTAAAGTTGGGCAACTATGACGCATGGGCAACTTAGTCAAGAACTAGTTTGTTTGTAAGTACTAGTTACAAAAATGTTGTTCCTTTTTAAAGTCTGAAAGGCAACTTAGTCAATAACTAGTTTGTTAGTCAATAACTAGTTTGTTAACTTTGTTGTGTTGACAAACATTTATCAATTAAGAACTTATAAGCAATGGTACCTGTAAACATGCACGCATCTTCTTGTACCAAGGACGCCACTCAGCTTCAGGCTTATAGCCACTGTCGTAAAATGTTACAACCCCCGTCCTAATATGGAATCGAGCCAGAAACCAATGTTTTTCCTTTTCATTTATAGGCATATAAACCTACCGTATAACACAAAAGGCCAGTTTTACAAAACACATAACAATATATGTATAAAGCCATGAACACAACTATTACCTGTTCAACATCAGCCCATTGGTGTTTGTACTTTTCCCCATTAACATACCAAATGGGGATGGAGTCTTGTAATAGCAGCTGAACAAAGTATGCAGTTACCATAGCCCAATCAGCGCCATCGGGCCTGAAATGCAACATGTATTCCACCCACAACTCTATGTGCTATAAATCAACAATATAAATTGATTAGGGTATAAAACCAACAATATCAAATGAATATACCATCGGGGTGAAAGATATGTGTGACTGTTACCTCGTCCATAAGCCAACCTTTCTTAGGAGGGTCTAAACACACTAAGGATTCCCAAAATCTCCGATCCACACGAACTTCTTTGGACCAAGGAAACATACATCGAAGGGGCCCCTGCTTTCCAAGAAATTCGTCGTAGTCATCAGTAAGATTTACTTTGTCGATAGCCTTGTTCCTTCGGGAAAGAACCTACACAAATGTAAATTAAAAACAGTTTTAAAAAAAATATATATTAAAAGTTGTTTTTAATACCTCAACCCAAGGTTTAACATTTTTTAACTGTGCAGTCATATCTGGATCCGGGCACCCATGTCTTCGATTATTTTCAGATTCCACAAATCTTTTTGACCAGTAATACGACGACTCAGCGCCATCTTTTTTACTCCTCATGTCAGGTGTTATGTCTGCCTTGGCTCTTTTCCAATGGTCTGAATTATAGAAAGCTATAGACCTCTTTTTCTTTTCCTTCTCAATATTCAACAACTTTGCCTTTTGCAACCTGCGATTCTTCTCCTCTATCATAGCCATTAGAAAATCCTTTTCCATCATCTTTTGTTCTTCCATCCTCCACCGTTCTTCCTCTTCTTTCCTCAACCTTAATTCCTCTTCCAACAGATACTCCTGAGTAACAGGTGATGCATTTAAAATACATTTAATACAGTATGGCAAAAGTGTACATTTGGATATCACATTACCAGAACTACATCATCCTCATCATCACAATCTGCCGGCTCTGAACGAATGCTAGAAATAAGAGAGTCAACCAATTCGTAGAATTCACGATTTACTTGCTCTCGAAACTCATAGCTGAGGTGGGAAAAGGATGTAGTAAAGTCCAATTTATCCTGTAAGCGAAATAAAGTGCATTGTAAAAAAAACGGATAGTTCTTTCAAAGAAATAAAGATAATACTTGGATGAACTGGCGTACCCGAAATCCGCAAGTTCTTTCACTTGCAAGGACCTACAAAGTAATAAAGGGTATTATCCTTAAGAATAATTCTAATATAAACGTATAATTATTATTTAACATTGACTAGCAAATTACCTGAATAATAGCCTCGAGTTTGAAAACACGAGAATTCAACTCTTGAATGACACAATCCTTGAGGCTGATTTCTGTAAGAAGACTACTGGTCTGTACCCGAGACACAATCGGTAAATACTTTTTTTCTGTCCTACCACGTTTCCGTGAAGCAGCCAACTTCTGTAGATACACATCGTAATCATGCGGTAATTTTGTTGGAAGAGTCCTTGGTATGTAGTGCAGGTAAAATTCCGTAAATTGACTATACCACTCCGACTGGTGCTCGTCTAATGTTGGTTTAAGATCATAAATTATCTTCGAGTCCTAAATAACATCATCAACAACAAGGAAATTAAATTCCATATACCAGTCCGACTGGTGCTCGTCTAATGCATGTGTTTTACCTTGCCAAATAGCAATCCATAATGCGATCTTGTAAACATTACTTTCCTTGACCACGCTACTGCCCTTGGTATGACATCTGGGACTTTATTCCACCAACGACTGCTTCTTTCAAACGACTCAAGAATCCATATCTACAATAATAAAGATGCATTACTCTCATACATTGGGTTCAATAATAATACTAAGAAAAGATAATATAAATAGGATTAACCTTGAATGCCCAAACAAATCCACCAACCGTGTATGTGGGAACATACTTCCGGTCTCTTTCCAGACCCTTTAGGTGTTCCCACTTGTGGTTTGATACAACGTCTAGTATCTGGTCATACAAGTGCCTCCAAATGTGCTCCCCCCATGGAAAGGAATTCCATGCTTCTAGGTCTTCGACCAAACGAAGGAGTGAATCATCCACCTCTTCAACCAATAAGCGACCCATAAAAATAACCTCTAACGATAACAATAGACACACACGGACTGCGTCTTCATCAGTTAATTTACCGAACAACTCTTCATCCTCAATAACAGCAACAAGATCTAAGTTGGAAAGTTTTACCCCTAATTTTTTTGGAAATACCCTCAACTTAAATGTTAAATCCCCTGAACTATATAAATCAAAACTTGCTGTCCCAAAACGAAAGCCTGTTATCAGAGAAAACTCCGGTCGACCAAAATGTAGACAACGACCATCAACAGTATATATAAGGGGCATGTCATAGGTTGTTTTATCCACGAAACCCTGTTTTTGTAAAACATAATCTAACATATGTGGTTCATGGTCAAAGAAGAACATATCCAGCCACCCTCCAAAACAGGTTGTCCTAAACAATTTCTTTCTAGTATGATTCAGCTTTTCTTTAATTATTGGAAAGTATTTCAATTTGCTCATTACAATGACATTGGCTTCGTATTCCTAAGAAATAAAAAAAAAAACATAAAAAACAGTTAACAATAATTATACTGACTTCCTAATACTGACTTCCTAATACTGCGATCATATTTAACAAATGAAACATTACTATCATACTCACACCAAATAAACAATGGCCCAATAATACACAACTATTTAAATTTTTAAAAACCTAGCAATAGTATATAAGAAGTATATCAGACTCATATAAACTTCCAAAGCGAGTGTGCAATGTAATATGCATTAACAAGGGTCAGATATGTAAAAAAGTTGGATAAACACCAGAACATCAGGATATAACCGCCATGGCTGCAAAATATTGAAATTAAATTGCCATGGCAACATACGGTAAATCACATCATTTGCGTATACACACACGTGTCCAAAAATAAACCAACTACTTCAAACAATTACCTATGTAAAGGAGTTGCTTAACATAGTTGATTGTCAAAATGTTATAAACAAGTGGATAAACAATTAAACGTTAGTACTTTGACCCTCGACTCGAAATCCCATTGCCATGTCAAAACCCATTGCTATGACAGTGACATAGGAATCGGTTTTCGAGGGGAAGCTCAAAGTACCAACGACCTTTCTACAATTCGTGGATTCTAGAAAAGCATTTCAGTTGGATAATCATGAAGTGTGGCGTGTCATGAACATTTCACACTATCGTGATCATTTAGATATTCAAAGTCAATTTTAATGTATGAAGTTGCGTCTGGCCACATTCTTACTTTCAACTTGACTTTCAATCCACAAGTATATCATATCCTTTCCTTCTTTGTTAAGTAACTCCTTTACATATATAAACTAATTTTTAATACAAAACTATCAACAGTCTATAACAATTATATGACACTCATTGCAAATTACTGGAAATATGTAAAGACAATTTATTATTCCGGTTAACTGATGTTGAGGGCTGAATATTTAAGGCTAGAAAGGTGGTGCAAAAGGGTTTAGCTTCCTCTCAGACGGCACTACTGTGTATGTGATGTTAGTGTGTAATTTTTGGTGTCAAACTCTATATGTGTGTCAGAGAGAGAGAGCAGATATGATAAGAAGACAGATTAAAGTGAAATGGGGTTAATGAGGCACCCTCACAAACCCTTTCATATCTCTCGCCACCATTCCACCACTATCCTTACCATGACCTTCACATCTCTTTTCTTATCATTTCTGACCTCTCTTTCTGACACACACACACAGAGTTTCACACAAAAAATTACACACTAAAAACACCCACACACTTATGAACTCTGAGAGTAAGCTAAACCCTTTTGAACCACCATACTACCCTCATCATCAGTAACAAAATATAAAGATAATATAAAGTGATCATATCAACATATGAAAAAATTAACTTCCCTAAATGGACCATGGGCAACAGTCGGCTTTGACATTGGTCTAAAACTCCTCCATATACTTGTTTGTTCACGTGCAATCCAGGTTTGGTGATTGAATAGCATGTCAGATCGAGGTTGATTTATGATTCACACAAATTATCCCAGGTCTGACATGCCATTCAATCAACAAAGCTGAATTGTAAGTAAACAAACTATCAGCATTTGATTAACGTGCCTCCATCTAAGATATAACCGCCATGGCTGCAAACAGTAGTGCCGTAGATCCATCTTTGATCATTCATGTGTTAGTTTCGTAACATAATACGGAGGCTCAGATCTGTATAAATCAATAGATTACATAACATCAGGATACAACCGTCATGGCTGCAATAGTATAGAATTGCCGCGCCATGAAACGGACTATCGCATCATTTGCATGATTTAATAAGATACTTCTCATCACAGCCTCTTACCAATTAACAGCATATATACATAATGTGTTGCCATAGGATGCCAGCCACAATGAAACATGAGTTTGTATTTATATGCATTAGCAAGGCTCAGATCTGTAAACACAAAAACATCAGGATATAACCGCCGTGGCTGCAATTACAATGTATTAAAATTGCCATGCCAACATACGGTAAATCATATCATTTGCATATCAAATAAGATAATCATCATCACAGCCTCTTGCATGTACTAAATACAAAATACATTTCAAACCTTCCTTCTCAAGTAACTACAATGTGGGCCCAATAAATAAGCATTGGCAATAAATAAGCAAACGTTGCCCAATAAATCACGTAAGTAACTACAATGTGGGCCCATGTCAAGTATATGGGAGAGGTTCCACCTGCACCACATTTATTGACATATTCAGGGTAATAAATTTTCAAACTTACCCACCTTATATGTGTGAATTTAAATTCAAGTGGTGTTGCTAAATAGGTTACAAAATTCTATCAATAATGTCTACAAAAGACTTCAGCCAACAATTTCCGGAACTGTTTCCGCAACAAAAAGACTTCAGCCAACAGTTTCCGGAACAAAAAGACTTTGGCCAACAAATTGATGAACAACAACTTTTAATAGAAATGGAGGAGGCTGCTATTAAGGAGGAAGAAGAATGGGAGATAGCAGAAAGACAAGTGCTGTTAGAGATGGAAGCCGAAAGGGAGCGACTTATGCTCCAAGATGAAGAAGTGCTGTTAGAGGTGGAGGAAGCTGCTCGGGACAGAGAATTCAATGCATTGTATGCAGAGTGGGATGAGCGCAGATTTGAAGGTTGCTCTGAGTATCTTTACGACGATGGTTACGACTCTAACAACTCTCAAACTTGGGATCACCCGGATTATATTTAGTTGTGTCGCAATTTAATTTTCTGTGTATTTTGTTTCGTTAACCCAACCAGTTTGCACCATCATTAGAGTGCTTTATTCACTTACTACAACTTATCTTACAGTGGTTTGTCAAACTTAATAAGTAGCAACAAATCACTAAAACCACAAGAACAATTAATCACCCAATAGGTTACAAGTTATCTTACAGAAACAATTAATCACCCAATAAGTTAACCCTAAAATATCGAAACCCAAAATCAAACAAGAACAATTACGTTAAAGTTAACCCTAAATTAGCGAAACCATAAATTATCGAAACCCTAAACTAGCGAAAACATAAATTAAGAAAACCATAAATCAATAGATGAAAATACGTAAAATTACTTACCCTAGCCCAAAAAGTTTTTCTGATAGACATTAGATCGGACAGTGTAGTGCCGATGTACTGCCAATGTGATCGGACACGGTGTTCGCTCTTGCTGAGAATTGTGTTGAGGAAGATTGTGTTGAGGAACTGTGTGGTGGCGATGTGGTGGTTTCAAATAAGAAGTGTGTGGAGGAAGTTTATCTGTATAAATGTATAAATGTATAAAGGGATGTATAAAGGTTAAACTACTTATACCTTCAATACATTCAACACTTAATACATCATAAGTTGCCCAAAGTACAACCTTGTGGGACCCAGTTGCCCAATATTTGTGTACTTTTTAATAATAAAAAAAAGCATTACTTTTTGGCTAAAAGACAAAAATTGTCAGTTGCCCAACATAAAAAGTCAAAGTTGCCCAACTGCATCTTTAGTACACTTGTACTATATAAGTACAAGGTTGCCCCACAAAATGGGACACATGTCACGTATTTGATAGAGTTGCCCAAATATTCAGTTGGGAGAGTTGCCCATGGGGCATTTTGAGAAGTTAAAAAAAAGTGGGGCATTTGGGGTAATAAAGTTGGGCAACTGGGGCATTTAGAGAATTTGCCCCATTTTAAAACACCTTCTTTTTAAACAAACACAAAATTAGTGTCTTGTCAAACACAAATCCAATCCAAAGGGAGCAAACAAACGGGCCCTAAGTAATGGATGATTAAGAAATCATTCACAGTAAAAGCCAAGAGTTGACATCTTTCTATACTTAAAAACAAATCAATTATTTGAATAAAGTTACATTTTTATGCCTATGGTTATTGTTTATAAGTACACAATCAATGGCACAAAATCTAGTAGCCTTTAGAACTGTGCATAGAACACAAAGGCAAAAAGAGATGCAATTATTCGACTTCTTTCCATCATACAAGTCCACCTTCAATGGAGAAGATACATGTGCAAACTCAATTTATTCTTTGACGAGCCAATTGTATCCTATGTTTTTACTAAATTGTATAATATTACAAATGCGTTTATGCACTTTGTAGTTTTGTGCCAAAAGCAAATATACGAACTGGTTGTGCTTTTGTAAACAACAAGGCTCATTTTTGTGTTAGGTCATAGGATAAGTATTTTTGTATAATCAAGGTCATGTCACTAATACTTTATAAGAAAACTTTCAAAATGGATACATGTGGGCATGCACGGTATAAACAAGTTTTACTACAAGTTTGAGTTTGGACGCAAAAATCAACCCATAAAATAGCTCGACTAATCGACCATATCAATTCATGATACGTGATTTTGTCATATTAATTAAAAAAAAATGTTGACGATCTTTCTTGGGTGTTATAATTTTTGGGTAGTCACCAACCGACGGTCTCAAAAAAAGAAAAAAAAAATTAATAGGCGGTTGATATTTGATTGATTAAAAAGTGTATTAATCTCATTTTTTTTAACCTTGTGTATTTTGTCTGAGAATAATAATTTTGAAACTCACATAGTAAATCATATTCTATATGTGAAGAAAGTCATTAATCAATTTTGTTCCAATGTAAAAGTTCATTACTCAAAGCTTTTTGTGTATTGGATACATTAAACTAGAATAAAAAGTATGTTTGAAGTGATCAAAAGTTTTTACTTAATCACTTGAAGTTTACCAAAGTTTTGAGTAAAAAGATTTTCATCAAGTTGTTAACAAAGTGTGTTGACGTATGGTCCGGACTGGGCCAGGAATGGGTCAGGCCCGGCATCAGCGGCCCACTCTACACCTAAACCCTAATCCATGCCTATATATACATGGCTGGATCTCCTCATTAATGGTAACACACACGGTCTACTAGGGCTCGAGAAGACGACTAACGGCCAAGGAGAGTCGTTGAATCTAGTCCGCGCCAGATTATGCATCAACAAGTTGGCGCCATCCGTGGGACCACGAATAAACAAGTTTCGTGTTCTCCGATTACCGAAAAGCAGAGATAAATTCCTAAAGTCGGTAACCTTAAAACTTTGCATTCTGCCATTATGTGCATTCTGCCATGCGTAGATAAGTTCTATTCGATTATCATGGCAGAAATCAAACATCACGTTAAATTGCACGTTCAATTACATTGCATATTGTTAAATTGCATATTTTATTCTTTTATTAAGACATATAAAAGAAAACGTCATCGGCAATTAGCCTACTTCTAATATTATATATGTTTCCTGGTAACACGAGAAACTTGGAATTTAAAGTTTTATTACCAGTTTTCCATTGCCTACGAGCAAAACATTTAATGTAACATGTATACGTTTCATGATATATCTTTACATAAGATACAAAAAAAAGAAAAGTCCGCACGATCGGACCTATTTTATCTTTTAGTCCGCATGATCGGACCTAAGAAAAAGCCCGCACGATCGGAGCTATTTTATCTTTTAGCCGCGATAAATTCGCGCAGATACTGTTTTTACGGTTGGTATGCTTGTTCGCGCTCAAACACCGCAGTCGTGATAAATCTACCCGCGTAAGACCGTGCGTTCAGACATTTTCGCAGAGAACGCGTACGCGCGAATACCACGTTGCTAGTCAATCGCCATGAGCGCACTGGACCAAAAGCCGTGGTATAAACATCTGCGATCATCCAGAAACGTTCGAGTCTATGTGGTTACGATAAATTTATCTGCGTCTGTTAGTCGCGGTCACGGTACATCCATCCGAGTTTTTTATATAAACATTAAAAAATAAACAAAATCTCACGATAGGTTTTATTTTATACAAACAATTGTTTATGTAGTTTGTAAAACCTCACGATAGGTTGTATATATATATTTTTTATGCTATGCGCACTCTATTATTCATGCTATGCGCTGTCTCTTGTTTTAATTTATTAAGTTTTATATGCTGCGATTCGCGGCATATGCTTTTAATGTTTGCATTAAGTGTTTTACGCAGGCATATATAAGTTTAATGCTCCTACACGAGTAGCACCATCAAACTTGGGGGGCTACCAGGGTACATCCTACCATTGTTTCCGTACGCAGGTATATTTGGAAGCAGATCGAAGACGAATTTGAGTATTCGCACCAACATGCCGCAGGGGAGACGTCCTCTGTTGGTTGTAAAGACTCGCGCGCAGCGCACATTTTGCCGCGCACTGATCAGTGTTTGTCACCCTTATGCGCAGAAGCACGTCTTCTGTCGCACATCTTTAGTGCGCACCTATGCACAGAAGCACGTCTTCTGTCGCGCCTCTTTGCCGCGCACAGCGCGCACTTATGCGCAGAAGCACGTCTTCTGTCGCACCTCTTTGTCGCGCACAGCGCGCACTTCTGCCACAGAAGCACGTCTTCTGTCGCACCATGCTGCGTTGCTACTGGTACAAAAGGTACGCCCTTACCCAGGATGCAGCATACGGGTTCCACTTTCACCTACGCGGCCATCAGAACTTAAGTCTAGCATCCGCAGTCACGCACTGCGCATACTAAACTTGGGGGGCTTGTTGACGTATGGTCCGGACTGGGCCAGGAATGGGTCAGGCCCGGCATCAGCGGCCCACTCTACACCTAAACCCTAATCCATGCCTATATATACATGGCTGGATCTCCTCATTAATGGTAACACACACGGTCTACTAGGGCTCGAGAAGACGACTAACGGCCAAGGAGAGTCGTTGAATCTAGTCCGCGCCAGATTATGCATCAACAAAGTGCTGAAAGTGATTCGAAAAACTTTTTTAAATAATAAAAATTCTTTCTACAAGCTCTTTTTACTGATGCTCCAAGTTTATGCATCCGCCGGCTCATTATTGAAACAAAAAGATTAAAGTGATAAGATGTTTGTAAAAGTTTTTGTAAGTGGAGATTTATATCAATATGAAATGATACTGCCCAAAAAATTTTATACGTGTACTCATTTTTATACTTCAAGATAAGTCAAGCTCATTAGAAATCATTATTTGTGTCCTCATAACTGTGAACTTGTGAAGTGGATGAAGAACATGTTCGCATTCTTATTCTCAGGTGTTTTTATATACTATAAACTGAAAACTAATTATATAAGAGCATCCTCAATGCTTCAAGTTTTCAATGACTTGAATCATTTAATGCATTAAATGCATACTATGCTTATGAACTAAAACTTTTGAGAAAGACTTGGTGTATGCCAAGTCTTTGTGTAAAGCTTTTTAAAAAGCTATTGATGCAATGCTAAAAATACTACCAAAAGACTTCTTAAAATAGTAAAAAGCTTTTACCTATTTGAAGCATTGTAGATATTCTAATGAATATAATCCATAATCCTCTCTTTTAAAAAAGCTCAAGTGTAGTAAATTATGATTATCATCATCATCATGTTATTCTTGTTTGACCATAGCATAATATATAATTCACTAATCAAAATTGTCTATATGACATAAGAGCACTCGTTATCATGGCGCGGAAAGCCCACCAATCCTAGGTGGAAGCCCAACTGGCGTCGCCAATTGGGTGTCACGGTACCAAAGATGGATTTCGCGAGTTGGTTCGTGTGGTTTTGGTGAGCGCGAGTTGAGGTAGAACTGTAGAAGGGACGAATTAGCCGTTTGACGGCTAGCTTTTCAAACTTTTTATTATTATCATTTTTTATTATTATTTTAAATTAAACTTTTTACACGCTATAAATAATACATAATTTTAACTATTTTATACATAACTTTCTCTACCAAAAACACACTATCTCTTTACAAAAAATTATGACTTGTTCACTTTTACATACTATGTATGAAATCAAAGCTGGTATTAAGAAACTACTTCAAGGGGATACCATTCGTCATGAAGCGATTATCGAGTTAGATGAGCAGTTTAGCAAAACACAATTTGCTAACGATGATATGAGGAAAACATACGTTTTAAACCATCTGTAATGTAATGGATGGTCATCCAAGTCGGTCGTCTTAAGGGATGATGCGCTTCCTCTTGTTACGCCCTTCTCCATTGACACGTCACATAATAAAAAATAGGACTCGTTTTTCATTTCGATCGAATCGTGTGAGAAGCTTTGAATAAAAAATACCTGAACAGTTAAAGAATTATAAGTTGGGTATTTTATTATAAAAAATCAACTTTTTAAATTTATATCTATTTTATTTCTATACATACTTATTACTTCGGTCCTAAAATTATTGTCCCCGTTTGATTTTTTCGATCTTTCCTTTTCAAGTTTTACTATAAGTATTTTTGTTTGTGTTATACAATAGTTGATGAAAACTATATTAATGAAAATTCATTTAAAACTCAATCCAATTATATATTTTGCATAAAGTATTATATAACATAAACAAAAATACTTAAGGTCAAAGTTATAAAAAGACAGAAAAAGTCAAACAGGGACAATAATTTTGAGACGAAGAGAGTACTTTTTTATTTTCATTCAAACTTTCAAACACATTATTTTTAACACACTCTTCTCATTTAAAACAAATGAATTTCGATCAATCTTTCTTACATCCTCGGATGATGATGAAGAAGAAGTTAGTTGCATTGATCTAGAGTTTTAAAAGAGGCCGTTATGGTTTTCCAAGGTTCCACTTCTACAATCCCAAAAACCCGGGCTTATCGAAACACGAAAGATAGAGATCGTTACGGTGTTCATAGTGGTCGTTTACTTATCTGAAAACTCAATAAATATCGCAAAATTATTTTGTAAGTGGTTCCGAATGAGCCGATCACTATTCATACGCATTGTTCAGGAATTAACTGATAATGCGCCGTATTTTAAAAAACGTGTTGATTATACGGGAAAAGTTGGTAATTTCCTATTGATGAAGTGTACATATGCAACTCGTCAATTGACATACGACACTGTTCTTGATGCTATAGACGAATATATGCAAATGTGTGAGAAAACTTCTCGTGATTCTCTCCAAGCTTTCTATAATGCTATTATGGACTTATATGGAGATGAGTTTTTGCGAAGGCCAATCTATATTGATGTTGAAAAACTCTATGCTTTTCAAGAGGAGAAACATGGATTTTCTGAGAGGTATGAAGCATTGGTTGTACGGGTTTGTCGTGGGCTAATTGTCCAAATGCATATCGTGCTCAATAGTGTAAGGGTGATCATGGGCCACATCCATTCATTTTATTGGAAGCACTTGCCTCACAAGTCATGTGGATTTGGCATGTGTTCTTTGGTGTTTCTGGGGCGAACAATGACGTCAACGTTATACGTCAATTGTTGAGTTTTTAACGATCTCAAACACGGAAAAGTACCAGATGTTTTATTTTGTGGCTAGCGACGTGACTTATAGATGGGGATATTATCTTGCTGACGTGATATATCAGGAATAGTATAATCTTGTTAAGTCTATTCCACAGTTAGGCTCGAATGTTACGAAGCAAATAAGATATAAAATTGCATGAAGCAGCAAGAAAATATGTGGAACGAGCTTTTGGAGCGCTAAAAAAAGTGGGCTATAATAAAAATTCACGCACGACCATTGTCTCTTAAAGAAAGACGGATATGATGTACACATGCATCATATTACATAATATACAAGAAAACCAATCTCTCCCGACTTTTATATACAGAGGAGCAATATCATGATGATAATCTTCTACGAACGCATGAAGAAACGTTACAAGTTGTTAGTGATATTGTCAACGATGAAACACATATAAGCTTTAAAGCTATTTAGTGGAATAAATTTTGTGTTGAATAAATGAACACTAATTCGTAGTTTCATTTTATTTGAATTGTCAATGCAATGTTTTTTAAATTATTAATAAAATTTTAATTTTAGTGTTTAGAAAAAAGAAAATGAAAAAAAAAGTTATGACTGTGGTCGCCTTATTTAACTAAAAGAGCTGATTTGCACACTCATATATTTGATTGGAACACTTCAAAACGTGAATTAAACAGTTGTACTGTAAATATAAATTGATTTAACTGTTTGTACATTGAGTGTTTTAATCAAATTTATGAGTGTTTTAATCACGAATATTGTAGAAAAAGAAAACAGAATTACGCTATGGTGACTGCGGTAATGTGTGCTCACCGTTACATTAAGTCTTAGTCCCATGATCAAATGTGTCTTCATTATTAGGGACAAATGAATCGACACTTCTTCGTCCGGGTTTTTGCACAAGTTGGTCTGTTGGATTGTGAGAGTTGGATACGCGTTTAAACGACTAGACGTGTGTGAGCCTATTGGGGGCACACACGTTAAATACATAGAATACGTTGATGCGTTTATTACTTGAATAATTGACCCGTTAAATTAAACCCGGTTGTATACTAAATCGAATACCATAGCCGGTCCTTTGAATGCGGCGTTTGGATTAAGAATTAAGGCAAGGAGAGTTGTATTTGAATAAGGTATGTTGTTTTAGCTTGGAGCACAAGTTTGAGCCCGTTCATAATAGGGTTTCAAGGCTGTAAATATACCTCATACCTAGATCAAAACACACACCTAATTCACTCCAATTCACAGCAAGATATTCGATCCATCATCACCACAAAACTGCTAGACCTGATCGGAATTTCAAAACCGATTAGGGTTTTGATTTTTAAACCTTATTATTGCATCTAAATTGATCCAATCTAGATTAAGGTTTAAAGTACTTTTTCTTGGCTTAATTCCAAGTTGAATAGAAGCTTAAGTGAAGTTGTTTGGTGGTTGTGACATCGGGCAGAAAAGAAAGCACCATTACTCTTTTATCCGATATCGGACAAAGGAGAATTTTGTTCTCGGGTGTTCTGGTAGATCTCGGATAGAAGGTTACTTGGTTCTAGGGTTTTATTTAATCTTGGACAACGCGTGAAATAGTTCAAGGGTTTCTTTGGTTCAAGAGGGTTCAAGTAAGACAAGGGTTGTTTGGTTAAACGTTACACGACTAGCTTTATCGGGCGTATTCGTGTTAAATTGTTTGTGTGAGCACTCGTAGAGGTGATCATGTTGATCACTTAGTTTCGTTGTTTGGTAAACTTGCGGGTGACTACGAGGGTTAGTTTTTCTTGTTCCCTTTTACTCTTTATCGTTTATTAACTACGTGTTAACTTGATTACATTAACTAGATCCATATTCCGTTGCATACTCGTGGTGTTAAATGGTTAACATGTTTATAGAATCCCAACAGTGGCATCACGAGTCATCTCATTTTTTGTGATTATGGGTTACACGTTTTAATAAACACGCGAAAAGGCTGCATGAAATCTAATTAGCTATTTGTTTTATTTTTGTTTTGAAAACTATAATGCAATACTTATCAATAATTAATAAAAAAATACCTAGACACAAACAAATTGAATTAATGGTTAATTAGATACATAAAATTGCTTAATTAAAGGTTAATTAGTTTGCTATGTTTAATTTTATGTGTTTTTCTGGCTATAAGACCTACGCAATCATTATTTTGATGCATGTGGCGATCTAGGCACTTGATGAAAACCTAGTGAGGGTCTTATGGTTCTCCTTTTGGGGAAGACTCGCAAGAGAACTCGGATCAATATGCGTTTATTAATGTTTTATGTTTATATGTTTGCTAACCTTATGTGCATAATTGTTACATATTTTTGACACCTAATTGTATGCAATATGGAAAAATACATATCGTAACCATGACATTAATAATGGTCTTAATTTATAAGCCTAAATGCCATGCTCATTGTGACATGCTATTTGATTTGTGAAAAATTATTTTTGTAAAATTAAGTGACCTAACTATGAAACAAGTTTATTATGAAATTAAAAACTATATGCTATGGACACTTGGGATGTACGGCTCACCCACTAGAACAAACTATAAAGGGGGTTTAAGGAGGTGCGCACAGCCACACCTAAAGGATTCCGGTTATTGCCTCGCGCTGACCTAGTCCTCCGCCTCCTTGTGAGTTCGATTGGAGCTACCGTGAACCATGATGATCACTACAGTGTCATTACTAAAAGTTTTTAAAATAAGTGTTATAAAGTTGTTTTGCATGCTTCTTTCTACACGATTTTATCACATTTATGTGAATTCCCTATGTGAAATTTTAAGTCTATGCCACCCAACTAAGAACACGTGCATTTGGCTTGACCTCTTTGGTCAGACCTTAGGGCCATTCCAACCCATGGCGAATATTGCTCATTGGTCAGACCTTTGGTGATATTTGCAAGTTCTTACTTGGTCGACTTACTTCGAGTATGCTTGGTCAGACCTTGGACCCGAGGCATAAGATGACACTAAACATGCTCTTGACATTATTACTTGTTTACTAATGTCTTGATCAGTCTCATAAGTCTAAGAGTTGCATTGTGCAATTAACGCTCGTCGCTTACCTCTTGCCCTACTTGTTTATACGCTGTTCAGACATCCGGTAATAAGTGAGAGGTCAAGATGGATCTTAGTCTTAATTAGTAATTAATTGGGTAGTTAATTCATTTAAGAATTTAATTATCGAAAATGCTATAGTTGAACTTTCTAAGTTTTGATGAAAATTGTGTTGTTGAAACATAATTCGTAAACAAAAGTTTGCGTGTTCTTAAAAATACAAACTCAGTCTCTTTTCCTGGTAAGAAGATTGAGACTTATTCCTATCTTTTCTCCTTGGTTGACAAACTAAGATAGGATTACAAATTGTTAAACTCATTTATGATCTTTCATTACCCTTTTAAGGTATAGAAATAATTGAAAGATAAAATATTTTGTGTAACTAGAAAACATTTTGTCTATAGCTACCAAAATAAATGACATCTTGCACTTGTCACGATGTATGAGTTTAAACCGCAAAGAGTAAAGAAATTACTAGAATATTCGCTATGTAATTTTCTTGGACTCTTATTATTCTTAAAGTGCTAAATACCCTTGGGGCAATGTAGACGATAGAGGAGGAATTGCATGCTAAAAATTCAAGTTACATGAAAGCATGAATGGCTAGTCCCTCATCTATATAAGTAGGACTTCATATACTCTGTTCAATACCTAAGTACATTGCTACTTGTAGGCATTCGAAGAGAATAGGAAAATGTATAAAATTTCTATATGCTTTCTACTGGCAATGTAACACTTACAATGTTGACAAATCCAATGGAAGCATTGCATTTTATGACTGAAATAATATTCCTGTAATGTTGTCAATTTCAGTGGGAGCTACGAGATCTACTTCCTTGTTAGTCACCCATATCATTTCAAACTTGTTTTGAAATAATTCATTACTTTCCGAATATGAATGACCATTTCTTAAAGGAAAATTGAATTTTATTTTATGAGATAACACGTTGCCTTTCTGTTATTGCTTTCTGAAACATTATCTATAGAATAATAATCCACAATTCCTTATTAAAGGTTATGGTTCTAAAACTACTTGTAATATCTAGGACATTATCATATTTTTTACACAAATCAATCACATGTTATTTATTTTCATAATATGATGTTGTGCCTTACACAAGTGGAAGAAATCTCAAAGTGTGTGCAAGGAACAACATATTATTGGTATCTCTTGACCGCAAGGTAAGAAAACTAATAATTCTACTAGGACTTGAATACGCGAGATGTTTGTTGCCCTACTACATTCTAATAATAATTCTACTAGGACTTGAACACGCAAGATGTTTGTTGCCCTACTACATTCAAATGTCATGATATAGTATAAAAATACTTCAACATTTTGACTACATGTTTTAGTTACATAATTATGGTTAAATGATAATAATCATAATTCTGAAGTATAAAATTAACTTAAAATTACTATAGAACTCAAGAGTTTGCGTTCATGATTACTTTTGTTAGTATAATTATGCTTACATGTTAAGACATAATTATAAAGTCCTTGAATTGAAAAATAACTTATAACATAAGGTATATAGTAAAATTGTTATGTCTTCTAGTTAACACATAAACATGAGGCCTTTGAATTATTCAAAGACATATAATGTATTATTGACATGTTATGTTTTCTTGTAAACATATGAACATATAATTCTTGAACATTTCTGTCTTCTTGTGAACACGTGAACATAAGGTTCTTGTATTATTCAAGGAATATACATTATAGCATGCCTTTGGTTCAAAAATACTTAATATGTAATTTGGCTCGACTCAATTGACAAGTATTTGGTCCAAAGAGAATTAAGTTATCTATGAAATTCTGATATAGTCTCACAATTATAATACTCATAGAATACCCCATTATTATGGTATGTCTAATGTGTTGAAACAAACCTTATTCATAGTGTTTGATTCATGATAGCTTTAATTGCTTTGCCTCCAAAATCTATCAAGGTAAAAAATTGCGTGTGTCGTAGATACACTCAATATAGTTCAAACCAAGAAGGTATTCAAGACAACCCATAACCAAAACCCCTAAACCCTTAGGGATTTTAGGTTTTCCACTTAAACCAATCGATTCCTAAATCCTTTTGGATTTTTGATTTTTCTACACTTCCTAGCTTGAATATTGTAGTTTTGGTGTTCCTCCTAGCTCGACGAAACACAAAACTGTTGCTAAGATTTTTGGTTAAAGAGTGATACAAAAATTAGAGTTTTTAATACAAACCCTAATTAGAGTTGTTAGAAGGAATTCCATTATGTCTTGATTTAAGTTCTGAATTTATTAAAATCTTATGAAGCATTTTATTAACAATCTAGAAATGAGAACTTAAAATGTATTTTGTGGTTCTCAATAAAAAACAATTTATTGTTGTTTAAATACTTAGTATTTAGATAATTGTCTCTACTTACTAAAGTAAGTGGGAGCATATACAAATCTCAAAGTTTTTTGAGAACAAAATACTTAACCTTCTAAAATACACTTATTAATGTCATACTAAGGTTAAACATGTAAATGTCGACCGAAGTATAATGTTACTCTCATTCATAAATCCGCAAGGATGCCTCATCACTTGAGTGATATTTAACATCAATGATGAGGGATATAAGTTAGAAGATCATTGTAAATCTGCTAACTACTAAAATACATTATCACATCTTGAATCTGCTACTCCAACTCCCAAGTGGGAGCTGTTGGATTGTGGGAGTTGGATACGCGTTAAACGACTAGAAGTGTGTGAACCTATTGGGGGCACACACGTTAAATACATAGAATACGTTGATGCGTTTATTACTTGAACAATTGACCCGTCTTTTGACCCGTTAAATTAAACCCGGTTGTATACTAAATCCAAGCCCATGGCCAGTCCTTTGAATGGGGTGTTTGGATTAAGAATTAAGGCAAGGAGAGTTGTATTTTAATAAGGTATGTTGTTTTAGCTTGGAGCACAAGTTTGAGCCCATTCATACTAGGGTTTCAAGGCTATAAATATACCTCATACCTAGATCAAAACACACACCTAATTCACTCCAATTCACAGCAAGCTATTCGATCCATCATCACCACAAAACTGCTAGACCCGATCGGAATTTCTAAACCGATTAGGGTTTTGATTTTTAAACCTTATTGTTGCATCTAAATCGATCCAATCTAGATTAAGGTTTAAAGTACTTGTTCTTAGCTTAATTCCAGGTTGAATAGAAGCTTAAGTGAAGTTGTTTGGTGGCTGTGACATCGTGCAGAAAAGAAAGCACCAATACTCCTTTATCCGATATCGGACAAAGGAGAATTTTGTTCTCGGGTGTTCTGGTAGATCTCGGACAGAAGGTTAATTGGTTCTAGGGTTTTATTTAATCTTGGACAACGCGTGAAATAGTTCAAGGGTTTGTTTGGTTCAAGTAAGACAAGGGTTTTTTGGTTAAACGTTACACGACTAGCTTTATCGGGCGTATTCGTGTTAAAGTGTTTGTGTGAGTACTCGTAGAGGTGATCGTGTTGATCACTTAGTTTCGTTGTTTGATAAACTTGCGAGTGACTACGAGGATTAGTTTTTCTTGTTCCCTTTTACTCTTTATCGTTTATTAATTACGTGTTAACTTGATTACATTAACTAGATTTATATTCCGTTGCGTACTCGTAGTGTTAAATGGTTAACATGTTTATAAAATCCCAATATGGTCGTCCTTTTTTATTTTGTTTGTGAGTATTTTTTTGTTATATATATGTGTATACGTTAGTTATATTTGGGTTTTGATGGTTATTATATTATTACACTATTTTTGTAATAATGTTGATTGAGGAGAAAAAAACTGATGTATTGTTAATTAAGTCGACGGTGGTCATCTCCAGAAACGTAGCACCTTTTAAAATTGAAGTGACTGAAATAAATGATAAGTCAAGGTAGAAATGATTCACCGGCGGAGCATGATGACGAATGATGATAGCCTACTCCTGATTTTACATCATCATAGGGACACGTTTTTGACTGATTGAAAACAAATACTGTTCATACAAACAAATATAGTAGAATGCATTAGATCACTCACTATATGTCTATATTTTTGCTAAAATTTATTTACTTGTAGAGGTAAAAAAATTTTTTGTAACAGCCGGAAACTAAGTTGTAAATATAGCAACGTTCTTGTTCTATTATGACAATATGACTAGCTTCATTTTGAAGGTTCTAATAATTCGATTTGAGTCGCTATTATACGACACGTTGATGCGACATTGAGTGAGGAGTTCTGGGGAGTTAGGATTGCTGCTTCATCCGGGAAAAAATAATCATAGATATGACGGTCATTAGAAGAAAGAACTAGTCATATATAAGACCAAAGGACATAATTTCTATGCGCGACTTCAAAGCAACATCATGATATATTCATCGTCTGTTACATGTTGTTTGGAAGTGAACAACTTGGTTTAGATCCATGCTAAGTTGGTAAATTTTGATGATTTTTTCTTCATACAATAAATGGAATGGATTAATGCACAAAGCAAAACTAGGCCTCCCAAAGTGGGGTTTTCTCAGTTTCTTGTCAATAACATCTATAGATGGGCCTTACAAAAATTAGGGCACGTTTGGTTTGCGTTAATGGGAATGAGACTATGACTTTCAAAGTCATAGTCGGTGTTTGTTTTGTGGGCCCGGTAATGAAATGGGTATATCATAGTTTTAGATTCATTACACACCAATTTGGTGTCTATGAAATCCATTCCCGTGGACCCCTCTTTTTTTCACTACAAAATTAAAATATCTATACACTTTTTCATACCATATTTTATCAACCAAACATAAACAATCGTAATGATACACTTTTTCATACCCATTATCATTCCACCTCATTTCAAATCCGATACTCATTGTCATTCCTGGCAACAAACCAAACGAGCCCTTAGTGTCTTTGTCTTATTTCACATTTACAATCATATGTATTAGCCACACAATGTATCCACTGAATGCAGACGAAGTTGAAAGTCAACTCTTTTGGGCCATGTTTGTTCTTTTGACACCATCTATGATCTATATAAGACAAGAAGCCCAGTTGGGCCATTGCGACAAAACTTCATGCCTTCGCATATGTGGTTTAAATATTGTAATAATTACGGGTTTTTCTAACTTGTGCCTTAGAGGCAAGTTAAGCACACAAAAAAGACTCGGAGACTCATGAAAGAGCACTTAGAGACTCACACAAAAGTACACTTTTTTATATTTTTATGTGTGAGTCCATACGTCCTTTTTCGTAAGCCTTAAATCCCTTTGGTGTGCTTAATTTGTGCCTCTAGGGCACAAATTAGAAAAATCCATAACTAGTAGACTTTCACCACTATTGTGTAATAGATACTCAACCAAGTATATCACAAACTGTACAAAAATGGATGTCACTATTAAAAGGTGATGGGTTCAAAGCGGTAAAAAAATGCACTCCGTATATGTGATTTGTTGGATGTAAGAAGTAACTAATGTGTAACATGTTTTATAGCAACTTAACTTTATGATCTATATTTGAGTTAACTTGCATTACTAAAACATACTCCTTCCGTCTCAAATTTATTGTCAGGAGACAAAAAACACAAAGTTTAATAAAAGTGGGGCCACTACAATTTTAAACCACACAAATAGAATATTCCCTCACAAAATTACCTTTTTATTACTAAAAATGGAAGGTGGACAATCATTTTGAGACAACCCAAAAAGGAAATATGGACAATAGATTTGAGACGGAGGGAGTAATATAGAACATAAGCATCGGAGAAAACATATAAATTTCATTTGCAGATGTCTCCAACAAGGCAAGGCCCATGCCCTATAAACATGTGAGTTGCGACTATGGTGTGAAAATAAAGATGACTGATAAAGATTAAATTTATTTGTTTTTAAATAGTGGGTTTACAAAAGAGGATGAGACATACGTAATCAGCCACTCAATGTCTCAATACATAAACAAAATCTCAGCAAGATCCACAATCCCCAGCGGCCCAGCCTATGCTAAACCGAGAAAGAGGTCAACTGATATCGAGGGTTGACTGAGATATACTTGTATTTGGTAGGCAACCCTTGACACACCAGAAAAGATATCACAAAACAGACTCGAACACATTGGTTAAGTTATGAACTTATGATACTTAACTTATGGTGCTCGCCAAAACAGGTCGGCACACACTATTCCGCAAACATTTGATCTTATTCATTTTTTGAAATCTGTATGCCATTAAAATGTTAATAACGAGTCATGAATAAGCTCAGCTAATGCAACTTATCATGTTTTAAATGACTTTAGCACCATTTTTGACGCGTATCTTTTTTTGATGGATCTTTCTAGTTTATCCATGTAACCCAAAACATAATCAAAATTTAGGGTGAGCAAAAAAACCGAAATGACCAAATAAACCAAAAACTGAAACCGAACCAAACCGAAAACAACCGAACCGAATTTGCTAAAACTGAACCGGACCGAACTACTAATTCAGTTTTCGAGTTGGATATGGGTTTGGCAATTTAAACTGAAAACCGAATTCATATAAAAATATATTTATATATATATATATATATATATATATATATATATATATATATATATATATATATAATATTTTAATATATTTATATATATAAATACTATTAAAATATTATCTTAATATAAAAAAACATTTTTTATGCTTGATTTTTTTTTCTAAATATCTATGTAATTATTAATTTAAAAAAAAAAATAGTGAAATTCAGGTTATCCGGGTTAACCAAAGAACCGAACCGAATTCAAATTCGGTTTTCGGTTGAATTCTAGTTCGGTTTGGTTCGGTTTTCGGGTTGACCCAAAAAAAAATTAACCGAACTAACGGAACCAAACAAACCGAACAACCTGATAACCGAACCGATCTACACCCCTATCAAAATTAGCTATTATAGTTTTCAAATAACACCCATAATCAAAACTATAACCACCTCAGAGCTTTCACAGAATCATAACCTGACTTAATGACATGTGACATAACAGATAAAGCTAGAGTAAAATGAAGAAAAAGACTAGTCTAAATGGCGCAAAAATGCAATACATGTATCAATCTACACATAAGGCCACATGAGTGAACACTCTGGGGTATTGATGATAACTAAAGCAAGCGGAGGGTCTGGTGGTTCGTACAATGGGCTTTCAGGTGTTATCAGTGAAGTTGTAACCACAGTTGGGGCAATTATAGAACATGGTCTGTCCTTCATCAGCAGATCTCGTCTGTTCAAAGAAAACCAAACAAACATCATTTGTCAAAGTTAAAACCTTCGATTCTAACAGAATGCAACCATGATTATGTACCATACAAAATCACCAACGAAAATCATGCTCGTTGGTAATTCCAATGGAAGAATACATACATATAAAGAATCATGTTACTAATTAGTTTATAGTATGATAAATTATGGTGGGCACAATGAGAAGTTTTCATCTAGCACACATAATAAGAGGAAATGGAAAAAGTGCAGGCGTACCTGTTGTGTGTGATAGTATACACCCTTGTTTGAGCACTTTGGACACCTTACGTTATAATCCTGTTGAAATAAAAACATGGAAAATAAGGTTAAAAACTTATTATTTCTTGAAACTTCGAATTTATGTAATGAAAATGCACTTGCCATTGATCTTGTTCTTTCTCCAGAAATTTCAATTGACGACAAGCCCAACTCTCTTCTAATTTGCTGCAATTCAAAGACATTGCATTTTCAGGAATCTAAACATAACAACCAATATAATTATAACTTTTATCAAAGTGGATAGCTCGAATTAAATTTTATTCCACTTAATAACAGAATAATATACTCAAAATTCCATTATCTTAAAAGCAGCGCAGTATTATCACATCAGCAGTAACTCTATGGGAAGTGATTTGTACACCATTTCTTTTTTGCCATCTACCACTAAATTACACCAGTGATGCACACAGTACAACACTGCTATGCATGATTTAGTGGTGGATGGAAAAAATAAATGGTGTATAAATCACCTCCCGAAGTCTATACTCTATACCTCTTCGCTGACGGTGTATTTGATTTCCATTCCATCAAAGTCTGAAATATTAGAGTCAATGTTAGAATTTAACGATAAACATTTGGCTTAAACTAAGATGACAAAGAACAAAATTTAGAATTCAAAGGTACGTTGAGCCAAAGGACTGAACATCAAGATAGCAAAAAATGAACAAATACAATGAAGTCATAAAACTACATAGATAATATGCTAAACTCAATATCAACATCATTGTTGATAATAAGCAAATTTATAGCAACCATCAAATCCGGAACCATATCTTTATGTAGAAACAAATACATGGATATTTATATACTTACTACTTACCAGTCTCACCATAAAGTAGGTCGTCTCACAATTGACATATAAATTTACCCAAGCCATTATGATTTGTAGCTGGGGCTGTTAACTGTTCTTACAATATCTGTCCTCTACATGATCAGATAGGGTATTATTTTCATCACGAGAACTGGAAACTCTCTTAACGGTTATTCAAGGCCAAAGAAGAGTAACGGGGTGATAGTATGTGAATACCAGCTACAACAACTCAAGGGAAGTAAATCCATATGTGAAAATATCAAAATTAAAATTTCCAATCGGCTGTAGGATTACGTAATACATCCATGGTTGAAAAGAAGATGCTAGAACCTGAACATACAATAGTTTCATGGAAGCAATGTTTTTTATGTATTTACTTGTGTCCAGAATATAAAATCATAAGATGCTCGAGTGGAAGAAAGTCATATGTTGAGCAATTCCAAAGTGTTAGGGCTGATCGATGAAAGGCTTACAAAGTAAATAATCCAAAACTCCGAAAGAAGACCCAAAGGCATAGTACAGGGGAATTACTTTTAAAAAGCCATCTCTCAAAATGTTACCTAATTTGTTTAAGACTAAAAGACTGGAGAACTGCTCAGAGGTCCTATAAATATCCTTTACCTATATACAAAAAGTTTAGCAGTGCCTCAAAGAATTTTTTAAAAGCAATGATGTGTGAAATTGAAAAGGTTAATCTCGGGATGATGAACTATACCATGGCGTAGAAGTGGTAAACCTAGTTTTCCTTCCAAACAATTTATACAAGAGAAATTCTGAACTACCGGAAGAAAGAGCTACTATCCCATGACGCTGGGATCACTGATATTTAGGGTGGATTGAAGTTACACAAAGACCATAGATAGCACACATTACAGAGAGATTATTTGTACGTAACAACTAGATCATGCTCATCGATGGGTACATGGAGAAACCGATAGAGCTGCATTTGTTAGCCGCCACAAAGATCCTGTGGTACTAACAAGCAAAGAAAAGAAACATATTTGCTGTGGTTCATTGACAGTGGTTGTGTCGTTTTAAGGTGGTGCCAGCCTCCCGAGAAATAAATCATTTGTTTTGTCAAGCAAAAAAGTCTGTGTTGGGGTTCATGTGCAGAACTCAATGAGACCTTTAAACCAAGTATTGGCAAACATCAGTGGGAATGTAGAGTGTTTATCTTTTTAAGAATATCTTTGTTTCTATTGCTAGTCCTGCATTACCATTGTTAGGCTCTTAGGGATAGGCAGTGCTTTGGGCCAATTCTATGAAATACTTAAGTTCTTGGTTTCTGTAAGTGCCTATCTAAAAATGCTAGTAACTAGAACAAATTCTACAAACATATTCAGAGAAATCTGCTCTTTTGCTAATTTTTTAGTCCCCTGCGTTTTTCTTATCTTCCAATCTTATAAAAAAGATAAATGAACTCGGGATCCACAAAGCAGATAAAAGAAGCCAAAAATGATATAAATATAAGAAAACCATAAGCTTTTTGCAGAAGAGGGATGTACCTAACTTTCCATTCTTGCAGAACATTGCAACTTTACTATTCTAATAGTAATATTGAACATAAACATATGGCAATGGCAATGCAAATAACAATTACAAGCCTTCTAACTAGTTCTTGTCAATAACAAAGATTGAGTTGGCGTTTGAAAAGAAACTACTCGTATTAAACAGCCTTCTTTCTATTATATGTCTTATCTAGTTTTCGCCACTAAACCATATCCATTATTCTCCTTTACCCTCAAATTTAGAGCGCAAAAGTGAATTCTACTTAATCATAGCAAAAGAACGAATACATTTACCGTAGCTATAAAGTATAATCTCTAACGGATATTGCTAAGCAGTAAGCATTGTCACAAACTATTCATGATTAGTTGTGTGCACTCTTCTTATGAAATTCATTTGCATTTTCAAGGATGATAGAGATAGTTAACGCAAGGTACAACAGGTTTACAGATATCATTTAACTCATTCGATAGTTTAATATTTGAACCGCGCATAAAAATACTTTGTTTGGAATCGCTTATTTTTATAAAAAAATAAAAAATGCAAAAAAACTTGAAAAAAAAGAGAAGAATTTGACCTTTGATCTTCTTTCTGGATTTGCAGAGAGGGCAATGAACATAGCTTTTTTTATTGAAAGAAAGCATGGTCCCACAAATCTCACAAAACATGAAATCACTTTGGTGTATGCTGCTTTTGATTTCCACCTTACTACCCATTATTATTATTATTATTCCTGTCAATCAATCAGTAAGATTTTTTTATATAATCTTTGCACATGTATATAGTGTTTTAACAAACAAAATATATAAAATAAACAACAAGAAGAAGAAGATGAAAGACCTTTGTTGTGTGGAAGGGAAAAGTGGACGTTCCGGCGCCGCTAACGGAAAATCTAGACTTGTCGAATAAACATAAAAAAAAAAAAAACCTAGTTCTAGTCCTTGTGGTTTTTGTTTTTATTTTTAATTTAATTTAACTAGTTAATTTTTATTTTATTTTAAATGCATTTTAACTTTTAATCTAACTCATTCAAACGCGGTAAGAGATAGTAGCGTTGTTTATTTTTTTTGATTATTATTAATGCGTTTTCGAGTTTTAATTTTGAAAAAAAAATGGAAGGAAAACAAAATAAATTCGTTTTCATGAGTTTTTTTATAAGATAAGAAGAAAAGATGAAATTTGGGTAAACTTCTCTCAAAAACTTTCTTCTCAAAATGAGATGATTTGGAAAGAAGTTATATTATAAAGTTTTAATAAATGTAATTACTCAAAAACCTAATATAAAACATAACTTTTACATATAATAAAGGCTATAATTATTTTAAAAAAAATCATTTATCTCTTTTTTTATCTCCAAACTCGGAAACATAACATAGAAAATAAATGAACAAATGATTAAAAAAAAGTATCATATACTTGCCATTGTTTCCTCTTCAAGGTAGCGAACAAAAAAAAATTCTTTTTAGGACATTTTATTTGCGTTTTTGCACTTTTGAGGGTAACATTGCACTCTCCCAACCGGTTGTGTCCAGCTGTACCGGTTGATGACAAATCAACATGCCACGCTGTCTATTTTCTTTGGTTATAAAAATCAAAAAGCTTATTCTTTTTCCCCCTTTTATTTCTTCAGTGCAGACATAAACCCTAATCCATCTATCAAATTTAACCTACAACCTTCCCTAACTCATCTTAAAAAATAGCTTTGCAATGTGCGTTCATCAAGTTCATCATGTCGATCTAAACGAAGATTCTATACTCCTGAAGAAATCCGTGTTAAAACGCATTGTGATTGTAAGATTCCAATTTCAAATCAAGATTCTTGGACTCCCTTGAATCCTGGTCGAAGATTTAATGGTTGTCCCACACGGGTAAGTTACCAGTAACCCTCTTTCCTATTAAAAGATGTTACATTTCTGTCTTCTAATTTTGTTGGTGTTAATTGTGTTTAGAAGTGTGAGGTGTATGGTTTTCTTGATGAAGAATTACCTTCTGAGTATTACAAAGACCTATTCTACAATTTACATGAGGGGAACAAAGATTTGAAGGTGCAGCTAGGTCGTATGACAGTGAATAAGCCTAGTGAAGAAGTTTCAATGGATGTCATTTACCAAGAATTGAATGCATTCAAGTCCAAGGCAAAATTGTATGACAGTTTCTTGTTGGTCGTATTTGGTTTGACAATTGTGTTGTTTCTATGTGTCATTGTTGTATCCTTAAAATAAGCATGTAAGTTCAGAAGGTTTCAAATAGGTGAATTGGTTGTATTATGTGGTCATGAGAGTGTAATGAACCATTCATGTTATTAACTTTCTTTTGGTAATGAAAGAATGTTATGTGGTATTAAGTTTATTTTGGTATTGAATTGGTTGTAGTTTTGTGTTCATGACAGTAATGCATCATATATATTCAGTCATATACCATTTAACAAGTAACCATTTCTACACTACATTTACCAAATTTAACAATTATAAGAGAAGAAAGCTTCATTGAAATGCATGTGTTCTTTCGTAACAACCATTCTTAGTGCATCAACACTTTACATTGTTACATCCAGAACACTAAAACCTGCTCTAATATGCCTTTTCATGGACAAAATAGGCTAGCATATATAGTGGCATCGAGTGCAGCACTATATCCGGTTCCTACCAACTTTTTACATTAACTAAACTAGGCCCTTCAGTGGACAAAATAGGGCACAATAGTAGCATAAAGTGCAGCACTATATCAGTTTCTTACTACTTACAAACCTAATTCAGATCACAGTACTTAGAAGTTTTAGCACAAAATACAAATTTCCCAAAATATGTGTTAACAAAGTCTTGAAGGAATTTAATCCAAGACTATTTCATTTTCCAAACTTGATCCTGGATTTGTAACTGGTACATATTGTTTCTTATGGAGAATTCTTTGACTCTTCATTCTTAGATGAAGAGGTTCTGGTTGTGGTCTTGCTCTTTCTTGCCTTGGTTGTGGCTCAACAGATGCATCTCTTCTTGTTTCTTCTCTTGCTTATGGTTCGGCAAATCTTGACTGTGTCAAGCTTCTTCTTGTCATTCTACCTTTTGTGGCTGATGTTCCACCTCTTCCAGACCTTGTTGTAGCTTTATGTGATTTCCCAAGAACTTGTGATTGTTGTGTCCCAAGTATGTTTTCACCATGTTTTCTTCTTTTCTTTGACCCTGCAAAATAAGCATGTAAGTTTTTTGCAGCATGTACAGAAGTGTATTAATTCAAGTGATGTTATAGTACCTGTTGTGTGTGCCGCATGAGGAGGTTCACAAGACTCAATTGTCTCAGAAGTTTCAACATCCATTCCTAACTATTCTATCATCCTTCTTATTCTCTGTGTGGGTATTAGTCCACCAGACTTACTCTTTCCACCTCTCATCTTAACATATCAAAAGCTACCTTTCTTCTTAGTTTCAAAGTTTCTGCCTGTGTGAACTCTCCTCCCATCCGTAAATGTGACCACAATATTTCTATTTGTTTCACCCATTTCAAACTCATCAATGCTATTGTTAACAAATACAAGTATATCACTTTCATCAACCAAGGGTTGTTCTATGGGTATCACCTTTTTTGGTCTGCCTATTTTTTCTTTCTCTTTGGGTGGTTCTGGTATAGGTTCTTTCTTACAACCCTTTTTGTTATGCCAGTTTCCTCATAGTTATGGCAAGTCATAACAACACCTGTTCTAGAAATCTTATTACCTGACTTTGGTTCATGTACTACCTTAACCATTTTTTTCTTAGGCCTACCAGGCATTTTCTTTGGTAAGGGACCCAATATCCTAGATAAGTTACTACAGTCAGGCCAGAAGTGTATGCCATCTACATGTTTAATGTACTAACTATAGGCAAGCATATACCTATCTTTCTAAAGTAATCAGGCATGTAGTCCTCAACCATCTTATTCAGTTTAAATATACAAGCAATTGCATGTGAACATGGCAAACCTGAAAATTCCCACATCCTACAAGAGCATGTCCTCTTTGGCTCATCTACTTTAAAAGCATCTCATTCACCTCTTACGCATAACCGGTCCTATTCTTTGTGTGTGTGTGTGTTTGATACTTGTTCATCCGCCTCTCTATCTCTTTCATATAAGCTTGTGTTGTAAAACTAGTGACCTAACAGTGGTATCAATCGCCAAATAGTTGGGTGTACACTTTGTTGTTGAAGATTTTGTTTTTTGGGTCTTACGCGTAAAGATAACACAATCTTTGGTTCGCTTCAAAACTGATTTTTTACACTTTTGAATCCAAGATTCTTGTACTTTCAACGTTATTAGGTGTTAAACTATTGGTTTTTGGCAAAAAGTTTGGAACTTTACGTGTTTTTCCTTGTTTTTAAGCTTGTTTTTGTACGCAAGTGTTATCCTACGCGTAACTGTTTTAAGTGCTTTGGATCATCAAGTTTCACACTTTTGTGTTATTTTGGTGTTATTGAAGCTATTTCATCACACAAAAACTGGTTTAGAAACATCTTTGGACAAAATCATTCTTACGAGTAGGATTACGCGTATCAAAACCCTAGTTTTACGAGTAGTTCTACGCGTAACTTTGTTCCTGGCTTGATCTTCATTTTCCTGGTTTATTCCGTGTTTTCTTACTTGGATAAGTCTGAAAATACGTCGACTTTGGATATCTTTTGCACTGTGAAGTGTAAAAGATCACTTGGGATAAAACCCTAATCTTACGCTTAAGCATAAAGCTTACGCGTAGAAAATCTTACGCTTAAGATTCATCTTACGTGTAGACCTAGTCCTACGCATAAGGTAATCCTACGCCTAACTTTCTACGCCTAACTTACTGTTTACGCATAACTTTAGTCTTTTCTCCTGCTTACGCGTAAGCTAAATCCTACGCGTAACTATTCTTGTTACGCGTAACTTTTGGTGTTTTTACGCATAAGTGCTACTTGGTTCTTGTCATTTCTACGCCTAAGGATACTTCATCAACAAAGGTTCATTCGACTACAAAGATCCATTCTTACTACACAAGTTTATCATCATGTCTCAACCACCATACTCTAACTACTTCCCTCACACTTACAATCATCAACAACAACAACAATTAACTCCACAACATCAACAATGGAATCAACAACAAGCAATTTATCAACAACAATTTAATCAGCAACATACTCCACAACTTGGTGCAATTCCACAACCACAAATGGTTCAACCACCACCAAACCTTCAAGCTCTACCGTACACAAACGATTTCAATCAACATCCATCACGAAGCACTATGAAGGAACCCACTTGGTTTGCAAAGATGTGTGAAGCTTTAAGCAGCCAACAATCAATTCATGAAGCTGGATCACTTGATAGACCTCCAATGCTCACTCCAGGAAACTACGATCAATGGGTGATAAGGTTCTTTAGGTTCTGTGATCTGAAGAAGCCACATGGAAAGTTCTTAAAGAAGGTTATCTTGGAAGGTCCATTTGAGATGCCTACCGTCATTGTACCCGAAGATCCAACTGCTGTTCCACCAAGAGATGAACAAACCAACATTGCTACTGTTGCAGATTTAAATCCTACAGAACTTCTACACTATGAAGCTGATGAACTTGCAATGGAATACATCGGACTGTCTAGAAGAAACTTTGTATAATCATCCTCGTCATCTTTAGACTTTTCTTTCTCAGTTTCCTGTTTCTCAAAATCATACTCAATAGTGTCCTCAATAGGCTGTTGTTGTTGCAGAAGAGTGGTGGCACCAGATCCTTTATCGGGTCGATTAACCGCATCAGGATCTGGAGAGGAGTGGGCAGCACCACTTGATCCTCCTGGGCCACCCATTTGATCTTTAGCAAATTCTTCGGCCTTATGAAGATGTCTGGCGATGTGAAACTTTTTCCTGTATGATTGATCCAGTTGCTCTTCTTCTTCTTCTTCAGAGCTCTCATCATAAGGTACAATAGCTGGAGTCTTCCCCTTTTCTTGGACAGCTGGAGGACTTGGAGGTCTTGTCACTGAGGCAGGTGTTTCGGTTGCAGTTGCAGAGTAATGAACCTCTTCATCTGTGTCAGTAGCCTCAGAATCCTCGTCCCTGAGGTGTCTTTGCGGTTCAAGTGTGGTAATAGGTTCGGCTTCCTTTACGGGAACAATCCTTATAGAAGGAGCTTTCCTTTTAGGAACCTTCCTTTGACTCGCAGAACTTGTTGTGCTTCCTGCACTTCCTCTTCTGGTTCTCCTGACAGGTGTTCCAGAAGATTTTTCGTCAAGATGACCAACTTTGCTTTGTCTGACTGCTTCCAGATATCTTTTGTACGTTTCGAGCTTGTGATAACTCATACTAAAACTCTTTGTCCTTTGACTCTTTCTTTTCAGATTTCTACTGCTCCTACTAATATGTTTCAAAGAAGATCTGTCAGGCTACATAAGGTAACGTTCAAGTAGTCGAAGTATCACATCTTCAAGACATCCTAAATTTAGACGTTGTCATCGTTACAACCAAACAAGTAGAGAACCACCTTGTCGTCAACCTAGAAGCCCATGTTACTGCCATCCGTAGAGTTTACCTGGAAGGTTCTATTGGAAGAAATTCTTGAAAGGTACACCGAAGAAGTCTAGTGTCTTGGATTTCTTGGAATAGTGGGTAACTAGCATCAAAGGACCTCACTCGTAACCTCCAGATAGTTCACTAGGTCGAAGTACTTAACTAACAACCGACGAATTTCGAAGTGTGTAGAAACGTTTGGTTCACCCAAGGAAGTATCACGAAGCACTACCTACAACTAACTTTAGCAAACACATGCCATCTCGAACTTCCAAACCACCACCAACTTGGTAAACACCAACACCTTAACGTGGTTCAACACCTCATACAACGACTAATTTAACAACAACTATTTAACGAACAACAACTAAGGTAACAACTACAACACCTCAATTAACAACAACAACAACTACTAACATTCACACTCCCTTCATCAATCTCATACCACCAACTCTGTACTACTATTTGAACAC
>BPTQ01000002.1:49238045-49372975 GCA_019973895.1 Chrysanthemum seticuspe
ATTAACAAACCCTTTGAGAGAGATTTTAACATACAGTGGTTTTAATGGCAAACATAGGTTAGTCATGGAGCTATAAGGTGACTAAGGTTAGGAATAACCGTCCTATGATCCGCCAGAGCCGGAGGGATCTACCCAAGGACACTACCATTAGTTAGTGTTAGAAGTCCTTAGGAATGATTATAAAAAGGAGAAAATGAGAATCGGAGAAAGAAGGAGTTGAAGAATCAAAAAGAAATGTAAAGTAAAGGGTGAAAAGAAATAGCCCTCCAGATTATTCAACTTAGGGCAGACACCGGGTTCAATTCATATGCTACTGGTTGTCACTTAGTGACACCGGTATTGAAGATTAAAAGTCGTCATGGACCCAGTGACGCATGCACTAAACCTTCTTAGCCACTCAAGTTTCTCTCAACAGAAGCTTGTTTCATTCTCACAGGGAACCCTACATAAACTATTGGCTTTCTCTTAGAGATCGCTGGTATTGAAGAAGGAGACCCTCTCCCTTGTCTCCGCTCAGGAAAACCAAAACGCACTATTGAGTCTAGAGCCACGAGATTCATCAAAAGATCTCTTAGGTACACTTGACATTTAATCACTTGATGATCAACAAATAAGATTATCAGTGGTTCATATCGAGTCCTTCACAGATCTTAGCAATCTGTCGAGAACATTTATGAGAGGTTCACATCTGTGATCCTCAGTGATTGAATGGAAACTCCTGCCAGGGTCAACATCAAACAGCCCTGACAGCAGGTCACTTCGGTAACTCCCCGTGGATTACGCGGAGTGTGTCTCAAACGGTCTACAGTCGTGAGGTGATGCTTCGGTGTACCTCAGCGACTCATCTGAACTGTAGATGTACTTCGGTACATCGCGTTATCTCACTTGTGAGACTCCAGTTCAGGAACGGCCTTTGTAAGAATTAGAGTTGTGTTTTCACACTATGCTGTTAACACTCTCGAAGTTCAAACTTGTAAGTGCCGGAAACCGCTTATTACTAACCGTTTGAAATGTTTTCTTCTTATGGAAGCTCCGGAGCGGGATGATCGTGCTGATTCTTCTCATGCTCACGCCAACATCATCACTAATGGAAGTTCTATCCAATGCAACACAACAGTCAGAATGATTCTTCATCTACTCAAAGAATCTACAAAGTCAAAGACTTAAAGAACTTCATCAGTATTGATTTCCAACATCAAAGAGCGTGTGAGCATGTTGAAGAATGACGTGGAGACACTGGAGCAGCGAAGCAGACCTGAGGCAGACTGATGCAGACAACAACATACTATCACTTTCACCACAAAGAACAATGATCAAAGAACAAAGTTAATGATGACGTCAAAGCATAACTGTTCAAAGATAACAATCTCTCTACACTGGGGAGATTGTTCGAATCAAGACAATTCCTCTCACAAGAAAGAAGAATGTCAGAAGACGTCACTGCTACTATTACATCAACGCCTTCACCGTTTACATTCATATATACTTGAGGGGGAGATTGTTGGAATCACTCCTAAACAGTATTTCAAGTATTTATATTTCATATGTAATAGGTAGCTTTATTATGGCCTTTATGTTTGTTTAAGGTCAAGCTTATGTAAAAGGCCCATAAGCTTGATCCAAGCCCAATAAGGAATAGGGAAGGAGAGGGAGTGTTGCCCTAGCTCCTTGCCTATATAAACTCTTGTAAACCTTCATTTGAAGGTTGGTTGTTCAAGTTTTTCTCTCATTCACCTCTTACGCATAACCGGTCCTATTCTTTGTGTGTGTGTGTGTTTGATACTTGTTCATCCGCCTCTCTATCTCTTTCATATAAGCTTGTGTTGTAAAACTAGTGACCTAACATTCACAATGAAGATGGAAAACCTTCTAGAGCCAACATCAAACAAGCTCTTGGTAGGTGGCATGTGAGATTCAATAGATCAAACTTGTGACAACTGGATTGAAACAATGAGGCGATTCATTATTGAATCAATCTTGGTCCAGGAAATGGTTTGACGGATACCTTTGAAAAACCGGTCGTTGTGCTTAAAATTCTTTTCTCTAGCACATCGACTGTGTATTAATATTTCAAAATAAAAGGTGTTTATGATTGATAACTGATTTTCCTTAAAACTTTCGTTGTATTGCAAAAACACTTTATATTGAGCAGTACACGATTGTTGTTCAAATCTCTTTTCATCAATCAGTGAATCTCAATTCACTGGTTCACTCACTCTGTGTTGTCTTCTTTGAGACGTTCCCGTCTGAGAACGGATAGAGCAGCTGCAAAACCCTGTCAAGGAGATTCTTTGGAATTATACCTGATCACAGGCAGTACTTGTACTGATTAACGGGGAACCGTGGGCCGTGTACCTCAATTCAACGAAAGTGATCAAAGACACTTTCGTGCGCTTTATTGCTAACTTTTGTATGTAGGTACACCCAACGTTTGCAGCTGATTAGAACGGAGAGGTCAATCCATAGCCGCATGCTCACACAACACATTCATTTCTAAAGAAATCATGATAAGTGCATCAACGTCTCTGATATTGTCACTCCATGCTTCTGCTACGTTGCTGCAAATATCATGAATCAACTAAAGCTTCTGCTACTCTGATGAGAAGAAATCATGATCCAGAATGTGAGCATGTTGGTCCAATGTCACAACTTCACATAATGTCAACACTACAAAGGAAAAGTCAGAGATTTATTGTAGTTGATGATTTCAAAGCTGGCTAAAAACTCAGTATCACGTGGATCAGTTAAAGAGCTCCACTTGGATTAACCAAACATGCAAAACATGAAGAATCAAAGACTACGGGCTACAGAGCAAAGAACTTTAACAAGAATCCAAGAACAATCTTAATGTAATATCTATTTGTATTCAATGTAATTTGAGGTGACCTCCCTTAGGGGGAGATTGTTAGGATTTAGAAAATCCAGTTGTTAAAGAGTCAGTCACCTCAAGTATATGTAATCGTTAGAAAGCTCGTAGTCGTAGTTATTTAATGTTAGTATTTAGTTAAGTAACACAGTGGAGGACGGATGGGTCTTTACCCACTGTATGCCTGATCCACAGCCCGTAGGTGGCGTTTTATGTAAGGTACTATAAATACCCACTACCTCCCAAGGTAGAGGGTTGGAGCTTATAATAATATTTTTCTCTCTCTCTCTCTAAGTTCCCAAACCTCTTAACTTTCTCTCTGTAAAACCCTATAGTGTACGCCCCATATTAGTTATGGTTTGATGTGTTTGTGAAATCCAATATGTTACATAAACGTAAACAAAACAATTAAGGAATCATAACTAAGCTAGCACCAGAGGTGCTTAGCCGCTCATATTAACTAAAACAATCGATTCAATGTTTAACATATCGAAATACATGAATTGAAAGTAAAGAAATGATAAAATGCTAATGCTTATCGTAGAGGAGTGATTTCTCCCTTGGAGATGGCTCCGTATGCTCCCTAAGATCTGCCTTCAACCTTCTACCCACGTTTTCTGATTTGGTGTGTGAAGTGGATGAATAGAAATGCTGGAATTTGGGTGGTATTTATAGGCCAGATTTGTTACGGCGTAACTTAAGTTGAGAGTTACGCCGTAACATCCAATTCTTCGTAATTTGCTCTGGAAAAGCTGGTTACGGCGTAACATCAGGAATGAGTTACGCCGTATCTTCAATAAATGATAGTTACGCCGTAATTGTGGAATTAGTTACGGCATAGCTTGCAGCGGCGCGGAAGATCATTTGACCTAAGTAGTTACGACGTAATTCTATGAGGGAGTTACGCCGTAATCTTCAGTTTAGTTGGTTTTTTGAGCCACGCTTCTGTTACGGCTTAATATGAGAGGAGAGTTACGCCGTAACATCTTCAAAATGAGCATGCTATCATATATCTTCAATATACTCTCCAAATCCACGTCTCATTAGCTCCTATGCTCGTAATTTACCTGAAAGTGAAATATAGAGGAAAACAAGCGTAAATCCATAAAAATGATATAAAATACGAGCATTATCGGGGGAAATAGACACTTAATATTCAGGATTATTTGATATTATCAAATATCCCCCCACTTGAACTCTACTTTCCCTCAAGTAGACCTTATTAGATAGATTCCTAAAAAGATATCTCCCATTACTTGGAAAGTATAAGTTTACAAATCCCTTATGCTAGAATAAAACAAAGCCGAACACCTCACGAAATGGGAACAAAATACTCAAATCTCTCAACTATTCTAAGTGTCAATTTTGCGGTGATCACTCAACGCACAGTCATAGCATGTATTCTATCATAAGCTTGGCGGTTACACAAATCTCCACCACTAGAGTTAAGGACTAAACAATTCTTGAATGCAATATGGGTAGACACGACAAAGGTTAAGGGTGAGTCGTCATTACTAACAATGATACAATGATACATGATACATGACCAAATCCATGGCCAAGACAGCAAAGATTGCTCGCTGCATCACCTATACACGTTTCATGACTAAAGGGTAGGATAAGACATGGGATAAAATTAGTGTAAAATAAAATCAAGCAAATAGTCTAGATCTACAACCAAGTCATCACCACTTACCGTTCATCCAGAGTTCAAGTTTCGAAGTCAAGAAACCGGATCATAATAATACCTAGGTAAATGTGCCATTAGAGGACGTCGTGATGGGCACATTAACTCCATTCTTCAAATGTGACCGAGGTGGCCTCCTCGATACTAAATCTATAATAAGCTCATAACATAGTGCTTATAACTTCGCACTTTACAATCAAATAAATAACTATAACGCATTATTTTTTCAACATAACAACTAAACATAACATCCCCCCACTTGAGATGAACAATATGAGAATTTGGGGGGTCTTCAATGATCTTTAAGAATATGTCGTCGACGAAAGTGTGATTCCCGAACCTCTTCACTTGAACCTTGAACTTAGGCAAACAATGACTTCCCAATTACAAATAAAGATTACAGGGTAGGCTAGGGTGTAAGGGTGTAACGAAACAATATGTTGGTTGAACAAAATGAAAGGAATGGCTCAGATGGGTGTATATAGGGGTATCTTGCACTAAGGGTGAGTGCAACAAGAGGTTTAACATGGGGGTCGAGAAGTAGAGGTGACTAATCGATATACACACAATGATAGGCTATTTGGGTGATGATCCTATAATACTGCCTTCTTAAACTGAAAAGTCCAAATATATCGAGCTAACTCAACATACCTCGTATATGGTCTCGAAATGATGCAAAGGCCAAGTTCTAAAGTTTACAAGCTGCCGGCACACTCATAATTTGGTGGATTTGGGGTAAAAATTTGGAAACGGATAAGGCTAATCTCACCATATAATATCAAGGGTTATAATGTGCTCGGCTAAGGTCTAATCTAGTTAGGTTAAGAAAAACATGTCAAAATTTTAAAAATGGCATAATTTTTCAAAATAAACTAGAAAAACGAGGGAAAAATAAAGTTCAAGAGACAATTCTACTCCCGTCCCCCCACTTGAAATGTACAAAGTTCCTTTTGTACTAAGCGTTAAATAATGGTAAAGAGAAAAGTAGAATTAGAGCGAGAACTTCCCTGAATTTTGCTTCAAAAAGAAAGAAGGCCCACGAAAAGAATCGTGCCTTCGCATAAGCATCCACGAGCAAACTTCAATCCCTAAAATCACACTACTGACAAGCATAATTCTAAAAAAGAAAAAGAAAAATTGAAAAAAAAAACCTAATTCACTTTCGTAGGAATCACGGTTGCATTTTGCATCAAGCCTTTTAATCCACTTGGTGTCCCAAGTGGACGAGTGTAGTCTCGTGAGGGCTTACAGGGAACACACCCACAAAGTTCATTTAAATATTAATACAAGGTTATTGTGTTTAAAAAGAAAGAAGTGTTACAGAGGATAGTTACATCGTAACTTCTATAAGGAGTTACGCCGTAATTAATGCAAAACCTGGCAGACGCTACAGGAGTGTAGCTACGGCGTAACCGTTGCATGGGATTACACCGTAATCGGTAATGCTCTGAGAAACTACTGCAAAAATTATGTTACGGCGTAACCATAAGAATGAGTTACGCCGTAACTGTGGTCAGATCAGGTCCCCGTTCAGCATGTTGCAACAACGTTTCTCCGCTTTACTGAAAAAATGGTTAAAAACACAAAACCCAACATAAATGGAAATAAAAAAATGAAAGGGATAATTCGGGTTGTCTCCCAAAATAGCACTTTTCTTTATTTACGAGTCTTTAAGTTAGACTCAAGGCCACGGGGCTAAAAGTGCTTGTTTTTCATTTCGTGGATATGGCAATCTCCACATTGAATCCAACTGATCAGATTCTCATCCCGCTTGTAGTCTGCCCCCAGTTCTAAACACCCTAAGTAAAAATTCTTGATCTTTTGGTAAGGGTGGTCAATACCCTTGGCCTTATCTTCATCACTAATGTCGAGCAGTGGCTGGGCATTGCTTAACTGCTTCTTAGTCCAATGTTTAAAATTCTTAACAATCCTTGGCATTTTAAAAACTGTTTTATCTTCGCCAATCTTTAACCATACTAGCCCTTCCTTCTCATTTTTATCTAGCCCAGACAGTTCTTGAAAGTGTTTCCCTAAAATTACCCCGGTTAACCCATCTTCCACGAATTCGCTAACGTCATCCAGAACCACAAATTCGACCAAAAATGAGTGAGTCCCAACAAAAACATGAATATTTGTCGCGATCCCTAGGAAATTGTTTCCTTTATATTCAAGTTCTTTTTTAATAACTTGGTTGTAGCACTCTTTCGACATGATGTTTACTGGGGAATTTGTGTCGATGAACGGATGGAAATCAATGAACCCAATCTTGCATGAAATTTTTAGATAATAGGGTTCCTATGATGGATTTGAGTTCCCATCTCATAAAAAATAGGCTGGTCAGAATGTGAAAAAGTCTTTTCAGAGTTGTTGTGCCAATGGACCATTTCGACGTGACTAGAGAAATCATCGGCACTGATTCCCAAGTCATCTTCTTCTTCAAAATTGACAAACACATCAAAATCCTTCCCTGAAGCTATCTCGCCAAGATTTGAAGGAGTCTTCGGGGGATCACTAAGAAACTCTTCCAATGCATCACCAAAATCGCCTATAGGGTAAATCGCGCAAACCTTTTGAGGGGTGGACAGAAGTTCATTAGGTCTGAACGTAGCAACTTCCCCATTAGCTTCGAGAGTTAATTTTCGAGCGAAGACATCCACTTTTTCATGGGCAGTAGCGAGCATTGGTCTTCCTAAAATAATAGGTACCCTGTTGTCTTCGGGAATATCAAGAATCACGAAATCAACCGGGAAGAGATTTTTTTTTTATCTTTACCAATACATTCTCAACGATTCCCAAGGGTGACTGCATGGATCGATTGGCCATTTCAATTTTCATTTTGGCTGGTTTAAGATCTCCGATACCCATACGTAGGAACATTGAACGAGGCATTATGCTTATGCTCGCTCCAAGATCAGAAAGGGCGTTACACATATTGAGACTCCCGATCAAGCAAGAGAGAGTGAAACAACCGGGATCTCTTTCCTTTTGCGACAGTTCATTTCTTAAAACTGTTGAACATCTCTCGTTAAGTTGAACTGTCTCGTCCAAATCATTATTTAATTCTTGCAAAACATTGTTAGGGTCAGTTCTAATGGAATTAACAAGAGGGATGTTTACCGGGAGAGCTCCAATGTAAAGGAGTAAGAGTTTCTCCTTGATGATTCTTCGTTTAACCTTCTCCGAGAAGGTAGTGGGCTCTTCAAAGATTGTTTCAACTGTGTTGACAACTTCTTCTTCCTGTGCAACAAGGTAATCCGTGATGGCTTTCGAGCATAAGTTCAAATTCTTCTCCAAACCCTTTATCCGGTCTTCATGAGTCTTAAGAGAAGAAACTGTGTTTTCCACAAATTTTTTCATCATTTTTTCAATTCTCTCGTCTCGTTACCTTGATTCCTCGATATGGTCAAGGAGCATATTTTCTAAGCTGTTTCCAATCTTGGCCCCAAATACACTCTTTAGTTTTTCTACCATACAAGCTTCACTTTCATTGGCCCTTTCCAGCCTCTGCTTTTCAAAAATTTCACCATAGTTATATTCTTGCTTGGTCAATGTTTTCATCACCTTATGATCAAAATTATCCTTTGGTCCATACCCTGTCTCTATATGCCATTTATAGCAATGTTCAGAAATCCATCGAATACACTCCAAAGCTAGGTCAGGTGTCATGCTCGGAATAGGTCTAGGATAATCGAGTATTTCACGGGTTTCTGCCTTCAACCTTTTAACCACGTTCTCTGATTTGTTGTGTGAAGTGGATGATAGAAATGCTGGAATTTGGGAGGTATTTATAGGCCAGATCTGGTTACAGCGTAACTTAAGTTGAGAGTTATGCCATAACATCCAATTCTTCGTAATTTACTCTGGAAAAGCTGGTTACGGCGTAACATCAGGACTGAGTTACGCCGTATCTTCAATAAATCATAGTTACGCCGTAATTGTGGAATTAGTTACGGCATAGCTTGCAGCAGCACGGAACATCATTTGACCTAATTAGTTACGACGTAATCCTAGGAGGGAGTTACACCGTAATCTTCAGTTTAGTTGGTTTTCTGATCCACGCTTATGTTACGGCGTAATGTGAGAGGAGAGTTACGCCGTAACATCTTCAAAATGAGCATACTGTCATATATCTTCAATAAACTCTTCAAATTCGCGTCTCATTAGCTCCTATGCTCGTAATTTACCTGAAAGTGAAATATAGAGGAAAACAAGCGTAAATCCATATAAATGATATAAAATACGAGCATTATCGGGGGAAATTGACACTTAATATTCAGGATTACTTGATGTTATCAGGTATTTATGATCCCGTCTTTTGAATTAAGCATGTAATGCCTTTGGACAATTTTTCCAATCCTAATGCATACAATCAATACTCCCGAGCATTCCCGAGAGTCCATGTTCTTTTTCGTGCAATGCATATATTGTTTCAACATCCGCTGAAGTGGGCTTTCTTAAATACCTTTCAATATATAAAATATTATGCATTTAGTAAACTTCTCTAAACAATGTCGTGAACAACGTTCACCAATTTGCAATTACTCATCAAACGCATCAGGGTATGTGCCGTACGCCAGTTGGCGGATGGCAGATGTGCACTTAAAAAGAGGACCAATACTTAAACGACCGGTAGCATCGTAACGTTGTCGAAAAAATAAAAGTACTCGGGAATAAGTCGAACATCATAGCTTAAGATATTGTTGACTATTTTATAGAAAATGTAGAACTCATACGATACCTTCGCCTAAACTGCTCTTCTGTATATGATAACATCAGATAGTCATGAATATTAAGTGTCAATTTCCCCCGATAATGCTTGTAATTTATATCATTTAAATGGATTTACGCTTGTTTTCCATTGTTTTTCACTTTCAGGTAAATTACGAGCATTGGAGCTAAAGAGACGCGGAACTAGAGAAATATCTAAAGATTTATCACAGTATGCTACTTTGAAGAAGTTACGGCGTAACTCGTCTCTCACATTACACCATAACTATTGCGTGACTTAGAAAACCAACTTATCAGAAGGTTACGACGTAACTCTTCCCAAAGGTTACGACGTAACTATATTAAGTCAAATGAGGTTCCACGCCGCTGATACTTACGCCGTAACTATTGCATCTACTACGACGTAACCGAGTTTATTGAAGACTACGGCGTAACCACTCATAAGGTTACGCCGTAACCAGCATATCTAGTGCAAAATACGATGAAATAGAAGGTTACGGCGTAACTCCTATATTGGTTACGCCGTAACCCAGATCTGGCCTATAAATACCCCACGAATTCTAGCATTTCTAATCATCCCATTCCACACACAACACTCAGAGAACGTGGGAAAAATCACAAGGCAGGTCTAGAGGAGCATACGGAGCTGTCTCCAAAGGAGAAATCACTCCCCTATGATAAGCATTAGCGTTATATATTTCTTTTACTTTCAATTCATGAATTTCGTACCTTTGAATATTGAATTGTTTTGCATGATTAATATGAGCGGCTAAGCACCTCTTGGTGTTGGCCTAGTTATGATTCCTTAATTGTTTTGTTTGCGTTTACTTTACTTTCGTACAATTATTTCTAAGTGTATGCATGCATAGTTTATTGGTAGCCACCCTTGGTTCAGTAGTTTTGAATGGCGATAGAGGCCAATTGCCTAGGAGATATGACCAACTGACCCTAGGTGAGCGGACTGAGACGGGAAGGGTAAGATATAACCAACTGACGACCCTTTCTACTTGTGCGATTTGACCAACTGATCACCTATCGTTTGGATGAACTTAAGAATTAGGGGGTGCGTGTCTAAGTTCCTAACGGCCGGGCATTCACTATTATAAATCTAGCATGTAGCGGTACGTAATGACTTGGTTAGGGGACCAGGAACAACAAGACTTATGAGGGGACACCTGACTTCTCCTGTGGTGGCATCTTTGCTGATAGGTTAGGGCGAATTGACCAAATGTTGTCCTCTCGACTTTGACCCCACCTGAAGTAATTGGAAGTAAGTAGACGTAGACATAACTAGCTAGGAGGATTAACTAGGTTAGCACCACTCTCCTCTATTAATTTCCCTTTATCATTTATCTGCTTTTATTTGCTTTATTATGTTTTAGTAGTTTAATTAATTAAATCCCTATCGAAACCATTATTAATCTGTGACACCTAGACTTAGTAATAATCCATCACACATAGCTCTTGGGACGACCTCGGCTTTACCAATTACTACACTACACACGACCGGGTACACTGCCCGTTAGTGCATTAGGGTAGACCATAGGTATAACGAGACTTTATAAATATTAAAACCTGGTCAGTAAAACCTGCATCAAGTTTTTGGCGCCGCTGCCGGGGAGCTATTTTAGGATTTCATATTAAGTCTGTTTTTAATTTTCTTTCTTAAAATGTCAGGATACAAGACTCGCAGCTCGAGGCCTTTTCTGGCCACCCCATTCGACGACCCGGAGAAGCAATTTTGGAGAAGGAAAGTCTACTCTCCGGTTCCTATTCACAACATCTTCTCATTTTACGAATCAGACCAGTCTGACGCATAACCGGAGGTCATCAATGAAAATAATATCGATGACCTAACTATGGAGCAGTATTTGGAGCGACCAAATGAGAACTGCCAACGAAGCTTCACACAGGATTCTCACACTGAAAAATACTCTATTCCAGATCATATTATTCGAGAGTTACATGAACTTAAGTTTACTGGAGACGATGATGAGGACGTTCAGGATCACGTAGAAGAAGTCCTCCACTTATCCTCTCTTTTCAGCGTCAGAGGTACTCCGAGCTATTCAGTCACTGCAAGGATTTTTCCTATGACTCTTACTGGGATAGCAAAAAGATGGTATAACAAACTCCCTAACGATTGTAAAGGAGCATGGGATAAACTTAGAAAAGAATTCGTCCTGCAATTTTGCCCTCCTTAAAAAAGGGCCAAGCTTCTTGGGAAAATCTATTAATTCGTTCAGGTTGGAGAAGAAACGCTTTACCAAGCGTGGGAAAGATTTAATGAGCTACTCTATCGATGCCCTACCCATGATTTAAAAAAACATCAGATCGTCTGCATCTTCTATCGTGGGATTAATGCGCTAACACGAGAACTTCTCGATTCACCGAGACCTATTCCTAGCATGACTCCTGACCAGGCCCTGGAATGTATTTAGCGGATTTCTGAACATTGCTACAAGTGGCACATGGATACAGGGTACGGACCGAGAGACAATTTTGATCATAAGGTAATGAAGACGATAACAAAGCAAGAATACAATTATGGGGAAATTTTCAAAAAACGAAGGTTAGAAAGAGAAGTTGAAGCATGCAGGGTCGAGAGGGTTAAGAGCGTGTTTGGGACCAAAACCGGGAGCGATCTTGAGAGAAAAATTCTTGACCACATCAAGGAATCAAGAGAACGAGATGATAGGATTGAAAAATTGATGAGAACATTCGTGGATAATACAATCTCTTCTCTCAAAATTCACGATGATAGGATTAAGAGATTGGAGAAGAGTGTTAGCTCATGTTCAGAAGCCATCTCTGATTATCTAGCAACTCGGGAGGAGGAAGTTGTCCACATTGTAGAAACTATCCTTGGAGAACCTATGACCTTTTCGGAAAAAGTTAAGCGACGAATCAGCATGGAGAGACAGTCACTTTTGGACCAAACTTTACCAGTAAACTTACCTATCAATAATCCTATTAATACTAATCATGATGATATTGCGCAGGAATTAAGCATTGATGAGACAATTCACCTCAACGAAAGATGTTCAGCGGTTTTGAGGAACGAGCTACTACAAAAGGAAAAAGATCCAGGATGTTTCACTCTCCCTTGCTTAATCGGGAGTCTAAACATGTGTAATGCCCTAGCTGATCTTGGAGCAAGTATTAGCATAATGCCTCGTTCAATGTTTTTGCGTATGGGGATTGGTAACTTAAAGTCGGCCAAGATGAAAATTGAAATGGCAGATCGATCTATGCAATCGCCATTGGGCATCACTGAAAATGTGTTGGTGAAGATTAAGAAATTCCTTTTCCCAGTAGATTTTGTGATTCTTGACATTCCGAAAGACAACAGAATACCAGTCATTTTAGGTAGGCCTATGCTTGCCACTACCCATACTAAGGTGGATGTCTTTGCTGGAAAGTTGACTCTTGAAGCTAATGGGGAAATTGCTACTTTCAGACCTAATGAACATTTGTCTACCCCGGAAAAGGTATGTGCAATTGACCCTGTAGGCAGTTTTGGTGAAGCTTTAGAAGAATTTCTTAGCGACCCCCCGGATCCTGGAGAGGTTGATTCGGGGAGAGATTTTGATGTTTTCGTCAATTTTGAGGAAGAGGATAACTTAGGATTAAGTGCTGAAGACCTCTCAAGTGACGTCGAGATTGCCCATTGGCAAGATAACTCCGTTAAGGCTTTTTCGCAACCCAATCAACCTAGATTTCATGAGGTAGGAACCCACATACATCATAGAAACCCCTATTATCTCAAGATCTCATGCAAAATCGGGTTCATCGACTTCCACCCATTTATTGACACTACTTCCCCAGTCAATATCATGTCAAAAGAATGCTACAACCGAGTTATGAAGAAAGAATTAGAATATAAGGGGAATAACTTTCTTGGGTTTGCAACTAACATCCATGTCTTCGTTGGAACTCATTCATTTTTGGTGGACTTTATGGTTTTAGACGACGTAAGTGAATTTGTGGAAGATGGACTTACGGGAGTAATTTTAAGAAAGCCTTTTCAGGAAATGTCGGGTTTAGATAAAAATGAAAAAGAAGGGTTAGTATGGTTGAAGAATAACGATGATAAGACTATTTTCAAAATGCCGAGAACAATCAAGAACTTAAAAAATTAGACCAAGAGGCAGTTGAGCCAAGCCCAACCACTGCTCGATATCAGTGAGGAGGACAAAGAAAAAGGCATTGAACACCCTTATCAGAAAATCAAGAGTTTCTACTCAGGCTGTTTAGAATTGGGGGACGACTACAAACGGGATGAGAATTTGGTAAGTTGGATCCAGCGTGGAGATTGCCATATCCACGAAATGACCAACAAGCACTGGTAGCCCCGCGGCTCTGAGTCTAACTTAAAGACTCGTAAATAAAGAAAAGTGCTATTTCGGGAGACAACCCGAATTATCCCTTTCTTTTGTTTTATTTCCATTTATGTAGGGTTTTGTGTTTTCTAACTATTTTTGCAGGAAACGAGGAAGTAATTACTGTTGCAGTTTGCTGATCTGAACAGAGTTACGGCGTAACTCATCTTGGTGATTACGCCGTAACCAACCTTTTAGCAGCAAAATTCTTGACGCATTAATCATTACGGCGTAATACCATCTCTGTGGTTACGCCGTAACCACTCGCTTTGCAGCTTATGTCAGGTTTTGCCAGTTACGGCGTAACTCCCTCAAAAGAGTTACGACGTAACCTTCCTCTGCTTTATATCTTTCATTTTAAAACACAATAACCTTGTATTAGTATTTTAAATGAACTTTGTGGGTGTGTTCCCTGTAAACCCTCACGAGACTTCACTCGTCCACTTGGGACACCAAGTGGTTTAGAAGGCTTGTTGCATATGCTAAAGGCAACCGTGATTCCTACGAAAGTGAGTTAGGTTTGTTTTTCATTTTTCATTTTTTATTTTTTTCTTTTTAGAATTATGCTTGTCGGTATTGTGATTTCAGGGATTGAAGTTTGTTCATGATGCTTATACGAAGGCACGTCTCTTTTTCGTAGGCCTTCTTTCTTTATGGAGCAAACTTCAGGGAAGTTCTCGCTCTAATTCTACTTTTCTCTTCACCTTTATTTAATGCTTAGTACAAAAGGAACTTTGTACAATTCAAGTGGGTGGACGGGAGTAGAATTATCTCTTGAACATTATTTCGCCCTCATTTTTCTAGTTTATTTTGAAAAATTATGCCATTTTTAAAATGTTGACATGTTTTTCTTAACCTAACTAGATTAGACCTTAGCCGAGCACATACAACCCTTGATATTATATGGTAAGATTAGCCTTATCCGTTTCCAATATTTTACCCCAAATCCACCAAATTATGAGTGTGCCGGTAGCTTGTAAACTTTAGAACTTGGCCTTTGCATCACTTCGAGACCATAGACGAGGTATGTTGAGTTAGCTCGATGTATTTGGACTTTTCAGTTTTAGAAGGCAATATTATAGGATTATCACCCAAACAGCCTATCATTGTGTGTCTATCGATTAGTCACCTCGACTTTTTGACCCCCATGTGAAACCCTTTTGTTGCACTCACTTTTAGTGCAAGATACCCCTAGATACACCCATCTGAGTCATTCCTTTCATTTTGGTAACCCATGTATTATTTCGATACACCTATACACCTTAGCCTACCCTGTAGTCTTTATTTGTGATTGAGAAGTCATCATTTGCCTAAGTTCAAGGTTCAAGTGGAAAGGTTCAGAAATCACGCTTTCATCGACAACATTCCTGAAGATCATTGAAGACCCCCAGAATTCCCATTGTTCATCTCAAGTGGGGGGATATTATGTTTAGTATTTATTGTTATGTTGAAAAAAAAAATAGTTGTTATGTTATTGTAAAGTGCAATGTTATAAGCACTACATTATGAGCTTCATAGATTTAGTATCGAGGAGGCCACCTCGGTCACATTTGAAGATTGGAGTTGGTAGTTATGCCAACAGTTGGAGAAAAGGTAGTGTGCCCATCACGACGTCCTCTAATGACAAATCTACCTTATATTTCATGATCCGGTTTCTTGACTTCAAAGCTTGAACTTTGGGCGGACGGTAAGTGGTGATGACTTGGTTATAGATTTAGACTACATGCTTGTTTTTTATTTTACACCATTTATATATCCCATGTCTTATCCTACCCTTTAGTCATGAAGCGTGTCTAGGTGATGCAGCGAGCAATCTTTGGTGTATTGGCCATGGATTTGGTCATGTATCATTGATTTTGTCCACTTCGCCGTGACATGTTAGTAATGACCAGTCACCCCTTAACCTTTGTCGTGTCTACCCATATTGTCTTCGAGAATTATTTAGCCCTTAACTCTAGTGGTGGAGATTTGTGTAACCGCCAAGCTTATGAGAGAATACATGCTATGATTGTGCGATTGAGTGATCACCCCGAAATTGACACTTAGAATAGTTGTGAGATTTGAGTGTTTTGTTCCCTTTTCTTGAGGTGTTCGGCTTTGTTTTATTCTATCATAAGAGATTTGTAAACTTATATTTTCCAGGTTATGGGAGATATCTTTTTAGGAATCTTTCTAATAAGGTCTACTTGAGGGCAAGTAGAGTTCAAGTGGGGGGATATTTGATAACATCAAATAGTCCCGAATATTAAGTGTCAATTTCCCCCGATAATGCTTGTAATTTATATCATTTATATGGATTTACGCCTGTCTTCCATTGTTTTCCACTTTCAGGTAAATTACGAGCATTGGAGCTAAAGAGACGCGGAACTGATGAAATATCTAAAGATTTATCATAGTATGCTACTTTGAAGAAGTTACGGCGTAACTCGTCTCTCACATTACGCCGTAACTATTGCGTGACTCAGAAAACCAACTTATCAGAAGGTTACATCGTAACTCTTCCCAAAGGTTACGACGTAACTATATTAGGTCAAATGAGGTTCCACGCTGCTGATACTTACGCCGTAACTATTGCATCTACTACGACGTAACAGAGTTTATTGAAGACTACGGCGTAACCACTCATAAGGTTACGCCGTAACCAGCAGATCTAGTGCAAAATACGATGAAATAGAAGGTTACGGCGTAACTCCTATATTGCTTACGCCGTAACCCAGATATGGCCTATAAATACCCCACGAATTACAGCATTTCTAATCATCCCATTCCACACACAACACTTAGAGAACGTGGGAAAAAGCTCAAGGCAGGTCTAGAGGAGCATACGGAGCTGTCTCCAAAGGAGAAATCACTCCCTTACGATAAACATTAGCGTTTTATATTTCTTTTACTTTTAATTCATGTATTTCGTACCTTTGAATATTGAATTTTTTTGCATGATTAATATGAGCGGCTAAGCACCTCTTGGTGTTGGCCTAGTTATCATTCCTTAATTTTTTTGTTTGCGTTTACTTTACTTCCGTACAATTATTTCTAAGTGTATGCATGCTTAATTTATTGGTAGCCACCCTTGGTTCGGTAGTTTTGAATGGCGGTAGAGGCCAATTGCCTAGGAGATATGACCAACTGACCCTAGGTGAGCGGACTGAGACGGGAAGGGTAAGATATGACCAACTGACGACCCTTTCTACTTGTGCGATTTGACCAACTGATCACTTATCGTTTGGATGAACTTAAGAATTAGGGGGTGCGTGTCTAAGTTCCTAACGGCCGGGCATTCACTATTATAAATCTAGCATGTAGCGGTACTTAATGACTTGGCTTAGGGGACCAGGAACAACAGGACTTATGAGGGCACACCTGACTTCTCCTGTGGTGGCATCTTTGCTGATAGGTTAGGGCGAATTGACCAAATGCTGTCCTCTCGACTTTGACCCCACCTGAAGTAATTGGAAGTAAGTAGATGTAGACATAACTAGCTAGGAGGATTAACTAGGTTAGCACCACTCTCCTCTATTGATTTCCCTTTTATCATTTATCTGCTTTTATTTGCTTTATTCTATTTTAGTAGTTTAATTAATTAAATCCCTATCGAAATCATTATTAATCTGTGACACCTAGACTTAGTAATAATCCATCACACATAGCTCTTGGGACGACCTCGGCTTTACCAATTACTACACTACACACGACCGGGTACACTGCCCGTTAGTGCATTAGGGTAGACCATAGGTATAACGAGACTTTATAAATATTAAAACCTGGTCAGTAAAACCTGCATCAGTATACTTAGGTGGAGTGTCAACGTCGCCAAAATAGTCGTCGATTAAACGTTGTTCCGCCTCTTCTCGTTCACGTGGTATGTATGCCCTCGTCCTCTTAATAGCCGATCCCGATCCCCCGGTTTCTTGATCACGCAAACCTAGAAATTGTTCATACGCCATAACCCTAGATATATCGCTCAAGGTCGTTTTGAAAATAAACATCATAATGGTCGTAGGTGGAGAAGTTGTTGGGATTGTTTGGGTCCATAGTTGAAAGAAAATTAAGTATTATTGAAGTAGAAATTAAATTAGAAGATTTTGTAAAGATTGATAGAATAAAGAAGGTATTTATACAAATTTTAGGGGTAATTTTTTTGATAATGTGTGATTTTTGGCTATATAGACGCTAAAACATTCAAAAAACATCAATACTAGCCGTTGGTTTCAAGAAAAAAAAAAGAATGCCGTCGGCTGGCATTTTTGGGCAAGAAGGAACAACGCGAACATCGTAACCGTGCGCCGTTCTTATTTTGGGCCGGTGGGTTTGGCGCCACCAATGGCACGATGGTACCTCCCCCTCTTAGGGATGAACGTGGTTCGGTTTTTGGCTAAAACCGAAATCGAAACGAAATATTCGGTTTTTATAAAACCCAAAACCGAAACCGTTAGGTTTTTGGCGGCTCAGTTTTTTTGTTTTATTATCGATTTCAGTTCGGTTGTTCGGTTATTTCGGTTTTTAACCGTTTATATTTTGGTTTGGCCAATTTATACCAACAAACCGTTTATAGTTTGGGTTTTACCGTTTTATCAAATTAAGCCTAATAATGTTTATCTCATATTTCTATCATTACACTCATATAGATGATACACACGCGCATACAAATGAACATACATATAGTATATTCATTGTCACATATTTATTGATATATTGTCAAGTAAACACATGTACAAGACAAACACATATATAAACGTTAAGATAAATATATTATAAATTCACCCACAAAATGAATAGGGAATTGTAAATTTGATTTATTTAGTTATTTATCCATATTATATTTATTATATTAAAACCGGTTCGGTTCGGGTTTTACGGATCGGTTTTTGGACGAAAACGAAAACCGAACCGAATTTTTTGGTTTTTGAAAAAATTAAAAACCAAGCCATCGCTATTTAGTTTCGATCGGTTATTTCAGTTTGATGTTTTTCGGTTTTCGATTTGGTTTTAGTTTTCTCGATTTTTCTGCTCACCCCTAACTTTTATACATATTTTTGTATTTAAAAGGCTAAATTTGTAGTAACGCACAATCATTTATAAACAGTGTTTTTTGTTTTTTTTTTCCTAACATTACCGTTAGCTTTTGTTCAACAGATTTCTACTTTTTTTAATCTTTTATATAATAAAGGAATTACATCATTTCGGAGTGATTATGTCAATTCATTCTTATTAAAAACAATTGGGCCAATAGGAGAGCTCGATTTCGCCACGTAAGCAAAATCGTGCGATGTGATTGGTTAATAAAAGCCAAAATTAAATTGATTTTCGTCAAACTTTAATAAATTTGGTGATGAAATTTGATTGATAAAAAAAACACATAAACATATAAGTGTCAAATTTGTGAAAACAAAAGCTTAAAAAAAGGAGGTAATTAATAAAACTTTAGTGGTTGAATTTTTAAAACTATATAGAGTTAAGTGTAATATTATAAGCTTCCATGTTTTTTAATAACTTTGGATTATAAACAAATACCCCCTTATACTTTATACCCTTTATACTTTATATCTTATAAAATAAAATGTATATGTTGTTTTAAAATAACAACATATAAATTTGCATAAGATTATAACCATCATATTTTTTAATATATACGTTCAATAAGGATTCATTTATTTCATTTTTAGAAGTTTAACTTATGTGAACCGGAGTTTACATTAAATACGGCTAAATTATTGAAAACGAGAATATAATTATCAAATTGAAAGCACGGGTTACTTTAAGATAAAAATAAATATACGCGATTGTACTTATAATAATAACTCATGTAATTCTTATTTATTTATTTAAGGATATCTAGAAAAATATTTTTAAAAAACTTTAAGGAAATTTGGTTGATAAAAAACAACATAAACATATAGGTGTCAAATTTGTGAAAACAAAAACTTAAATAAAGAGGAGGTAATTAATAAAACTTTAGTGGTTGAATTTTTAAAACTATATAGAGTTAAGTGTAATATTATAAGCCTCAATGTTTTTTAATAAATTTGGATTATAAACAAATACCCCCTTATACTTTATACCCTTTATACTTTATATCTTATAAAATAAAATGTATATGTTGTTTTAAAATAACAACATATAAATTTGCATAAGATTATAACCATCAAATTTTTTACTATATACGTTCAATAAGGATTCATTTATTTCATTTTTAGAAGTTTAACTTATGTGAACAGGAGTTTACATTAAATACGGCTAAATTATTGAAAACGGAAATATAATTATCAAATTGTAAGCACGGGTTACTTTAAGATAAAAATAAATATACGCGATTGTACTTATAATAATAACTCATATATAAGGATATCTAGAAAAATATTTTTAAAAAACTTTAAGGAAATTTGGTTGATAAAAAACAACATAAACATATAGGTGTTAAATTTGTGAAAACAAAAACTTAAATAAAGAGGAGGTAATTAATAAAACTTTAGTGGTTGAATTTTTAAAACTATGGTTGAATTTTTAAAACTATATAGAGTTAAGTGTAATATTATAAGCCTCCATGTTTTTTAATAACTTTGGATTATAAACAAATACCCCCATATACTTTATACCCTTTATACTTTATATCTTATAAAATACAATGTATATGTTGTTTTAAAATAACAACATATAAATTTGCATAAGATTACAAGTATCAATTTTGTTTACTATATATGTTAAATAAGGACTCATTTATTTCATTTTTAAAAGTTTAACTTATGTGGACATGAGTTTACATTAAATACGGCTAAATTATTGAAAACGGGAATATAATTATCAAATTGTAAGCACGGTTACTTTAATATAAAAATAAATATACTCGATTGTACTTATAACGATGACTCATGTAATTCTTTTTATTTATATAAGGATATCAAGAAAAATATTTTTAAAAAACTTTAAGGAGTATACATTAACTTTATCAACACTCATTATGTGCTATTAAACGTGCATCATGTGTACAACATAACATCAATAGTGAAATTTAAATAACAACATCAACATCTTTATCAGCTAAATAAAATTAAATTTTGAGTTACCGAACAGAAATTTTTACAAATATTTTACCAAATTGTAATGGATATTAATGCATAATGAAAAACTCGTGCATAAGTATTAGTTGTACTTATCACAATTTTCATGGGCAAATTTTTATATATGTATATACTAAACTAAAATGTTAAAATAAATTTGATTTATGTGTAAACTTTGTGCGTGCATTAAACTTATAAATATATAATTATATGCAATTATCTTTAAAAACACAATATTCAGTATTAATACAAAATAATTTTTTTTTGTCAAAACTCCGTGCTTGCACGATTATTATAACTAGTAAAAGCAAATATATATCACTGGTAATAAAATGTGACTCATATTTAACTAGTTATTTAAACTAAAAAACGTGATAAGCATTGGATTATTTCAAGACATGAAAACAAATTGGATTCCCTCCCGTTACAAATATCTTAGTAAAACGGGGGCGGAACTAAAAGAGAAAAGTAAACTAGATTTAAGGAACATGTTTAATGTCCGTGTTTTTTTTTTTTTATTATTATATTTTAATGTTACACTATCACACTCCCACTTGCTACTGCTACAAGTTCCAATAACATAAACATGGCTAAACAATAAAACATTAAAGTTATAGTTCCAACTAGTGTATACACACTTGTTTCTTGATTGGTTGATTTATATATAAGAAGAAGAAGAAGAAGAAGAAGAAGAAGAAGAAGAAGATGGGAAGATCTGGTGGATATTGTTTCAAGATTATTGCTTGTGGTGGTGGTGACACTTCTGAATCTGTTGATAGAGATGATCTTATTCAGGTTTTTGTTTTTTTAAATATAAATATTTGTCTTTGTGTTTGGTAGTTAATGTTGTTGGAATGAAGATATGAATTTGTGAGATTTGATGAGTTTTTGAGTTTATTGAAATGAATAAATTAAGATGTAAAATTGGCTTCAAGGTTTCTTTTATATTTAGTTGGGGTACTAGTGTGTTTGCTAATGCTTCAAAGTTAGATTTTGTCTAGTTTTGGATTGTTGGAAACTCTATGACAAGAATATTATTCTAAGTTTAAGCTATTTTTTATTTTCCTGATAATGACATTTTCCTCTTGAAAAAGTGGGAAAAAAAAGATACTTGTCAATTGGGTGGTTTTACGGCATTGCAATGAGAGGGAAACTAAAAGATTTTTAGAACTATTCAATTTTCAATCTGTATAATTCTTTTTGCTGAATCGACATTTTGTTGGCTTCAAGCAAACCTATACCATGTTAGTATGTCATATCCAAGATAAGTAACACTCACGCCTAGTCAGCTGGCGCCTGGCAGGGATCATAAGAGCAGCACCCCTAGAAGGAATATTATTTCTATAGGCAAACCCATATGGAAATGTTGCCTCATTCGTCACTTCTCATTGTAACTTTAAAACCCTAATTTGATATGATATGATTAATAAGATTGACTTGCTAGTGTGGCTGTGCACTAATTTCACTCCATGACTGAACCACTTTAGCTCTCTTGTTCTTGTTTGTGATTTTCTAACATAGTATAGCTGAGAACATCTAATATGGAGCACATGAAAAGAATCCTAAAATAAGATAGGGCCTACATTTGTATAAAGCAATAGCTTACACTCAACAACTTTCCATGTTTGTAGTCGACATATTATGTGTGGTATGTTAAGAGTGGCCTTTGTCACCTCTGGAAATTGTTTTACTTCTGCAGACTTTGTTTTCTCGTACTAATATGTATATCAATGTGAATGTCTAAGTATGTTTCCTAATTCGGCTCATTTAGTGTTATGTGGTGTACTAACATTGTTTGTCCATATAAGTTTGTACAAAACATATTTGATGCAATATAATCCACTTTTCTGCTTGCAAAAATGGATAAACAATACATGCTATAATACCAAGTATTTATGTATGTATTAGCTTTTTCTTTTCTAACTTGGTGAACTTATGTGAAACTAATTCAGAATAAAGGTTCTGATAAAAGGGCATGGAGTTTCCGTAAAAAATCAGCCAGTCAACAAGTGATAAGCAACACTGTCATAACTGAAATATCTTCTTCTGAGAACAAGATTTCAGAACCTGTTGTTATCAACACTGAAGCACCTGTCACTGCTCCCGTATCTGAAAAAACTTCAGCGAATCAATGGACAGAAGAATTGCCTCGTGTGTCATCTTCGAATACTAAGGCCAGTACAGTGTCTAATACGGTAACCAAAGCTGTTGATGAAGATGCTATCAAACTCAACTCCAGCCCTGACGAATCATCTGTCATACTCATCCAGACTGCTGTTAGGAAATTCTTGGTATGTACTCATTGTTACCTCTTGCTACATGTGGCAATATTGACCATTTACTTATAAATGGATCGATTTGGGTTTGTAATATTTCGAGCAGCCGAAAGTCTTTCTTAATGCTTACAACCTCGTGAATCATTTTGCTCAAAGAAAAGTAGGTTATTGCTATTAATTGTAATCATAGTTAACTCATTACTACTATAATAAAAGTTCTATAAATCAGAAATGGTTTTGTAGGTCAACCCGAACCGACCCGTTTTGATATGCACCGAACCTTCTGTTATGACCATTTCCAACCAGCCCGATCTTATCACCTCAGCTTCCAACATTAGTTACAAGTTAATAAGTTCTAATTGATACTATGTATGTTTAGTTTTGACATTACTTTGGCATGTCATGTTTAGGCTCAGAAAGAATTGGTGAGACTTCAAAAAGTTGTACAGTTGCAAGCTGCAGTACGAGGCCATATAGTTCGTTGTCAGGCTGCTGGAACTTTGCTTTGCGTTCAAGCCATTGTCAAGATGCAAACTCTTGTTCGTGCTCGTCATGCTAATCTGTCTATTGGAAAAGTTTCTACTGGAAAAAAGGTATCTATAAGCATATGAAATCTGGAATAATTGTCTTCACATTTCATTATACTTTTGCCTTCTTTTATCTCAACGATTATAGATATTTTTGTTAAGGTTTACTTCTTAAGAAATGCGCTTTAGTATAATGACTGGTTAACTTTTGTACGGAATGGGTTGCCCTTGAACATCCAATTTATTCGAAATTATAACGCATTGGCAATTTTTGACCCATTTCCCCCATATGACTGTTTCCCCTTTTAGCTATTTGTCCACTTAACTTGTTAAAGAATGTACTCATTTATGAGTAAATAGGTCAAAGTTACCAAGTTTAATGCCTGCCAAGTGCCAATTTTGTATAGTATTCCTTTTCGAAACTAGTATATTTCTGATTTCGGGGAAAAGTTGTTAGTATTACATATCACATGCATTTATAAAGGCGTATACAGTACAATCAGTTATGCAGAACTAGCCCCTTTACTTTGAATATTCAGCTTGGGTATTATGCTTATTAAAGTAGTATTGTAACGCAATAATGTTGAAACAAATAGGCAATATCATCTCTACGAGTATCACCTGCACGTTTAGTGTAATAACTGCAACTCTATGCTATCTCCTAAACTATTCATTCAATGTTTATGCGTTTTCTGTATGAATGGTAATATGAGCAATCTTGTATTTAATGTCATTGATTAGATCTCCTGTTTAAAGTTTGTGGACATAAGCCTATATCAGATAAGATACTGAAGGCATTATGTGGTATAGAGGTTAGATCTAATACATCTAACTGAATATTATATATAATACCTTCCTGTTACGATTTTGTAAACTTAAAAGTTAAAATGACTAATTTACCAATTCAAGACTGATCAACAGCTAGTCCCATCATTTGATTTGGTGTACATGAATCCACTATCATCTCTTTTATTGATCCGAATAAATTTGAATATCTGAATAGAAATGGTAACTTGGAATTACTTAACTTACTCTGATGTCTATGAGTATTTAGTTTATTTTAATAGCGGTAAGCGAACAATTAATCCAAGTTATTATCTGCGAAAAAAATTTGTTCCATCCTCTGCCTTTGGTTCATGCACTAACTATTGTATGCTGTTTCTATTTTATTCCAGGGAATACAAGATACCAGAAACAAGCCACATCCAATGTATATCTCCATTGAAAAGCTACTCAGTAACCGATTTGCTATCCAGGTAATAGAGATGGATATTTGTTTCTGAAACTGTTTGACTATTTATAAACTGGTGGCAAAATGGGTGGGTCAGCTTGGCTGGGTAATGGTGGCCATATATTTTGGTCTCGGCTGGGTTTGGTCAACATGCATGCTCTTTTTTTGTTAACTTTTACAGAGTATTACTAATAAATCTTTGAGTATGAGTACAAAAACTGACACAATCATATAATTGTAGTTTTCTTGACTAAAATGATTTAGGTCTCACGTATATTGCTACTTGTGTACACTTTTGGGCGACTTTCGACCAATTTGACTGGTTGATTCAGCTGAAGTATCATTAATACCCATTAAAGATCAAGTATAATCCAAATTAACCCATTTACTCACAAATGGGTTGAAAACGGCACCCTTTATTTCATACCCTTTTATATTTTATTTGAGTGAATGAAAAAAGTAACAATGTAATTTCTACAATAGCTACTGGAATCCACACCACGCACCAGACAAATCAACATCAAATGTAGTCCTTCAGAGGAAAGTGAATCCTGGAAGTGGATGGAAAGGTGGACGTCTGTCTCTTCTCCTGAAGTAATGGAACCAAATAAATCAACACGCGAGCAGGACAAGATTGATGTTACCAAAAACCAAGCTGGAAATGTGAGTCTTGAACAAAAGTCTGATATCATTTTTGATGAAAGTAAGCCCCCTATAGTTCCCGAGAAGCTCACAATGGAGGCTGAACAACCCAAACGCTCTTCGAAAAGGGTTGCCACTGAAGAAGCAGATTCTGATGGAAGGAAGTCTGTGTTTGGATCAAGAAAAGCAAGTAATCCATCGTTCATTGCTGCTCATTCAAGATTCGAGGAGTTGACTTCTAAGAAAGATTCACTGACTTCTGTCAGTGTGGATTCTTCTGCAAATTCAATCCAGGCAGGAAATGTTGAACCACCAGAATCGTTTGTATATGAAAGCTTAAGAGTGGGTCGAACCGGTGGTTCAGAATGCGGAACTGAACTTTCAGTCACATCCATGCTCGACTCACCAGATCTGTCTGAGGCTGGAAACGTTGAATATGAAAAGGAAACTAGAGATCTAAATAAAGAGGCTGGTGATAGCAAAAGTATTAGTGTTGAAGAGCATGATCTTTTAGGTACTGAGTTGACTCACTCCATTATGGCTCTATCAGATAAATATGACGGTAACCGTTTTGCTGGAAGTGAACAATTGCAACCTGATATCGGTGATACGTCACAAGTCAAACAGGATAACACATCTGATGGTCAAAAAAAGTTGGAGATTGGTATAAATCATGAGGTTGACAAATCATCTCCAGCAGCTTCTCCAAGGACGCCTTATAGCAACCTCTCAAATAACAACAAATCTAAAACTGATAAAAAGTTGTCCAGTCAAAAAGCGAAGTCAAAGTCAAATTCAAATAGTAAAAAATCCCCTGTTAGTTCTAATCTTGGTTCGGGTTTAAGAAATAGTTTGGACCATTTACCTGGAGAGAGTAAACCCACGAAGCGAAGAAATTCTTTTGGGTCACAAAGTTCTGATCACATTGATATGGAGCCGAGAGATAGTAGCAGTAGTAATTCTATACCAAGTTACATGCAAGTGACTGAATCCGCAAGAGCTAAAGCGCTGGCAAATAACTCGCCAAGGTCAAGTCCTGATGTGCAAGGTAAAGAAGCTTACTTGAAAAAGAGACACTCGTTGCCAGGTGCAAATGGCAGACATGGTTCGCCTCACATCAAGCGGACCTCACCTCAGGCCCAGCAAACCACAAAGGGAACTGATAAAGGAGGTAAGTTTTGAAGATTTTATTAACCTTAAGCTTCAGTTTCTTAAATCATGCTTTATTCTGGGGGTTTGTATGATTATGTCACTTATTAGAATTTGATTTGATACCCTGAACCTGAAGTAGCCCGGACCTTGAATTATGTGTCAGGATTTGGGGTGTCAAAATGATGGGTTGGGTGACATTGTGACCCATATATTGTCCAAAACTACTATATATTGTAAAATAGTTCTTGGGTCAAATGTGTTAATTTTTATAATAATATAATATTGTGATTGATGTCATTTAGGAGGTTATATTCATGCGTACAAAATGCTTGTTTTGACCTGTTACGCAGATTTCCCTTTCTTTTATTTCTTGTTTTGTCATGTTTTCTTATTGATTATTTTGTGTTTTGTAACAGAGAGGAAATGGCAGAGGTAACGTAAATCGATGACATTTGAGGTAGCCTGGGCTAGATGTATGCATTCATATCCCCGTGTTTCTCTTCCTGGTAGCATGAATCCATAACATAAATGTACTGCTTTGGTGGTTGGTTACCATTTTTTTCCTTCTTTATGGCGTGGTAGTGTATTTGTTTGTAAACTTCAGTCGTGTGCCAATTTTGTTCTGCTCCTGTTTTGATTGGTAAGAAGTCATTGGTAAAAATATTAACGGTATAAAGAAAGAGATTTAGTTTCATGCTTCTCTCTATGATTTCTTGTAGTTAAGTAGAGGTGAATATTTGCTCTTTTTAGACCAAATAAACATTTGAATTTAATTGCATTCTTGTTGATTTCGTGGCAATATATAGACGTGTGGTCGGTAAATGGTATAGCTACTTCCATATCTCGTACATAGCTACTTCCATATCTCGTATGCAGTTTGGGGTGGAGTGAATGCAGAACTTGCGTGATTTGGTACCAAGAATTGATTGTTCGAATTGTGTAGTCTTTTATTATGCGCATAAATGAGTATATAATTCAATGTGCATTGTGGCTTCATGACGGATACATTGAACTGGCATAGTGATAGCTAATGCACAATTACCATGTACTGGTGCAACAGAATCAATTGCGAGCAAGGACATATCAGTTAATATAGCGAAACAAGCGTTTTGTTCCCACATATATAAATAAAAGCAAGTCGATTTCAATAATAAATGAGTAATGACGACTTTCACATGTATACAGGTCTTTAGCAAGTTTAAAAAAACCTTTTGTCACATTATCTGTAGAAGGATTTACGTAAGTTGTTAAGCTGTCAAGCATAATCACACCATACTTAACCAAAGCATCAATTGCAAAGCTACAAGATACAAAGCCAGACCATATCTTATACATGAAGATATGGTCTTCTGTTAGTTCGTTGATGTACAAACGCACGAATTAGTATGATAACAAGTAACCACGAAATAATAACAGGGTCGCCATAGGTGCGACATGCATGTCTGGGTTGAGTGGATGCATGATACGAATCCAGATCCTAAGTGGGGCAAGCTCTTCCAATGTCGCAGAAAACAAGTCAAGGGGCATTAGAGCATTTAATTACTATTGCTATTCTGGAAGTGTTTATTTAAATTATTTATGTTTTAGGATAGTTTCTTTTATTACATATTGTCTTGTTGAGCAAGTTTAGGGTGTTTAAATAGACCTTAATATTATCAATGCTTAGTATTGAGAATTCTGGAAAAAAGTCTATTGACCGGGGAGTGTCTATAGCTCAAAGTGTGGTATTATCTTTTCTTGTTCTTTTGGTTTTCTGTTTGTTAAACAATATTCTTATTAGTTATAAGCCAATTTGATCCGTATCAAATTGGTATCTTTGATTCTAGGGTTAAAAAACTCTTTACATTAGATTTATGCGTATTGTTACTTCTGGAACATCATGGCAGCAAAGAAAGTTGAAAGCTTGGAAGCAGATTTTGAAAAATACCGTGAGGAGGTTAAAGGGAATTTTGCAGCTTTGGGATCAAAGTTGGATTATGAAGTTGATGCTTTAAGGAGGAGATAAGAATTAGAAGACAAGCGATATGAAGAAGTGAAAAACATGTTATTGTCATTGACTAACAAAGAAACATCACATGTCAAGCCTATTGAACCATTCAAAAAAGTCCAAACACGGTTGAAATTTGATGATTTGGGTATTCCGCTTCCATCAATTGATATGAGAACTAGTGCTGATGGTGGGCGAAAAAAGAGCAGTGAGATGGTGGGTGGGGCTGAAACAGTTGGGATGATTATGAGGGATTTGAGGGGTCTAACAAAATAAACTTGGTTGTGGATGATGGAACGTTGAAGGATAAGAATCCGGCTCGAAACACTAGTAGGGTAGGTTTTGGTACAGGATTGAATCATACAGAAGGAAGATTCTTTAATCATGGTTAATTGGTTATGATCATCGAATGAGAAAAATTAAGATGCCACTTTTTGATGGTAAAGACACCCATGGTTGGATTTACAAGGCAGAAAGATACTTTGAGGTTATAGAAGAAGATCCGCGAGAGCAATTAAGAGCTACAGTGTTGTGTATGATGGGTCAGGTGTAACACCCCCATTTTTCACAGATCGCAGCGGAACTAGATCTGAGGTATTACTTCATGGATCACAGTCACAATAATAGAAAACGACTCAAAAAGAGACGTTTTTAGAAAAATTTAGTTATCATTCATTTATTTATCAGAGTTTTATAGTAAAAGATATACTTTTACCAAAAGTGAGGTCCCAAAATCTATTTAAAGCATAGAGTTTGAATGATAACAGTTTTGAAAATCCCCAAGTCCAGTGCCACACCGTGCCATGAATCCGTAATCTGCTCAGTCACATAGGATAACATGCTTAAAGGTCAACACTAGGGTTGAGTGAGGTCATATGTTTTAGTAGTGAATACAAGCTCCACTGAGGACAGTGGAAAAGTAGTGTAAAGGTGATAGCATTATTGCACTAAGCTCATGACACCACACGTTAACAGTCCGAATCAATGATGGCTCTGCAAACCAATCATGACTGGTGATAATGTTAACTTGCCAAGGTTAACCTTTGTGTTTTCAAGTATAGTGCTAATTGGTACCCGGTTGGGGCAACCAACGAGAGTTGTCAAACTCTAAATAGATCTACTCACTATACTCCCGTTCACTCGCAAGTGATTATGGTCCATGAAATTTGGGGGTAATAGTGGCATAGAAGGTACTCGTGCAATAACCAAAAAAATAATACTTGTATTCGGTTTATAACATGTATCCCCCTCACGGGGTTTAGAAAGCATTTAAAAAGTGAGGCAATGAATGTAAAACCCTCATTTTTTTAAAACCCGAATTTGACAACCAATTAAAATTTTATTCCTAGTACATTAATTATTTAAAAAAAAAGAAAACGTTTAAAAAAAAGAAAGAAGTAAGAAAATGTCTACACTATTTAAAACCCATTAAGCCCAATTTAATACCAATTAATACCCATTACTACTACACGCTCCCCCCTAAAATATACCTATATACGTTTTCTCTTCATTCCCCCATAATCCGAATACAACTTAAAAAAAAAAAAAAAAAAAAAAAAAAAAAAAAAAAAAAAAAAAAAAAAAATCTTCTTTATCTCCCAAAATTGAATTCGTTTAAACCCTAATTCTAGTTGGCATTCGGATTAGAAGATCAAGAAGGTGAATTCGGTGTTTGATTGGTGATGTTCGGGTGTTCTTCATCCCTTGTGTTCGGTGTTCTCTTGGTATCCCTAAACTCTTGTTATTTATCTTTTTAATTCAAAAAATATATGTGTAATAACGTGAAAACCGGAATTGAAACAATGGTAACATGATTAGGTATGTAAAAGGATGATTAAAATATGTTTTTGGAACCCTCAATTACTGTACAAAAATCGGATTAGGTTTAAATGAGGTAAAGAAATCGTCTAGGGTTTTGTAGATCTCTTGTTTACCTTTATGTTTATGTGTAATTTGTTATGAAAATGGATACATGTTCAATTGTTTATGAATACATTATTTTATGAACATGTTAATATGATATATGAAACCTAATCTAATGGTATAATGAATGAATAGAAGATGTAATATATTCATTTTATATGTGACTTATGCTTATTAGAAACTTGCATGATTTTATGTGATTTAAGAAGTTATGGTTTTGGATGTGTATGGTTATGGTCAATATGATATGATGCTTTTAATAATGAGTATTTGACATATGAATATGAGTAAAGGATGATAATGAATGCATATTTACAAGGTTGGCGTTTATATGGAATTCTATGATTTTATGTGAACATGTTGCTTATAAAAAGGACTTTGTAAACTATGAAACTAAATAAATGGTTATGATCATATGTATAATAAGTGAATATGCATTAGAATGATAGGAATTGGCAAGTTTGATAAGAGTTTCGTGAGATTATGATATATGACTTTATGTGACTTGTTAAGTGCATGTTTTGCTCATTAATCCTCTTGAATTCATGTTATGTTATGGAAATGGAATATGATGAGATTGTTGGGCCTATTATATGCTTAAATATGGTTTAATATGATTTTTTTGCTTGTTAATATGAAGTTGGATGAAATGGTTATGAAGGATACAAGTTTAGGGCTTATAAATTGGTTTCTACATGAAATGATGAGGGTATTATGTCATAATTGATCTTGTTTGCAATCCTTTGAGTGAATTACTTCATCCTATGTTGTTTTAGTGTTATTATGACCTAAATATGAATTATATGAAGTTCGGTGGAATATGGTTTGGTGTGATGATGATTTTGGACTTGTTTGTTATGTGGGACATTTTGCATGTTAGGCTGTCCAAATTTTAGATCATTTTCCTATAGGTATATTTTTATGATGCCTACATGTTTTTGAATGATTCTTAATTCTAAATGTAAGAATTTTCTGTATACTTTCTGAATATTTAAGATTTATAGCATTTGGAGACCTGGGAGTATGATTTTTATATTTTACAAGTCAAGGTGTCAAAACTGAGTAACCTAAGTAAAATTTTAGGTTGTGGTATTTGATTTTTCATGGATAAACTATTAATGGTTTTGACCTCTCCTTCTCTAGTCTTGATATATGGGATGTGTGTAACCCCTGGGAATTGTGGCTGAATTTTTGGAGTTATTTTAATGGGTGTGTCATGTTTAAACTTTTGGAGTCTCTGTTTCTGGGTACCTTCTGAACATGTCTAGAAAGATGATTTTCCTATCCATACTTAAGCTTAGTAAAAAAATCCCCAAACATTCGTGAAGTAACCTAACTAATATGGGAACACCTGGGAATTTTCCTAATTTTATTTGAGCTCATTTGATAATCATGAAAATTTGTCCGATACTGATCCAGAATCGAAGTATGGAAATATAAGATAACATAAGTATTATAAGAAGTATAAAAGCTAATAAGATAAGAGAAGTTTGTACATTGGATCCATATGTAATTTTTAATTGTATTATTGTAGATAGAGTGAAGAGAGAGCGGTGACTCGCTTGTGTGCCTTGTTTCCTTACACACGTATTGAGGTACAGATATTCTGACCTTTCTCACAAGGTTTCTCTTGATCGTTTACATCTTTTGATTATTAGCTATTTCTGATTATTATACTTTTGCTATGAGCCCTCTATTATGACATTTCTGATACGATACTTATGATATGAGCCTTTTCTATGAACCCTTTGATATGAATCTATGATGATGATATTTCTGATGACCTTAGATTCTGTGACATTACCATGGCATTCTGTTTGACCTTCAGTTTGATACTCGAGCTATCACTAGTCATGGGGGTTCCATGTCCGTGTCATTGATGCACCAATGGCATGACTCTAGGGTAGGAGAGTGATGACCCACCACGTCCCTTTCTGTTATATGTTTATGAGCTCAAGAAGATATGGTTGGCAACTATGATTTCTGCAGGGGCGTATGGATGCATCCTAGATCTGATCTGTTATGTTATATGATATGTTTCTGGTGACTGGTGTTGTGTGCAATACACGCCTTTCATGACTATGGGAGCTGATCACTCCATTATGCTACTTATATTACTTATGAAGATTATGATTATGATATTATGATATGATATGTTTTTGGGCTCGTGGTAGAATTCTATAACCCTCACACCATTTTCTACACTTATGTTATACCTTTGTTCAGTTATTTCCATGAGCTATAATTATCATTTTAGTATTACTATTTGCTATTTGTGACTACCATGCTTGTACTTCTGGTTGGTATTTTCCGTTGCTTATGATATTGGTTCGGCATAATAATTGATGTTTACCTGACGTGTTGATCTGCAATGCTTACACTTCTAATCATGCTACCGTTTGATTATGGAATTGGATTCAACTTATGTTATCTGTTTAGTTGACTTGTTTAGTTGCCATGCTATATTATTGTTCAGTTAATTCATTTAATTATGATGTTCGTTCTGAATTCCTACCTGATACATGTGACTACCATGTTTATACTGCTGTTAGTATTTCCGCTGGCTATGATACTTGTTCTGTTTATTAATTGTGGATTATCTGACTTGTGTGATTGCTATGCTTACATTCTATTTAGTTGTTTCCGCCTGCTTAAAATCCAGCTTAGCTTATAGATATTCTGATTATCTGATTTATTTGTGTTTCCATATTTATGTTTAGTTGATCCGATGACTGATATGCTTGTACACTATTTGGTTACTTGTTTTGTTTATGATATTGTTTATCAACCCCTATTTGTTTATGTCCGGTATCTGTATGTTTGGTTATTTATATGTGCTTATATCTATTCCTTGATGCGCTACTTTGCTTTGGTCTCCTTTGATTTCTGTTCTTCTTGTTATCTGTTAATAATGTGTTCTAGAGGTTCCTCATTGACTCATTTTGTTCATTTGCTATGACCTTGATATCAGTTTCCTTTGATTCCCTTCGTATCTTTATTTTGTTTAGTTTTCGTTTTGTCATATCTATTCACTGTGCTGTTAAGCTCAGCCACATTTTCTTTTTCATGCGGCAGGTACTAAGCGGGATGTTGGCCTTTGTTGGGCTGAGAGTAGAAGCTTGAGTGGTCCAACCCTAGTTTCCTTTTTGTTTGGACTCATTTTGAAGAACACTTGTTTTGGCATTTTATTTATTTTTGATATGGTGGATTATGTATTTCTTTTTGGAGTTATCAGTTTATATGATTTAACATTTATTTATAAAAGACTTCCATTTGTATTTTCATTGGTATGTTCTGATATGACTCTATACGGTAGCATTCGGACCCTTGTCGGGTTGGGGTGTTACAATGAACTCACCTGGGATTTATGGAAATCTGATTGATGTCAAAAGTGACTCAGATTTAGGGAAATTTGATTGATGTCAAAAGTGACTCAGATTTATAGACAGCTTACTCACATATCCTGAGGTAGTGTGTGCGTAGGTTTGTCAAGTCCTAATTTTTTTGTCTATACTTCTTAAGTATGTATTCCTAAGTATACTAGATTTAGATATAACGTAACACCGTTCGGGCCATCATAATCCAGAGGTATGAAACCCCTCACATGAAGCTCCCTGGTATTGTGTTATGTTGTTAAGTACTGAGTTATATATATAATGTAACACCGTTCAGGCCATCATAATCCAGAGGTCATGTAGTAAACGTTTGAGGAGCCAGGGCACTTTAAGTCGTAAACCCAACAAACTCGTCAAAACGAATACCAAAATGAACCCCTCACATGAAGCTCCCTAGTATTGTGTTACGTTATTAAGTAAAAAGATAGTATTTTTAATTTATGATAAAATATCTTATTTAACCCTTAAGTTTGTGAATTGAGACAATATACCCTTAGGTTATATACTTTTACGAAATTAGTCCTTTATGAAAATAACTATATATATACACTTATCCTTAGGATTTAAAACTTTCCAAAATAGGTCTTTAGACTTATAACTTCTAAGAAATGATAAAAACAGCCCTTGTACTTAATAGTTTCAAAACGTTACGATATATACCCCTATGCATGGAAAGCGTTATGAAACTAGTCCTAAAACCATGCAAACTATATTTTTATGACACGAAAGTGTTTTATAGCTTATTTATTATTAGTAGAAACTTATATAAGTAGTTTAAACTAGATTATGACTTATGACAAGGGCTTATTCCCTAGAAACATGAATTCAACTAGTTTTAGGGTTTTAAAAGGAAAACGCGTAAGTTTTTATGATCAAGGCTTGGGCAAGGGTTCTAATGTGATCTAAATCCTAGTACAAAAGTAAAGCTTATGGAACTAGTTTAGAAGCTTACGTGACCTAAAGTGGGTCGTTAGGGGCGTTTAGGGTTTCTCGACTATGTAGTGATTAGGGGAGGGCTTCTAGCTTAGTTTTCTCGACTCCTTAGCTTCCTATGGAATCTTAGGGACCTTATGCTACTGCTAGGACCAAATATTGAAGGTGGAGAAGTGGTGGTGGGATGGTTTGGAATGAAAGGGGTAAGGAGGGTATTTATAGGGCTCATATGGCTTCTTGGCCAAGTTTGGGGTGATGTGGTGTCACGAGGGGGGGGGGGGGGGTAAATAAGGTTAGCAATATATGACTAATGGAAGCTAAAGGAGAGGCTAGAGGCGGTGTAGGGGTGTTTGTGGTGGTGGTTTGGCCGCGGCATTAAGGTGGTGACAAATAGGCGATACACCTACTTGTAAGCTACTAATGGTGGCGATAGGGTGGTTGTTTGGAGTGACAAGGAGGAGGGTAAGCTACTAGGGGGTGGTGAAAAGGTGGTGACAAGGTGGTGGATCATGGAGGTGCTTAGGTTTAGGCTTAAGCTAGCTTAGGATTAGTTTAGGGCTTAAACAAGATTAGTGTTTTGATTAGGGTTTGGATTAGGATCTAATGAGTGATTAGTGACTAGGATTTTGACTTAGGAGTCTTATACTAAGTGGTGGCAACTTGTGCTAAAGAAACGTGAAGGTTTAGACCTAGTTTAGGGGCCTAAATGACCTAATTGGTGTTTTGTACTTAAAGGACTTGTACCTAGGCTATAAAGGGTTGTAATAGGGTCTAGGGGGGCTAAGATACTCTAAGGTTGCTAGAGTAACTTACAAATAAGCCTTGAATACAATTAAACTAGTTTCGTTTCAAAATTAGGGTTTTAGAGCTAACCGTAACCGAATAAGTCTTGTTTTTGTGTTATGATAGATATAGTATATTAGATTGATAGATTACTTAATAAAATGATGTTTAAAACTTAGACTTGACATACCAGGGGTTTAAATGATGTAAACGTAAGGATATTTGGCATTGGTGGATACGTGAGCATGTCTAGGGGGTTATGCAAGTAGTTGAAATGAAATAAAGCAAAAATTTACCTGTGAAAATACCTTATATAGATATTGTAGTAAAAGTAACATTGATGAAAATTACGGGTTGTTATAGTCTCACCCCCTAAGAGTAAATCTCGTCCCAAGATTTGTTTGAAAGTAAGAGTGATGGTCAAGATAGATGAACGAGTTTACGATCCGAAGGAAAACTAGACTCACTTATGGGAAGGTAACAAGGAAAGAAATTGTTTCGTACAAACGGATTGGAGGAAAAATGTTTGTACGAATGTCATATACTTAGGCCCATTATTTATAATCCGTGACTTACAAATAGAGGAGTCCCAATCCTTGTAAGTAAGAAGTTATAAACTTATGTTTCGGTGGTTTATAATTTCCTTATTCAAATGAACAAGCGTCCTAATTCATTTCAATAAGACTATTATAAATCATCCTAAAGTAATACTGGCTAGAGTATGGTGTGAAAGTGATGATAAATAGAAAAATGATTCTCATGATTTTCCCAAAATCATGGAGGTTAGCCAAAATATTGGTGAGTTGTACGGGGATGTTTCGAAAGGGTAGGGTAAGTGATTTAACTCAGAATTTGTTAGGAATTAGAAATTCCAAGTATTAAAGAGTCGGTCACCTCAAGTATATGTAATCGTTAGAAAGCTCGTAGTCGTAGTTATTTTAAGTTAAGTAGTATTTAGTTAAGTAACACCGTGGAGGACGGACGGGTCTTTACCCACTGTATGCCTGATCCACAGCCCGTTGTGTGGCGTTTTATGTAAGACTATAAATACTCTCTACCTCCCAAGGTAGAGAGTTGGAGCTCATTATAATATCTTTCACTTTCTCTCACTAAGTTCCCTAAACCTCTAACTTTCTCTCTTTAGAATTCCACTTATACGCCCAATTTGTGTTATGGTTTGATGTGTAAGTGAGAACCAATATCTTACAATTGGTATCAGAGAGCCATGGTTAGATCATATCTTGCACATCTTTGGATTTCTAGTGGTTTTTAGGTGGTTTTTAAGTTTGAATAAGTTTAGTGGTTTGTGCATCATTTGGTTGATTTCGTGTGTTAAAGCTTGGATTTTGTTAGTACTTTTATGTTTAGAATCATCACAAGTGTTTAGGTTTTCATTTGGTAAGCTTGAATCATCTTGGTTGGGTTGTTTTTGGATTGAAAAGTGATGTTTGTGATGTTTTTCTTGCTAGCGACTTGACCTACGGATTTCTTTCTTGCTAGCGACTTGCTTTACATTTTTGTAGCGAGTTACAGTTAGTGGAGTTAGCGACTTAGGCTTAGCGACTAACAGTACAAGTTGTGGATGCTCCACTACGGGTAGCGACTTGGAGTTAGCGACTTGGTAAGTAGCGAGTTGCTATTTAGTGACTTGATTCCTTAGCGACTTGTATCTTAGCGAATTGCTGCCAAAATTTTGCTAGCGACTAGAGGCTTAGCGAGTTGCTATTTAGCGACTTGTCTTTTGTTTAGCGACTTGGGACTTTAGCGACTTGGTGGAATAGCGAATTAGAAGATAGCGACTTGGTGCATAATTTTCTAGCGACTTGGGTGATTTCTTTACGTTTTTCTCTTGATTTAGTAAAATCCCGTGAAAGAATCTATTTCCCGGTTTAATCATAGAGTTATAAAATCCCGTTTAATTTGTCATCATGTCTACCAACGTTTCTACAATCATCTCCACTGTTGCTGAGGATGTTCAAGCAGCTGGTTCAGATACTCGTCCACCCATGCTTGACAGAACTGACTACAATTCTTGGGCTCAACGAATCAGATTGTACTGTCTTGGAAAGGAAAATGGTGTCAACATTCTCAAATCCATTGATGAAGGACCGTATCGAGTTGAGACGACTAGAGATGTACTTGATACTGCTGAAGATGGAACTCTGATTTACGGAATGGACAGACCAAAGATGTATGATGAGCTTGATGATAAGGAGAAAAAGAGATTCGATGTTGATATCAGGGCTTCTAACATTGTTCTTCAAGGTCTTCCTAAAGACATCTACAAGCTGATCAATCACAACACTGAAGCAAAGGCAGTATGGGATAATGTCAAGATGCTTCTCTCAGGTTCTGAATTAACTATGGAAGACAGAGAATCACAACTCTATGACGAATTTGAACACTTCAAGATGAAACCAGATGAGAGTGTCTATGAGTACTATGCAAGATTTCATAAGTTGGTGAATGATATGAGGAATATCAGAATGACTATGCCTAACATTCAGCTGAACTCAAAATTTGTGAACAACATGAATCCCGAATGGCACAAGTTTGTCACCTCTGTGAAGCTCACTAAAGGATTGAAGAATACAAACTATGAGCAAATCTATGCCTTCCTCCTTCAGAATGAGAGACATGCTATGTTTGAAAAAATGATTCTTAATCAGTTCAAAACCAACCAGGGAGAGACAAGCTCATCTAATGACTCAACTGCCTTCTACTCAAACATCGGAATCACAACCAAAGCCTCACAAGTCATACCCATGGGTAATGGTAATCACAAACTCATTCCTGATCCTATGTTCAAACAAGTTGATGCTGATGCACACGTGGGTAACATCATTAATCAACTAGCTCTTCTGATTAGTCAAAACATGAACTCTCTCCCACAAACCAACAACAACCTCAGAACAGCATCTAACCCACACAATCAAGCTACTGTTAAAGATGGGAGGATCGTGGTGCAACCAGTTCAGGAAAGACAGTATGATCAGGGAAGAGGTGGAGCTGGTAGAGGTTATGTTGGTAATCAGAATCGAGGAAGGAATGGTAATCAAGGTCAAGCTAAGCCAATCAAATGTTATAACTGTGGTGGTGAGGGACACATTGCAAGGAACTGCACATCTCCAAAACGTCCACAGAATGCCGATTACTTCAGAGATAAGATGCTGCTTGTACAAGCTCAGGATAATGGTGCTGCTTTGGATATAGAGGAATTGTTGTTTCTTGCTGAGGGGAATGCCAAGACCTATGATGCAGATGTGGATGAGCAGCCTATTCAGGAGATAGGTCACAATCATCAGAATGCATTTCAAGTCGCTGACTGTGATGCATACGACTCTGATGTGGATGATGGACCTACTGCACACACAATTTTTATGGCTAGCATTTCTCCAATGGTTTCTCCCAAGGTCTCTTATTCACCACAAGCTGGCCCATCCAAAGACAAACTCATCTCAGAGGTACTAAAACTATACGATGATGCTGATGTGCAAAAGATGCATGACAAAGTACTATCAACTGAAACTATTGAATCAAATATTGAAATTATGGGTAATATCAATGCTGTCCCATATGATCAATATGTGAAACAAAGTGAAAGTGAAGTTGTACCAAGTGATGCATCTTCTGCAGTCAACAATGACTATGTTCTTAATGAATACACTGCATGTGCCCCTGGTGATTCTGTAATTTCTGAACTAAATGCCTATAAAGAACGTGTTGCTATTTATGAACAACGTGCAAAATTTGAGTTGACCACTCGTGAGCAGGAAATGGATGACCAAGTGCGTACAATCATTAGAAAAAGTAATTTTAGAGAAGAAGTATTAAAACAAGAGTTAAATTCCTTACAAGAAAAGCTTTCTAAAACTGCTAAACAAAAACAAGAACTTCAAGAAAATGTGAAAATGCTTAAGCAAGAATTTAATGCAAAGGAATCAAAACTCTTGAAAGATTTTTCTAATCTGAAAACTTTGAAAAACAAACTTGAAAACAAGTTGTACATACAAGGGAACACCATTCAGACTGCTCACATGATCACTAAGCATAGAGTTCTAAGCGATAAGCATAGTGTTCCCATTATAGATAAACCCAACCCTGAGTACGGGAAGATAGCAAAAGCAGCTCAAAATGTGATCTATGATGGCAATGAGATTCTTAAACCTAGACAAAAACCTAGTTGCTTTGAGTGCACAGAGGAAGATAAGAAATTAGATGAAATCACTAGGGAGCAAATGAATAAGAAACTAAATGATCCTAAATGCAAAGAGAAGAAAGTAATTATCACTCCCCATGACTACAAAAAGGAGAATTGGATCTCCTTGAACATGTTTAAGCCTCAAACATTGTTGACTCCCGAACAAGTGTTCTGGAAAATGGACTTAGATAAGAAGAAAGCAGAAAACATTGTTGAAACAAACCCTCCCCTTAGGAAAATGCCTAAAGCAACTGTGTATCCTCCCAATACACCAATGCATCTAGTTCCCAGAATGATTGCTACTAAAAGCAAGATCTTAATCAGTCAATATGTTAGTTTTCAACTATTTGTTGATTTTGAGAAAACTTGTAAGAAAAGGATCACACCCACTGGGATTACTGAAGGGGAAAGGGGTTTTGAACAAACAAAAGAATGCTACTTAACTGAGATCATGCCTTTCTTTAAACTTCTAAAAGATCACTTTGAGAGTCTTAAAAAGGGGATAGAAACTGATATTAAGGGAATGGAAAAGGAATTTGATGCAATGATAGTTGAAGTTAGTGACTATGAGCGAGCACTAAAATATAATGAGATTGAGAGGAAGAACTTGCATACACTAAATGAGAACCTGATTTCTGAATGTATTGCTCAAGATGTGTTTTTCACTGCTACAAATTGTTCCATTAATGCTTCCAAATTTCATGAATTATCAGTTGCCCTGAAAGTCTCCCATGATCGTGTCATTGAGCTTGAAAAAACTAATTCTGAACTAAACGAGAAAATTGAACTGGATGATCACGACAATTTGGTTAAACATTTTTCTAAGCTAGAAGTTGAGCATTTTAATTTACAACTAAAATATCAACATCTTAAAGAAAATGTCAAAACTTCAAATATCAAGACATCCTCAGATGCTCCAGAGTTTGATGCAGTTTTTCAAATTAACAAACGTGATGAACATATTCAAGCTCATTGTAACACGATCAGAAAGTTGAAAGCCCAAATCTCTCAATTAAAGGGTCAAACGAACAATATGACAGGCTCCCAAATGCCTCCTCCTTTAGATTCTCAGAATTCTCAAACGTTTCATCTTCAAAACCTAGTAAATGCATTACAAAAGGAAAACGAAAGTTTTCTAGAAGAAAATGAAAAGATTAAACGTCATTTCAATGAGTTATTTGAATCAATAAAGGTCACTCGTAACAAAAATAACGAACAAATAGCTTCATTGCAAAAGGAAATTGAGAATCTGAAGAGTCAGGTAAAAGGGAAAATGCCAATGACTAATGGGGAGAATGGTGTATCAAAGGTTCACTCTTGTAATAAATATGCTTTGTCTGTGAAATATGTCCCTCCTCATCTCAGGAACAACAAACTTGTTGTTCAAACATACTTCTCATCCCTTAAGGATTGCCTAGAATGTCTGCGTGAGATTGTTGAAGAGGATAAGTTAGAGAAACCTCATGATAATGCAATTGGACATGCATGCTTATATGCCAAACGATCTCAAGAAATCCTAGAATGCTTGATCACAATATGCCCAAAGACCTTAGGTGAGAGTGTTAATCCTTTGATTCCATGTTCGATGCCTAATGCCAAGTATGATATTCATTCGATGCCCAATGTTATGAATATGAACCCTAATGTGCCTTCAAGTAGTTCAAATTCCAGATCTGTCAATGCTAAGAAAGAGAACTCAAGTGTGCCTTCTAGGAGTACAAATCCCAGCACTTCTTGTTTTAAAAAAGTGAACCTTAGTGTGCCTGCATGTAGTTCAGATCCCAGCACATCTAAACAGGTGATGCAAAGAGTAGTAAAACCAACTAATGTTCCCATTCCCTCTACAGGAGTAATCAGTGACATTAAAGGGAGCAGGTCAAAGTCTCAAGACAATACAAGGAATGATAGGACCTCGCAAGCTAAGAATGTGCACTGGAAAAGAGTAGAAAAACATTCTAGGAACTTTAAGCTTGAACCGAATAAAATGAATCGTGTTGATTCTAGTATTAGCCATAGGCGTACTGTAATTAATTCGAATTCTGATACTAGTTGCAAACCTTGTATTGATGTCTGCTTGAATTCTGTTTCTAATCATGAATGTGGTGTTAATGTTTTGCCTAATGATGTTTATTGTCCAGTTAATACTGTTAATGCTAAAATTCATGCTAAGAAGGCTAAAAGGCAAAAACGAAAGAAAGTTAGAAAATAGTGGAAACCCACAGGAAGAACATTTAGTAAGATAGGCTACTATTGGATACCTGTTGGTCATAAGAATAATCAGACAATGCCCACTAGAAAATGGATGCCTACTGGTAGAACTATTCCCTTAAGAAGTGAGCACACTGTGAACAGGGCTAATATAGACACTAGTACTGCATCTATTCACAATGATTCCATTGCCTTAATTTCTAATATGAATGCTTCTATTTCTGATGTGGGTGTTCCAACCATTGTTACTAACCAAAAGGAACCCATTCTTGCATGGGGATCCCAATTATCCAGTTATCCATTCTTGTCTGTGTTCAACTGCAGATCGTTCAAATTGTTCTGTGGTACCTGGACTCAGGCTGTTCCAAGCATATGACTGGCGACCGGTCACGGCTCATGAACTTCGTGAGCAAATTCATCAGGACAGTTAGATTCCGGAATGATCATTTCGGTGCTATTATGGGTTATGGAGACTATGTTGTTGGCAAAAGTGTTATCTCCAAGGTTTACTATGTAGAAGGTCTTGGTCACAACTTGTTCTCTGTTGGTCAATTCTGCGATTCTGATCTAGAAGTAGCCTTCAGAAAACATACCTGCTTCGTTAGAGAACTTGATGGTAAGGAACTTTTAAGAGGTTCACGTGGTTCAAATCTATACACCATCTCTATCGAAGATATGATGAAGTCTTCTCCAATTTGCTTGCTGTCAAAGGCCTCTAAAACAAAGTCATGGTTATGGCATCGTCGTCTCAATCACTTGAACTTTGGTACCATCAATGATCTCTCCAGAAAGGACTTAGTTGTAGGTTTACCCAGACTCAAGTATGAAAAGGATCATCTTTGTTCAGCATGTCAATTGGGAAAGAGCAAGAAGTATGCCCATAAACCCAAACCTACTAACTCTGTCACAGAAGTTCTTCATATGATTCATATGGATTTATGTAGACCAATGAGGGTGCAGAATACCTTTGGGAAGAAATATGTGTTAGTTGTGGTTGATGATTACTCTAGATTCACCTGGGTCAAGTTCTTAAGGACAAAGGATGAAACTCCTGAGATCATCATCAAACTCATCAAACAGCTGCAGGTTCGACTTAACAAAACAGTCAGAATAATCCGAACAGACAATGGAACTGAGTTTGTCAACAAACAACTCAGTGAATTTTATGAAAGCGTTGGAATCAGCCATCAAAGAAGTGTTCCACAAACTCCTCAACAGAACGGTGTAGTTGAAAGACGAAATCGAACTCTTGTAGAAGCCGCTAGAACAATACTGATTTACTCAAAGGTTCCAATGTTTCTCTGGGCTGAAGCTATTGCCACTGCATGCTACACACAAAATCGTTCCCTGATTCACACTGTTCATGGAAAAAACTCCATATGAACTTGTCCACAACAGAAAACCTAATCTCTCTTTCCTTCGTGTGTTTGGTGCATTGTGTTATCCAACTAATGAGGGACAAGACTTAGGCAAAATTAGAGCTAAATCAGACATTGGAGTATTTGTAGGGTATGCACCAAACAAAAAGGGATACCGAATCTACAACAAAAGAACCCGAAATATCATGGAAACAATTCACGTTACATTTGATGAGCTGACCGGTCAAATGGCTCCTGGAAAATCCAGCTCAGGACCCGCACTTCAAAACAGTCCCATTGGTTCATCCCTTGTTCCAAACTCTTCTCAAGAAACTCCATATGTACCTCCATCTGAAGATGATTTAAAGAAATTGTTTGATCCCATGTTTGATGAACTTTATGATCCAAGTACTAATGAGGTGTTGATTCCTACTACAGAGGCTGCTCATATTCCTGTGAATGAAGTCAATCCCTCAGTCTCAATATCTTTAAGTCAAGTAGCGCCTGCTGCTGATCCCTCAGTCTCATCAACAAATCATCATTCTTCAAATGTACATCATGGAAATGTTTCTGGCATCAATGATGAAGTTAATCCCTTTGCTACTCCTGAAGATGCTCCTTTTGAAAACATATTTGCTCTTGAATCTTCATCAGAACCATCTTCTTCAGGAGACATCGACTCTGCTACTTCAGTCCCTCAACAACTACCACATGAACACTTCAGAAAATGGACTCACGATCATCCATTAGACAACATCATTGGAAATCCTTCTCGTCCGGTATCCACTCGTAAACAGCTTGCTACTGATGCCTTATGGTGCTTCTTTAACTCTGTACTCTCAAAGATCGAACCTAAAGATGTTAAAACTGCTATGAATGAAGACAGCTGGTTCAATGCCATGCAAGATGAAATTCATGAGTTTGATCGATTAGATGTATGGGAATTAGTACCAGCTCTAGATTGTGCTATGATCATTGCTCTTAAGTGGATCTTCAAAGTAAAGCTTGATGAGCATGGTGATGTGTTGAAAAATAAGGCTAGGTTAGTAGCTAAAGGTTATCGTCAAGAAGAAGATATTGAATTTGAAGAATCTTTTGCTCCAGTTGCTCGAATCGAGGCAATCAAAATCTTTTTGGCTAATGCTGCTAGTAAGAACATGGTAGTCTATCAGATGGATGTGAAGACGGCATTTCTGAACGGAGATCTTAAAGAAGTCGTCTACGTCAGCCAACCTGAAGGATTTGTAAATCAAGAGCATCCTACTCACGTTTATCGTTTGAAGAAGGCTCTTTACGGTTTAAAGCAAGCTCCTAGGGCATGGTATGATACACTGTCAAAGTTTCTTCTATCTACCGGATTTAGCAAAGGAGCAGTTGATCCAACATTGTTCACCAGGAAGTCAGGCAAACATTTAATTCATGTTCAAATTTATGTTGATGATATTATTTTTGCCTCGACAGACCCAATGGAATGTGATCGTTTTTCAAATGAAATGAGTTCAAAATTTCAAATGTCAATGATGGGACAAATGTCATTTTTCTTGGGATTACAAATTTCGCAAAGTCCCGGAGGCATTTTCATAAATCAATCTAAATATGCAACTGAGATATTAAAGAAATTTGGATTTGATTCAAGTCACCCTGTTGACACTCCCATGATTGATCGCACCAAACTAGATGAGGACCACTCAGGGATCATGATTGACCAAACGAAATATCGTAGTATGATTGGATCCCTGATGTACCTCACTGCTAGTAGACCAGACATCTTGTTCGTTGTTTGCATGTGTGCTAGATACCAGGCTAAGCCTACTAAAAAGCACCTTGAAGCGGTTAAACGGGTCTTTCGGTATCTCCAAGGAACCATCAATATGGGTCTTTGGTACCCGAAGGACACCGGTATGTTACTAACAGCCTATGCAGATGCTGATCATGCAGGGTGTCAAGATACTCGTCGAAGTACATCTGGAGGTGCTCAGTGTTTGGGTGATAAGCTTGTGAGCTGGTCTTCAAAGAAGCAAATGAGTACTTCTATTTCCTCTACAGAGGCTGAATACATAGCCATGTCATCTTGTTGTGCTCAAATCTTATGGATGAGATCTCAATTATCTTACTATGGCTTTGAATTCAACAAAATCCCTCTGTACTGTGACAATAAAAGTGCTATTGCTCTCTCATGCAACAACGTTCAACACTCAAGAGCAAAGCATATCGACATTCGACATCATTTCATCAGGGAACAAGTGGAAAAAGGTGTGGTGGAACTCTATTTTGTGAGGTCTGAATATCAGTTAGCAGACATCTTCACCAAAGCTCTTCCAAGAGAACGTTTTGAGTTTATTCTTCCACGTCTTGGCTTGAAAAGCCTTCAACCAGAAACACTCAAACGTCTTCAGGAGGAAGACGAGGAGTAAAGGTCTATCTTCATCTATCTCTTGTATATATCTATTCGAAAAACAAAATACAAAATTATAAAACATTCAAAAATCAAATAGAAAATATAAAACCTTCAAAATCCATAAAAATCTGAAAAATTCGAAAAATCTTCAAAATATATATATATATATATATATATATATATATATATATATATATATATATATATATATATATATATTGTCAATTTGTTATGTTTTTCTTCTTTCTCAGTTCGGCAATATCTACGGTCTTTGTGTTGTCATTCAAAGAATGACACTGGACTTTAGATGTTCGAATTCTTAAAAAAAAAAAAAAAAAAAAAAAAAAAAAAAAAAAACAAAAAATTATTTTTGGGAGAAAGAGAAACAATGGCTTATTGTCATTTCAGGCAGTAACCCGCTTTTTAAAGAAAGAACAGAGCCATTCTTTATCATGTTTTTCAAAATTCCATGCTCTGATTTTATAAACATTTATCTGCTGAAAACTAACTGCTTTGAAAAATAACTCAGTCTCTATTTTTGATAATCATCTGGACTTATTTGTCAAAATATCAATCTCTCAATCAACAACCTATTTCATTGATTGAGGGGGAGAATGATTTCAATTAAATTAAATAGTTATTTGGCATTCAATTGTTTTCAAAAGATATACATGCATGTTTTATCAATGGAGTTTAAAGTTTTAAAATCCGATCCTTATCAATTAAAACGCTTTCATAATCAAGTCACAATTCTCCTCAAAAGCTTTCAAAATCAATTTAAATCTATAAGAGATCACAAATCTCAAAAGATTTGATAATTGTGATCGGGGGAGAATGTGTGATTTAAATTGAATTTAAACTGATAATTCGGTAAATGGTTTTATAAGGATGTACAAGCTCTCCTTCCTACATGTGACAAAAGATTTCAAATTTTCCATGCACATGTTGAGGGGGAGCATCTATCTTAAACCTATGATTTGAAACGTGATCACTTATCTCAATGTGCAGGTTCCCTCTAGTATGTGCAAAACTCTTTTCAAATCTCAAGGCACATATTGAGGGGGAGCAAAAATTATGAAAATCTCATCCTTCCCCAAAATGCTTTATCTACTTGATTTGATCAGGGAAGTGAGGTTGATATCTTTTCGAAAATGGAATTCAAAGAAGTTAACTTTTTCTTGCCTCCGTGTGCAAAATGATTTCAATCACTTGATGCACATGTTGAGGGGGAGTTCTCGTTCTAAAAATATCAACAACAATTCAGGTACAAAATGTTTTGATAATATATCACAAGTATCTGGATTGATTTTCAAATGGTTTTTCAATTGGTTCCAATGGCAGATGAACAATACCAAATAGACCGACCAACTTTACTTTATGTACGGTGATATAAGGATGATAAGGTTAGGTATTGGTTCCTATGATCCGCCAGAACCGGAGGGATCTACCCAGGGACAATCCACTAGTTAGTGTAGAAGTCCTTAGGTATGATGATAAAAGGAGAAAAGTGAGATATGGGAAGAGTGCGGACTGAGACAGAGCAAGTACTGGAACAAACACAACAAGGTTCTTGCAATGAAGTCTCGGTAAGCACTGAAGGGGTTGAAGAATTAAAAAGAATTGAATGAGAAAAGGGTGAAAACAAATAGCCCTCCATTTATTCAACCTTAGGGCAGAAACCGGGTTCAATTCATATGCTACTGATGGTAACATCGGTATTGAAGACAAGACGTCATGGACCCAGTGACGCACTGCACTTCAACCTTCCAAACCACTCAAGTTCCTCTTAAAAGGTCTTGTTTCATTCTCACGGGGAACCAACATTATCTATCGACTTTCTCTTAGAGATTGTTGATATTGAAGAAGGAGACTCTCTCCCTAGTCTCCGGCACAGGATCCAAATATGCACATATTGAGTCTAGAGCCACGAGATCATCAATAAATCTCATTAGGACACTTTCAATGAAGACTCTCTGTTTCACACAATGTGGAAAGAGAGATTATATCTTGAGTCCTACGCATTATCCTTGTGGTTTTGCCAGAACATCCGAGTGATATGTGAACATATTCACAGTGAAGATGGAAAACCTTCTGGAGCCAACATCAAACAAGCTCCTGGTAGGTGGCATGTGAGATATATTATATAGATCAACCATGTGACAACTGAACAGAAACAATGGGGCGATTCAATCTCTTGAATCAATCCTCGTTCAGGTTATGGATTGACGGATACCTTTGAAAAACCGGTCTTTGTGCTTAAAAACTCTTTTCTTTAGCAAATCGACCATGTACGGATATTTCAAATCAAAAGGTGTTTTATGATTGATAATTGATGTTCATTAAAAACCTTCGTTTTATTGCAAAAACAATTGCTATTGAGCAATACACGATTGTTTTTCAAATCTCTTTTCATCAATCAGTGGACTTAAATTCGCTGGTTCACTCACTCTGTGTTGTCTTCTTTGAGATGTTCCGGTTTGAGAACAGCTAGAGCAGCTGCGAAACCCTGTCAAGGAAATTCTTCGAAATTAAACCTGATCACAGGCAGTACTTGTACTGATCAACGGGGAACCGTGGGCCGTGTACCTCAATTCAACGAAAGTGATCAAAGACACTTTCGTGTGCTTTATTGCTAACTGTTTTATGCAGGTACATCCTACGTTTGCAGCTGATCAGAATGAAGCGGTCAATCCATAGCCGCATGCTCACACTACACATTCATCTCAAAAGAAATCATGATAAGTGCATCAATGACTCTGATATTTTCACTCCATGCTTCTACTACGCTGCTGCCAATATCATGAATCAACGAAAGCTTCCGTTACTCTGATGAGAAGATATCATGATCCAGAATGTGAGCATGTCGGTCCGAATGTTACAACATCACAAAATTCCAACACCACAATGGATGTCTCAGAGATTTTTCATAGCTGATGACCTCAAAAGCTGGCTCAAAATTATTATCACGTGGATCAGTAAAAGACCTCCACCTGGTGTAACCAAACATGCAATGAGAAGAATCAATGACTACGAGTTTCAGAGCAAAGTACTACATCAAGAATGCAAGAACAATTGTTAATGAAATATCTGTTTGTATTCAATGTAATTTTAGTATATGTTTGAGGTGACCTCCCTTAGGGGGGGATTGTTAGGAATTAGAAATTCCAAGTATTAAAGAGTCGGTCACCTCAAGTATATGTAATCGTTAGAAAGCTTGTAGTCGTAGTTATTTTAAGTTAAGTAGTATTTAGTTAAGTAACACCGTGGAGGACGGACAGGTCTTTACCCACTGTATGCCTGATCCATAGCCCGTTGTGTGGCGTTTTATGTAAGACTATAAATACTCTCTACCTCCCAAGGTAGAGAGTTGGAGCTCATTATAATATCTTTCACTTTCTCTCACTAAGTTCCCTAAACCTCTAACTTTCTCTCTCTAGAATTCCACTTATACGCCCACTTTGTGTTATGGTTTGATGTGTAAGTGAGAACCAATATCTTACATAATTGAATATAAGGGAATCGATAAGATTGACAAAGGGAGTCAAGAAGGAGTTATGAAGAACATTGTGAAACTTACAATGTTTTGAGGAAAAGGTTTAGGAATCGTCGGGACCTGTGGGTTACAGGCCCACTTTCTGGAGTCATGGGTGATCTCGTGGGAGCCATTCTTGTAACTTTTGCAAGATAGTATGGGATAGGAGCAATATCATAGTTGATCATAATGAGGATTATGAAAATTTGACGTAGATATTCTTACAAGTTCTAACTAATAGAATCTTGCGGAATAACGGAAGATTAGAGAATGACAGGAGATACAAGTTCTAATGTTTAGAACGTTGTAGGTCGTAACGGAAGAGTGACATACAAGTTCTAATACTTAGAACATTGTAGGACGTAACGGAATAGTGGTATAGAGTAAGAAACCTAAAGCCTATAGAGAAGGTTATCCTAATTGGGATGAGATTCATTAGGTTCCTCAGAAGCTATTTTCCTACCTAAAGGTCTCGGTATGGTTCATAAAGATTTACCTAAATAGTCTAATAGCGTAATTGGTCTAACCATTAAAGAAGATCCTATAAATGAAGACGAAAATCTGTCCTAAGTTTCAGTGTTCCTAGATGAAGTCGCTTGCTTAATTTCTTAGTTATAACTAGAAACCCTGTGTTCTAAGTCTTAGGTTAGGCTCGGGATAATCGGGTGGTGTATAATTCAGAGTATTCCTATGATATAGTATATAAGAGATCTTAATACGGGATAGATAACCTATGAAACTAGGTATAGGGGAAACTATAACTTCTCTAGACCATAAAATTCTTCCTTATATATCTTACAGGGTGAAAGCTTAACGAGTACTCATATCCCGTAACTAGGCTATGTACTAAAGTCGTAATCACTTAGGATTCTAGGCTATTAAGTTCAGTAGTCTATTAGATAGATGTTGGTGATTTGTTATTCTTAAGTTCCTAGGCCGTATCTAAGACTCCTTATGTCTAATTGGCAACTAACTTAAATATCCTCAACAATAGAGAGCCTAACAAGAGCTAGGAAACCTTAAGTCAGAAAGCTATGCACGAGCTTTTTCCTAGTTCAGTTTCTAACCTATCAAGGTTTCCTTGGGATGATGACTCGACTCTTTTCAAGATCACAAATCTTATTTTCTACTTCCTCAATATATTCTAGAGGTAATTTATCTTAAGTGAATAGCTTCTATCGGTTCCTTATGTCTTTCTAAAGGGTATTCTAAAAGAACTATTTCCGAAATTATGAGAAGCTTAGGGGCTGTAATATATATTTTCTTACGAGGAGGGAGACTACTTCGGGAACACATAAGTCTCGGGGATTAAGAGTAAGGAGGGAAGGATAGCAATTTCATCATTATATGCTTGCATAATTACTATTATATGTTTGCATATAAAGATCACTCGACAATGGTTTAGTTTTTCTAGGGAGTGTAGGAAGATAGAGCACATGAAAAGTCATAATTTGTGACATAGGTTAGACGGCTATGATGTCATGAAAAAACAAGGAATAAAATCACAACCATATTATATCATAAATAACTTGTCAAGATTTGACAAGTGTCGTTATTTATGCCATATACCTCGTAGTTGGATTTGACACGAAAACCAAAAAGATAGGGATTTAGGCTAAGTGCTCGGTGTAAAGGAGGGGAAAAATTAGTTGAGAAGAAAACTAGGGATTTGACTTGTTTCTCAGGACCTATTAGTAACTTCTAGTTATCTAAAGGTGATGTTCTAGGTTTTTCTTAAAATGCCTAAAGTTCAAAAGCAAATATCCTTATGGGACAATTTTCTATCTTATAAGGTTCTTATGGGCTAGGACGGGATCTAAGCTAGATCATAACAAGTATCCAACTTGTTAGGTCTCTTAGAAGCTAACTTAATCTCTATGGGGAATTACTTATGATAATCTAACGTAAGAATGGTCGGGTGATGGTGTACCTAATTCTAATTGGCAATACTATCCTTAATAGTGATACACTTAAAAGTAATATCTAGGAATTCACAGGAAGGTATAATGAAGTCATAACTTATCTTATATCATAGGTAACCTATCTTATATATCCTATATTCCTTATATATCGAAACTCTAATAAGTAATACTATATTACTTATCCTAGGTCAAAATTCTTAAACAAAAGCTAAAGGCGGTAGGGATATACTAAGTGGTGGTTCCTTTTAATTGATCTTTAAGTTTAAGGGTTGGGGTTGGAAGGGCTTTCTATATCTAATCGATGATGAAACTGGTTATCATCGATCATCTTTTCTAAAGTGGAAATCCTAAAACGGGCAAAGGAAATCTTATGGTGGTGTCTCATTTGGTTTTTCTGAAGTTTAGAAATTTGGATACGGGTTTGTTGAAGTTTGGTTCTTAATTTACTAAAATCTTGTTGGGTAGCTATCTGGGTATTACTATGACCTTCTTCTATCTTCTCAATAAGGTCAAGAAAAAGTTCATCTAAGTCATTTAAAATATCCTCAACCTGATCTCCATGGTGTTCTAATGGTGTCCTAGGGGGATCTTCTCCAACCTCAAATTTCCAAGGTAAGTGATATGTGTCTAAATACACATATATTTGTATTGTATAAACCCACAAAAACAACCAAAAACACACAAATGACTCACAAAATGTTATAAATATCAATGAAATGTGTTTTTATGTGATTCAGGTACAAAAGATTGAAAAACAAGTGAAAAATGCGCAAAGTTCACACAATTGTCGTTTTCAGTCCCTGGAATTACACAAATTGTCAAAACTAGTCCCTAAATGTTTAAAATGAAAGAAAAGTTAACTTAAGTCTTTGGGAAACCAAAAATGTTCACAAAACATCCCTGGATGAAAGTTTACACAAAATGGCAATTTTTACCCCTCAAGTATCAAAATTGGCAAAATGGTCCCTGGGTATTCTAAACTTGGAATTTTACAAATAATACCCTTGTACTATGCATGATTGAAAATTTGGAACATATTGATAACTTTTGGGAAATTACACTTTTAGTCCCTCAAAATCCAAAAATGACAATTAAGGTCCTTTTAAGTTTAAAAATGAAATAATTATCAACTATGGTCCTTGTGTTTATATTATTGGCAGGTTTGGCCCTTGGAAGGATGTTTGGAAAGGTGGCAAGTTTAACCCTTAACTTTGCAGAAATTACAAAATGGTCCTTGTGCTTATAATAAACCAACCGGACCCCTTTTTTTCCCCTCTTCTTCTTCCACCTCACACCCCCACCTGTAACACCACCACTTGCACCTCCACCTTACCCCTTCCAGCTCACCCTCTACTTTACTACCCACTCCCTCCACCACCTCTGCCACTACTACCCCCCACAATAAATGCCCTTCACACCCTTTTTCCCCAAACCACCATTTTTACCCACGGTTTTCACCAATACCACCCTACTTAGCTTACCAGTCCACTAAACTTATCCAAACTCTCCCCCTAACCCTCTGCAACACTCCATGATGCATTAATTAAAGCAGAACTGCCATAAGTTGTCTATTCAACTTTTGGCGCCAAAAGTGTTTTAAACAGTTGAGATCAATTGGACTAATTCAAAGGCTCAGATTGAAAGAGAGGACTTTTGAGTGATCACCAAAGGTGCTGAGACTATAAAAGAGGAAGAAAAGACAGAAGAAAAAAAACACCTTGGCCTTAAGCCAATGTCATTTAGACTTAGTTTAATCATGTAGTGTAACCTTTATTGCTTTCTTTATTTACTGTCATTTACAAGTTTTATTAGTGTAATGGAACTCAAATTAGTGTAATGAAATATCATTTACAGTTTTAATGCAAGTCATCTTTTACATTTCAAATTTTCAAGTTACCTTTAATTTTCATGTCATTTACTTTTTTGTTGGATTATTATTGTTATTGGACTCTATTAGATCACATAAGCTCCTGACAAAGCTTGTTTAAGCTTTTAGAAACCTTTAATCAGTTGTAGTCTTTAAAACCAAAAATCATAAAAAATAGAGAAAAATACAATGGAAAATCAAAAATCAATGTTCTTGGTGATCTTAGCTTGGAGCATGGTTCATACTGGATTGCCATGGTATTAGAGTCCTATGGAGGACAATAGGTTATGGTTTTGATCCTTGGTTCCAAAGTCTCAGTTCATTCACCTTGTAAGTCCACTTTTTACAATTTTTGCTTTTTATGGCTTAAGTTATCTATCTGTCTTAATTTCTTCTTTTCTATGTTTAATTGTTGTTAGTTAATGATATTATAGCTTAATATAAGTTTGTTATGTTTTGGAATTTGATTTGGCTTGAAATTCCATTTCAGCTGTCATAAGCTCAATTTTTGAGAATCCTAGGTATACCTTTGTGTGACTACTTATGTATACTGAAAAAGTTCTAATTTAACCAATGAAAACCTCTGCATTTGATAAAATCAGTTTATACAATGATATGGATTGAATAGCTAAATTTAGTTCTATTTAAGGTGTGTTTGGCAATACTGATTCAAGAGTGCTTAACTGATTCTAAAGTTGTTATTCTTGGTTGATATTTGATACATAGAGTTCCTTAGGGTCAGACAAACCATAAGTCTATTATGTATACAAGCAAAAGTCAAAAATTCACTTCTTTGATCCTCATTTGAACACTGTGATGATTTTCAATGCCATACTCACCAAATCTGTTTTTAAGTTGTTTATACTTGTTTATTTCATGTTCTCTTAGCTTAATATGTCTTATTTAGTTATTAAATTCAGATCAAAGTTGATCAAAGTCAACTTTGATCATAAACTCAGAAAGTCAAATTTGTCAATACCTGTTTTTGAATAAAATATAGAATTTTATTGTGTGCTCATTATTGAGATTTAGCTTATAACCTTCTAGGATATTTAAATATAGCTGCTCTTCTTAATTAGAAAAATAATATCTTACTTTTAATCAGCTTTTAAACTGCTTATTTCCTTGTTTCTTTTGTACACCTTGTCTGTAACCATGCCTTGTGCACAAGTTTAGGTGTCAAGTTCACAAGCTTGCAAAAGCTTGTGAAGTTGGCCCTAGCTTGTGAATTTGGCTTATTTGTGTAGCCTTTGTGGTCTAGTTGTAATGTTTATGCTTATTTGTCCCTTATTTGCTTATTTAGGTAGCTTAATCATTCCAACCTTTTTGTCCCACCAAACTCTTTCCACTGAAGCAAACAGTGGAAGTGGAGTTGTTTTCCCAAGCCTATGGAAAGTTCCCCACTAAGCTTGAGCTTGTGAATTCTGGCTTCTTGTGAGGCTATCTATTCATACTCAATGTCTCAGTGTTGGTTGAGCTCTCATGAGCTTATTTGATAAGTCTTTTAGAGCTTGTTGTTTGCCCACTCACAACAGTTCAATTTATTGAACTTGCACCATTACCTTCAGCTCTTATAAGCTCATTTATGATCATAAGCTTGAGTGGTTTAGCTTTTTGTGAAGCTCATCCACCCAACTTAATGATCCTGTGCTTAAATCCTACCTTGCAGCCTATTAAATAGGGCTGCAAGCAGCTTTTTGTTTGTCCCATTTTACTCAGCATTCACTGAGTCAAAACAGTGAAATGATGCCTACTTCATAAGCTTACCAAAAGCTCATCTGTGATCTTCATAGGTTAAGTTTTGGCTTTTTGGAAAGCCAACCAGCCCATCTTGCTACTTCAAGTCTTATTTTGGCCTATCAAGCTTGTATTCTCAGCTTAATTGGCCATTTCAAATAGTTGCAAGGGGTGTTTGGATCTGTGTATACTGTAAAAGCTTATGAGCTTATTACAAGCTTATGAGTGATTGTCAGTGTACATGCTTGTGCATACTTGTTCATATAACTTATATACATATTATTTTCCATTTACTTTTCAGTGTGGAGCTTATTACAGGCTTTAGAGGCCTCAATTCCATCCAAGTTAAGCCAAAAGCTTAACTGTCTTAACCATAAGCTCACACTATTTCTGTCCAATTTTCTTGTTTATATTGGCCCATTGGACTTGTATATATCTTATTTTGCCTTTTGTTTCATCTGTATAGCTTATTTCAAGCTTATTCCAAGCTTGAGTTCCAACAGTCAAGCCAAAAGCTTAACTGTTGGACTCATAAGCTCATAATTTGCTTATTTCTAAGTTTGTAGCTTTTTGTCTTCATTAAACATGTATGATGTCAGTATATATTTAGTTCCAGAAATAGAAAAGCCAAAAAGAATCATTTTTAAGCTAATTGATAGCTTTTCCTTAGAAGCTTATTTGCTTATTAGCTTATTTTCATTAAGCACATATAGTTTTTATATTTTTCCTAGCTTCTTTTATTTATTTTAGAATTTTGTAAAAAGTTTCAGATTTTTCTTTATTCATTTAATATTTTTAATAAATCTATAATAGTTTTTAGTAATTAATAGTAGTAAATAATTAATAATAAATAAATAAAAAGCATAAAAAATATCTTTTCAGTTTTAAAATTAGTTTTCTAATATTTTAGATTTTTCTAAATTTAAATTTCATTTTTCTAGGTTAATTTTGTATTTTCTTATATTTCAGTGCATTTTAAATACTTAATAAATAGTTTTTAATTAATAATAATTAAATAAATAGCGTTAAAAATAATTTTCTTTTTCTAATAATTTTCTTTTATTATTAGGATTGTAAAAATTTCATTTTCATATTTGTAGGCCTTTTATTTCTTTAAACTCACGTTTTATTTTGTACGTTTACGTAATTTTATTTAAACGTACGTTTTAAGTTTTAAACGTTCATCATTTTAAAAATAGTGATAGCGTTTATTTAATATATTTTATCTTTTATTTCCTTTAATTTGCATTTAAGTCGCTAAAACATGTAAATCCCTACTATAGTTATATTCGATTTGTTTTTATACGTTTACGTTTAATTTAGGTTAAACGTACGTTTATATATCTTTCACGTTTTTAGGTTTCTGATTGTACGTTTTTAATGACGTAGCTGTGACAGAGCTATTACTATTCACATTCCTAGTGTTAGTCAATCAGATTCCTGTTTTCCTATACTAATATTATTTTCAACAATTCACAAGTCATTGTACCAGAACGTCACGCCTCACCAGGACATAAACGATCCAAGGATATTTTAATCCTTGGTAAAACTATCATTCTCTCCCGGGCTGTCGCCCTTTTATCATCTGTTACGGTTGACCGTTCACAAGCGGTTGATAAGTGTGACGGAGAAATAAAAGAAGGTAGTTCGGGAGGAATCAGTAAGGTAGGAAGATTTGCTAAGTAAGATGGGGGAGCTAAGGTATAGGGTCGTTTTTGGAGTGGGTTAGACTCATAACTAGGGATGTGCGAATAAGGATGGACGGGTTTTCTAGGTAAAAATGATTCTCTGAGAATAAAGAACCCTTGAGGATAAGGTTTTGGTGAGGGTAAAAATGAAGGCAAAATAGTAGGCAAAGGGATAGGGGTTGGTGGGGGAATAGGCGATGCTTTAGCATAGAATTCTCGTAAGTTTTTTAAATACGGATCATCGTGAAAGGGTGTAAAACCTAGAGAGGATGACATAACTACACTATTCCTAGGATCCTCCGAAGAGTTAGGGAAAAGGTGTTTAGGGAAATAGTTTAGGGAAACGGAGGTATAATCTAGAACATTCAGAGAGGAAAGATCATTCTCCGCATTATAACTGGATGGGGTGATAGTAGGATAGCGGGGAGTAGACATGACTATATAACAACCCGGTAGGAATAACATAAGCTATCTATATCTAAAATAACAGTTATGAAATATTTACTATGCAAACCTTTCGCACATACGGATTCGGGGAAGGGCAGCGCCCTAAGGACTTTCTTCGGTTTTAGAAAAGTAATTTGTAGTTTAAGTTTTGACCTTGTTCTCTACAACTGAGGCTATGATACCAATATGTACCACCCCCATTTTTTACAGATCGCAGCGGAACTAGATCTGGGGTATTACTTCATGGATCACAATCACAATAATAGAAAACGACTCGAAAATAGACGTTTTTAGAAATTTAGTTATCATTCATTTATTTATCAGAGTTTTATAGTAAAAGATATACTTTTACCAAAAGTGAGGTCCCAAAATCTATGTGAAGCATATAGTTTGAATGATAACAATTTTGAAAATCCCCAAGTCCAGTGCCACACTGTGCCATGAATTCGTAATCTGTTCAGTAACCTAGGATAACATGCTTAAAGGTCAACACTATGGTTGAGTGAGGTCGTAGATTTTAGTAGTGAATACAAGATCTACTGAGGACAATGGAAAAGTAGTGTAAAGGTGATAGCATTATTGCACTAACGTTAACAGTTCGAGTCAATGATGGCACTGCAGACCAATCATGACCGGTGATAAGGTTAACTTGCCAAGGTTAACCTTTGTGTTTTCAAGTATAGTGCTAATTGGTACCCGGCTAGGGCAAACCAACAAGAGTTGTCAAATTCTAAATAGATCTACTCACTATACTCGCGTTCACTCGCAAGTAATTATGGTTCATGAAATTTGGGGAAATAGTAGCATAGAAGGTACTCGTGCAATAACCAAAGAAAAAGACTTGTATTTGGTTTAAAGCATGTATCCCCCTCACAGGTTTAGAAATCAATTATAAAGTGAGGCTATGAACTTACCTGGGATTTATGGAAATCTGATTGATGTCAAAAGTGACTCAGATTTAGGGAAATCTGATTGATGTCAAAAGTGACTCAGATTTATAGACAACTTACTCACGTATCTTGAGGTAGTGTGTGCGTAGGTATGTCAAGTCCTAATTGGTTTGCCTATACTTCTTAAGTATGTATTCCTAAGTATAATAGATTTATATATAACGTAACACTGTTCGGGCCATCATAATCCAAAGGTATGAAACCCCTCACATGAAGCTCTCTAGTATTGTGTTACGTTGTTAAGTACTGAGTTATCTTTATATATAATAAAAGAAAAGATTTTTGAATTCCATTAACCCCTTATTCTGACGTCATATTACGTCATATTACCACGTGTCAAGTTCTCCCGGTATCTCCTGATGCAATTTTACGTCACACACTTTTCATTAATAAGGAAGGGTTGAACGGTTTCCTAAACTTCAGCTACTATTGATCAATTTATTTAGAATTGCAGTCTTTCAATCATTACTTAGTCCAATCTTCTTCCCCATCTCTATTTCAATATTAATAGGTGTGTTCGAACTGTCCTAATCTTTGTAATTATGTGATATAATTTTTTTAAGGTTCGCTGATTTTGTTAGAAATATGTTTTTTGTTTTTGTTAGGATTTTGCAGTAAATAGAGGTGTAAAGGGTTAAAGATTCATCAAGATCTGTAACAAAACCCATCAGAATCCATGGTTTATACAACTCCGATGATCTTTCAGGAGTAATGAAGCTTCTAAGAGATAACACATCACTTACTAATGATCAGAAGCCTGTTGTAAGCAAAAAAATGTGTTTTTTATAATGTGTGTGTTTTTATGTGGTTTTGGAGGAATTGGTGATATGGGTTTTTGTGTAAATTGAAGTCGGTATGTGTTTGATTGGTTTGGATTTTAGTTTATTGGCTGTTATTTGGGTTTTTTGGTAGGGTGTATGTAAGGTGGTTGATAAAATGATGAAATGTATGTAGAGGCACAAAATGGTAAGTTGTAACACAATGCAACTTTTGTTTATCCCTTTTACTTCATTTATAGTCTATTTTGTCAATACCTTTATACCAGTATATCCCTACTCCTGGCAGGTTTTGGAACAGAAGACATAAGAGGCTTATAAGGCTACATAACGGTTAAAAGAAATATTGGAATAAAAAAAGACTCCCATGAAACATATGGTAAACTTTCACTAACTTAATGTTTTCAATCATGTTTTATTTTTATATTTATGTCCTATATGTGTAATGTTTCAATTTAGTGGAGTAGGAACTAGCACTTAATATGGTCTGAGGTGAATGACTAGCGCTTAAAAGTTATAGTAACTTTTGTTGCATAGTTAAAATTTGAAATTATATTGCACTTGAATGGTATTACACAAGCCAGGCTTAATCGAGTATAAAGTATTTCGTTGAACGTACTGGTTATAAGTAGTTTGATGGTATTAACAAGTCAGGCTTAATCGAGTAGCATGAAATTTGATATATATTAGCCTATTACTATGAAGCTTGCCAACAACTGCGTTATTGACCGTAGGCAAATGTGGAAAATGAGCTAATAAAGTTTTATAGTTGGTTTATAAACTCATGTCCAGGTCAAAGGTCAGGTCCACCCATTTTTGAAATTGTTGGATGTAGCTTCAATTATTAGTTATTTTATCTATTCATAAATTTAAACTTGAACTTCAACTTAAAGCTTAAACATGTCAAACGATCTGAAGTTTGTTCTCGACATTTTATTTAAACTTGAACTTCAACTTAGTTTATCCTTTTTTCTTTTATTTAACTTATGTATGACTTTCGCTTTTGTGACAACTCGTACTTTCAGGTCATTTCTCGACACAATTTATGCCTCACTATTTCAACATTTATCGTAAACTTGGTTTACTTGTTTCAAATTCGCGTAACCTTTATGATTTAGCGGCGAATTCATGATCATAACATCACGAACATTTCATATGGACTAAGATTAGTCTACATTTCATCAACATCATTTGCATCACATTAGTTCATTCATGACATTTCATTTTACATTTAACGCGTAATTTTTATATTTAATAAACTTTATCGCGTGAGTTATTATTTTGAATATTTAATCCGTTACTTTCAAAAATGATCCCGACATATTTTTATACTTACATTTATTTATAAAAACTATATTTTGAGTTTAACTAGTGTTTTGAATTTATTTCGTATACAAATCGTTAAAGTTATATTATTACGACGTTTTTCTTAAAAATTACACTATAATTATTTTATCACTCAAATTTCACAAGGAATGTATTTTTACAATTTTTATAATATCATTATACTCTATTTTGATCTATTAAAATTTTACTTGTACCTAAAAGTACCATTTACCTTACAAAGTTATTACTACAAATTCTACTTAACATAACATTACTTACAATTTTTGTAACAATTATACACAAGATAGAAAAGAAAAAAAAAAATTTGAGAGACATAATCCCCCCAAAATCCGGCCAAGGGGGGGGGGGGGGTTGGGTGATTGTATTTATTAAGTTGGTACTTTCTTGATTTTATAAGATTTTCACTCAAACATAAAAGTCCTACTTCACTTATCTTTTTCTCATTCATTTCATTATTTCACCAAGTGTTAGTAGAAGTTTTTCTCCTCTCTTTGTTCTCTCCACAAAACCGGCCACATAGAGGGTCTTCAAGGGATCATCTTCAAAAATTTTCTCAAGTGTTTATACAATCTAGTTTATACTCTTTATAAGGTTTTGAAATAAAAACCAAGAGTGTTTAGGCTTAACCTTGTTACTTGCACCTCATCATATTCACTTGTAAGCATGTCTCTTTCATTTTTCATGTTTCCTTTTCATTACATATTCATCTCTTCATTTTTGGAACAACATGCAAGACATATGTGATTTATACCATTTTTACATGATTTTAGAGTATATATATATATTTGGTCATCCTATAATTATCCCCTTGGTATACTTTGGTCTTGATGATGTCTAGGAACCCATGACACCCTAAGAAGGTGTATGGTAGGATTAGATTAGCTTTGGAGTTGATTTGAAGGGATTAGAATAGGTTTTGTCCGAGAAAAACTATTTTCGATACGTATAAAATAGGTTCTGTCCTTATTTTGATTTTCTGGAAAAACCAACAGTAGGCACGACCTTTTGGCCTTGATATTTAGAAAATATACTTTAAAACGAATCCGTGGCCGCTTGAACGGAATAAAACGGAGTTATAACGAAGAAGTTATGGATTTTACAAGTTTGACGACGAAATATATTATTTTCTGAAATTTCAGCATACTGTTTTTAGTTTGTTCGGGTCAAAAACGAGCCTTAAGCTTCACAAATTATTTCGACTTATCAAAAATATATTAGTTTACTTCGATACGAAGCTAAGGACATATAAAACGTAGAAAACGGATTTGAAACGACAAAGATATGCACGTTTTCATAAACTTGCCGTAACTATTATTTTCTGAAAATCTATATTATTTTTACGATACAAGTATTTTAGTAGCTGAAACGTCCATGTTGAGGGCTGTTTTTAACGAGGTTGTGAAACTTTTTGGAACGAAATGTCTTCTAGTAAAATCAAGTTCACCGGCCATATTTTTCAAAACAACAAGCTGTTTGTAAAGCGGAGTTATAATAAATTAATTACGGATGTTCAAACTTGGCCGAAACTCATTTTTCTGCACAACAATTAGCCAAAATCACTATCTTTAACCCTTAATATCTATATGATCGAGACCTTTTGGACGAAAACTCCTGAACTGAAACGTCTAGATATCGATACAAACTTTCCAAAACAGTCGAGTTCGTTCTCTAACGATCGACGTACACTGTTTTACGGCTAGTTTTCCAAAGCCATTTTTGTCACTATTATGAAAATTCCGTCGACATTGTTTTGCGTCGAAAAGTGAAAATTTCACCATAAATCATTATAAAACCATTGTAGGATGACATTTTGATGTGAAAACTTGAAAAGTGATTTTTGAAGGGTCAAGACGTCAAACGAGTATTTTTCGACGACAAGTATTATTTTCAAAACCCGCAAATGGTATAAATAACATACGAAATGCATGCATAACATTACATTGCAACTCATTGCATATCATATCATTGGTAATAGGTCCAGATTAAAGTTTCACATTATACCTCGGTGTACTCACTTTTGTCATCGCCTCAGTTTACCAAGTGAGTTTTCATAGCCCCTACCTTTACCTGCTTTCATAACTGTTTTGGGGGAGATACATGCTCAAACTGTTTTCATTTACTTTCACAAGTACTTTAACTTTTATGGATTACCGTGAGTTTTCATAGCCCCTACCTTTACCTGCTTTCATAACTGTTTTGGGGGAGATACATGCTCAAACTGTTTTCATTTACTTTCACAAGTACTTTAACTTTTATGGATTACCGTGAGTTTTCATAGCCCCTACTTTTACTTGCTTTCATAACTGTTTTGGGGGAGATACATGCTCATCATCTTTTATGACATTCATATCTATTTGCAAAATATGTGCTATCTGAATTGAATGTTTAGTCATATTCTACATCATATTATCATTGAACTGAATGTCTTGGGATTATCATTGGGCTGAATGTCTTGGGATTATCATTGGGCTGAATGTCTTGGGATTATCATTGGGCTGAATGTCTTGGGATTATCATTGGGCTGAATGTCTTGGGATTATCGTTGGGCTGAATGTCTTGGGATTTTCATTGAACTAAACGTCTTGGTATAATTATGTCAAGTAATTATTGATACAGTAAATCATGCACTATTATGTGAATTCATTGGACATCATGCATTTGAACATAAACTTTACACATTTTGGCAATGGGTTGTGAACACACAGGTTGCAAGTTTTGTATGGGCGGGACTTGGAACTGAGTGGATTTTCAATGCCTTTGCTGCATAAACGATTTTGAAAGGCTTTACATTTCAACTCAAACTCTATGAACTCACTCAACCTTTGTGTTGACACTTTTAGCATGTTTTATCTCAGGTATCTAAGGCATTCACTTCATGGCATGCATTTGGACACATCATGGAGTCGTGGTGACGACGTGTCTCACTTGGGTTTTACATACTTTAAAACATCGTTTGAATTGTAACAAACTTATTTCCGCGCAAGATGATTTTCATTTGGGACCTACGTTGTAAACTCTGATTGTTTTATTAAATCAAACGATGTATTTTCCAAACGACACTTTAGGTCGTTCAATATAACTGTGATTGTGATGCTATGACAGTCAATCCCCAGGAATTCCATTCCGCTGCAAAACAGGTAATTTGGGGGTGTGACAGCTTTTGTTCTCGACATTTTAATCTTTTGTTCTCAACATTTTAATCATTACAAAAAAAGTTTTTTTTTATTACAAAAAAAGTTTTCTTTTTATTAGTATGACATATGAGCAAATTTGGTCGATGACACACGTAAACAATATGTTCAAAGACTTACTTTCATTACAATTTCATTTTATTGATAATATACAATAAACTAAAAATAGTTACATGAGATTGTTTAATACGTTCATAAATTAACTTTGTTTGTCACACGGTTAAATGTTGCCAAAGGTCTTATATTAAGGAATGCTAAAAACATTGTCTATATCTGTTTGATTCCATTGAAAAGTTCTTTCTTATCAACAGTTACTTAAAAAAATGATGTCATCACAGCATCACCTGATCGATCTATGTTACAAGCAGTTTTAATTCATCATCTTTGTTTGTTTGTATAGGAATGGGTTAATTTGGGTTAATCTCGAGTATAAGAGTTAACATAAACATGTATAATGTAGGATGGTGCTCATCGTAGAGTTTTAAAGGGAATGGATTGTTCCAGTATCCGACATCCTGAATTTCGCTATAGAACCGAATTCCAGAGTCATGAGCCAGAGGTTCTCATTTTCTCCATATTTCTAGAAACTTTAGAATCCTTGTTCATTTTTCTTTAATGGATCATGTGTATTTATATTCATGCTTGTGAATCCAGTTTGGAAATCGAGGAGAAAATCAACAAGATCAGGTGGTGTCACACATCTAATGGCGTCATGTTTCTGCTATCCACTAATGAGAAAACCGTAAAGTTCTAGAAGGTAGAATTTTTAAAAAGTTTGATGATACATTTTACCAGAACATTCTTACAACTTTAATGTAGATCCTCAAAAATTTACAAGCAATGGTTTTATCAGTAGTCCAAATGTGCCCACATCATCTAAAGCCTGTTGTGCGAATTCTGTGAGTTGTAAAAGCAACAATGATCCGATCCTGCCTGGTGGAATTACATCTATACGTTTACCTGTGGTAGTTGTATGCTGGTTGGTTATTTATAAATGCAATAGTTTATTTTTAATTTATTTTTATCTCAATTTAAAAATGTCATGTTCAGGTAACCAGTTATGAAACCAGCCTTTTATCTAGATGTCGAAGAACATATGCGCATGCCCATGACTATCATATTAATTCCATCTCGAATAACAGGTGTGCTTTTATAGTTTATCATTAGGATTTTAGGTCATGGATTGAGAAATTGATAATCTAAATGTGCTTCACAAGTGTTATTATTTACTGATGGTTTGCCCTCCAACTTTTGTAGTGATGGTGAAACATTTGTATCAAAAGAATGATCTACTTATAAACCTTTGGAACTTGGAAATTAGCGGTCAGAGTTTTAATATTTTTTATGTGAAACATTCTATCAGATAACAGCATCATATGCTTAATGCCCATGTATCAGTATGTTGTTATTAAAGCTATTCTCTTTGTTCTTAAAGGTGAAAAATAAAGGCGTTGCTATTTTCCTAATAGAATCGGGGATGACGGGAACCCTTCATTATGGGAAGTATTCTCATGGTTTACAAACATTGTATATGGCGAGAATACAAATCTTGCTTTTCTTGAGAAATACATGGGATCCATATTTGAAGACCGTCCCCAGCCTTGGGGCAACAAATGTTAACATAGATGGCATACACTCGGGAGACTTTCTTGCAATATTCAAAATCCACGGGTAATGGGGTGGGTTTGAGACTCTTGAGAAATGGGCTTCGGGAGCAAGTGCGGGTCACACTGCTGTTTGCTTAAGAGACTCCGAAGGCAAACTATAGTTTGGTGAATCTGTTGGTGAATCTGTACCTGAAGACGAAGAGGTAATGTACTTGCATGTATGTTGAGTGCATTGTAGTGGGTTAAACGGGTAATTGAGATACATTTGAACGATTATATCATCAATAATCATCATTCACATATGTGTGTAAGATAGTAACTCTTTTTGGATGTGCTCAACCACATTCTTGATTGTTTAAGTTTTAATTGTGTAGTTGGTTTCATGTTGATCTTAAGGTTATTTGGTTAGCCAGTTGCTTTTTCTTGGGGATTTACGACACATGTGTCATGAAAGGGTTATATCTATGTAACTGTTGTCATGTTACAAAGATCATGAACCAAGCTTTGCACCAAGAATGATCAACCAGGTGGAGTAATATTTATTTACAATTCCTAACATGTTTAGTAGGAGTAGGAATACGAGCCTCTCGGAAAACATATGTCGTATTTCTGTAAGACATTTCTATTTATAATTTTTTTATTACCACCCGCGAAACCCGTGGGTCTATAGTCTAGTGTATATATATATAATGTAACACCGTTCAGGCCATCATAATCCAGAGGTCATGTAGTAAACGTTTTAGGAGCCAGGGCACTTTAAGTCGTAAACCCAACAAACTCGTCAAAACGAATACCCAAATGAACCCCTCACATGAAGCTCCCTAGTATTGTGTTACGTTATTAAGTAAAAAGATAGTATTTTTTATTTATGATAAAATATCTTATTTAACCCTTAAGTTTGTGAATTGAGACAATATACCCTTAGGTTATATACTTTTATGAAATTAGTCCTTTATGAAAATAACTATGTATATACTTATCCTTAGGTTTTAAAACTTTCCAAAATAGATCCTTAGACTTATAACTTCTAAGAAATGACAAAATAGCCCTTGTACTTAATAGTTTCAAAAAGTTATGATATTTACCCCTATGCATGGAAAGCGTTATGAAACTAGTCCTAAAACCATGAAAACTATATTTTTATGACACTAAAGTGTTTTATAGCTTATTTATTATTAGTAGAAACTTATATAAGTAGTTTAAACTAGCTTATGACTTATGACAAGGGCTTATTTCCTAGAAACATGAATTCAAGTAGTTTTAGGGTTTTAAAAGGAAAACGCGTAAGTTTTTGTGATCAAGGCTTAGGCAAGGGTTATAATGTAATATAATACACCTAATAACTATCCTAGTAAAGAAGTAAATCTTATGGAACTAGTTTAGAAGCTTAGTTGATCTAAAGTGGGTTGTTAGGGGCGTTTAGGGTTTCTCGACTATGTAGCGACTAGGGGAGGGCTTATAGCTTAGTTTTCTCGACCCCTTAGCTTCCTATGGGATCTTAGGGACCTTATGCTACTGATAGGACCAGATATTGAAGGTGGAGAAGTGATGGTGGGATGGTTTGGAATGAAAGGGGTACCGAGGGTATTTATATGTCTCGTATGGCTTCTTGGCCAAGTTTGGGGTGGTGTGGTGTCACGATGGGGGGGGGGGAGGTTACTAAGGTTAGCTATATATGACTAATGTAAGCTAAGGGAGAGGCTAGAGGCGGTGTAAGGGTGTTTGTGGTGGTGGTTTGGCCGCGACATTAAGGTGGTGACAAGTAGGTGATACACCTACTTGTAAGCTACTAATGGTGGTACTAGGGTGGTTGTTTGGAGTGACAAGGAGGAGGGTAAGCTGCTAGGGGGTGGTGACAAGGTGGTGGATCATGGAGGTGCTTAGGTTTAGGCTTAAGCTAGCTTAGGATTAGTTTAGGGCTTAAACTAGATTAGTGTTTTGATTAGGGTCTAGATTAGTGTTTAGTGCCTAGATTAGGATCTAATGAGTGATTAGTGACTAGGATTTAGACTTAGGAGTCTTATACTAAGTGGTGGCAACTTGTGCTAAAGAAACGAGAAGGTTTAGACCTAGTTTAGGGGCCTAAATGACCTAAATGGTGTTTTGTGCTTAAGGGACTTGTACCTAGGCTCTAAAGGGTTGTACTAGGTTCTAAGGGGGATAAGATAATCTAAGGTTTCTAGAGTAACTTATACATAAGCCTTGAACACAATTAAACTAGTTTCGTTTTGAAATTAGGGTTTTAGAGATAACCGTAACCGGATAGGTCTTGTTTTTGTGTTATGATAGATATAGTATATTAGATTGATAGATTACATAATAAAATGATGTTTAGTTCTTAGAATTGACATACCAGGGGTTTACATGATGTAAACGTAAGGATATTTGGCATTGATGGATACGTGAGCATGTCTAGGGGTTATGCAAGTAGTTGAAATGAAATAAAGCAAAAATTTACCTTTGAAAATACCTTATATAGATATTGTAGTGAAAGTAACATGGATGAAAATTATGGGTTGTTATATCAGGCACTATCATGGTTTCGTTGGAGCGAAGCAAGGGCGCCGTTTCGTTCATGGGAATGAAAAGAAGATTGTTAGATTAGTTTCAACCCTCACAAGATAGAAATCTGTATGAGCAGTTCTTGGTAATAACACAGTACGGGTCAGCATGGGAATATGTCGGTTTGTTCGAGCAGCTAGCAGGTCAATTAAGATGAGTTTCAGAAGAGGTTATGGAAGGAAACTTTATCAATGGTTTAAAGCCTAATCTAAGATCTTCGGTTCGAGTAATGCAACCAGTAAGTTTAGATCAAGCAATGAAGTTATATATCATGATTGATGAGAATAAAACCATTAGAGGAAGTGTGTCAAATCGGAGTTCTTTACGAACGCCAATTCCAATAGGCAATTCTTATTTAAACCGTAACACGGGAGGATCAATTACAACTCGATCTCAAGGAGTTAATTTTCGAACAGGTAATGATGCTACTGTTAAGCCTAAGCCATTTAAAAGACTAACAAATGCGGAGTTCGCTAATAAAAGAGCAAAAGGAATATGTTTTAGGTGCGATGGAAAATTTGGACCCGGCATCGTTGTCGTGGAAAAATTTTACAGGTCTTGTTAGTAGGTGATGATGAAGAGAATGAAGATGAGTCTGAGGAGAAAAGTGATGAACACGTACATTTGGATATATTGGAAGTATCACTAAATTCTGTTATAGGTTTTACATTTCCTCATACAATGAAGATTCGATGAATCATTGGTGATGAGGAAGTGGTGGTGTTGATCGACAATGGAGCCACTGTACGAAAGTATAGGCAACACAAGATGAACAATAGAACCTCTATTCAGATCTAAGCTGCAATAGTCAGCTTAGATTAAGTTTACAATAGTATCCGAATGTTACAAGATTAGATTAATGTCAATGAGACAATAATCATGTAAATGTAAAGACAAGACAAGATCAGTGAAATGATCAGAAAGAAGAGAAGAGAGTGATACAAAAGACTACACACTCAAGTGTGTGTAACCCTAGATTAAGGGACTTATTAAATAGGAGATTAAGTTTCACTAAGACCCCTCTAACGGCTATAAATGACTCATCAGCAGAAACGATGAAAGCTTCAGCAGAAATGAACATCTTGGAACTTTAAAACTTTTATCCTTTGTCCAAGTTTAACCCCTGTAATTAATCCTGCAATGAACCATAACTTGAAAGCCATTAGCAATTGATAGAATGATATGTTTGCCACAGATTATCACCCCAAAATTTAACATTCCCCCTTAATCTGATGAGCAAACATATCAAACAATATCAATTTTTCACACAAAAATTTATGCTGATAGACAGGGAGGTTCTTTGTGAGTATGTCTGCAGTTTGGTTTGAAGAGCCAATCTTTTTAGCATTTATAACACCTCTAGCAATTTTTTCCCTGATGAAGTGAATATCAATTTCAAAGTGTTTTGATCTTTCATGGAAAACAGGGTTGACAGCAAGTTGTAAAGCAGATTTGTTATCACAAAAAAGATTGACAGGAAGATTGATATCAACTTTTAGATCTTTTAGGATTTTTTGAATCCAAATGATTTCACAGGCAGCAGTAGACATAGATCTATACTCTGCTTCTGTGGAAGATTTTGAAAGAGTGTTTTGTTTTTTACTTTTCCATGAGATTAAACAATCATTGAAGAAAACACAATAACCTGTGACAGATTTTCTGGTTTTCTTGCATTTGGCCCAATCAGCATCACTATATCCTTCAAGATGATTTTCAGAGTTGCTGAAATTGTACCTTAGACCTTTTCCTGGAGCTCGTTTTAGATATCTCAGAACATTGAGGGCACATTCCAGATGAGATTTCAAGGGAGAATGCATATATTGTGCCAGACAATGAACTGAGTATGAGATGTCAGGTCTTGTATGGGTGAGATAGATAAGTTTCCCAAGTAACTTCTGATAACCAGTGATGTTGACAAGCAAGGGGTCATCAGCAGTGGGAATGTATGGAAGCACAGAGTTGGGTTCCATAGGAGTGGACACAGGTTTGCACCCAAGAAGACCAAATTCTTTGAGGAGTTCAAGACAGTATTTTCTTTGAGAAAGACAAATGTCATTCCCAGTTTTTAAAACCTCAATGCCAAGGAAATATTTTAGATTTCCCAAGTCTTTGATATGAAATTTGGATTTTAGAAACTCTTTAAAAAGATTTATCTCATCAATACAGTTTCCAGTAAGAACAATATCATCCACATAAACAAGCAGAGCAATAAACTTGTTATTCTCTATTTTGGTGAACAAGGAGTGATCATTAACAGATTGAACAAAGTTATTTTCTTTTAAAACACTGACAAGTTTTTCATTCCATTTCCTAGGAGCTTGTTTTAGGCCATATAGAGACTTGACAAGTTTAAAAACTTTATTTTTATTGTTCTCATTACAGAACCCCTTGGGGATGGTCATATAGATATCCTCATCAAGATCTCCATACAAGAAAGCATTGTTAGCATCAAGTTGAAAAAGAGGCCATTTGTTTTTTACAGCTAAGGCAATAAGACATCTAACAGTAGACATTTTCACAACAGGGGAAAAAGTTTCATCATAGTCTATTCCTTCCCTTTGGTTATAGCCTTTAACAACTAATCTAGCCTTGTATCTATCAACTTCACCATTGGCTTTATACTTGATTTTAAAGATCCATTTGTACCCGATAGGAGTTCTATTAGGAGGTAGATCAGTTATATCCCAAGCATGGTTTTCATTTAAGGCCTCAATTTCAGAGTTCATAGCATCAACCCAATTACTATCAAGGATAGCTTCTTCATAACAGGTAGGTTCAATACTTTTATTAAGACTAGATGCAAAGCAGTAATTATCTTTGTTAAGATTAGAGTAATTAACAACCTTTTCAACACCATATTTGACTTTTCCTTCTACAATAAAGTCGTTAAGATTACCGGGCAACTTAGAGACTCTGGTTGACCTTCTAGCAGTAGTGGCTGGCAAGCCTCTTTCTTGTTCAGCAGAATCAGGTGTAGTATCAGCAGAATCAGAAGATGCATTAGCAGGATGTGATTCATGTGATATGGTGCCCTCAGGGTGTGTATTATCATCTATAGATGTTGCAACTGGTTCGTCAATCCTAGTAGGATGACTTACCATTGTGCCATCATCATAGGATGTCACTCTCCCTTCATCATTGGGACTTATTTGTGAGTCAAAGAAATTTTTGTGATTTAAATCTTTTGGTACAAAAGTTTCAACAAAAGGTTTTGACAAAGTATTTTTCATTTTGAAGGGAAAAACAGTTTCATAAAATTTGACATCTCTGGAGTAAAAGATATTTTTTGTTTCTAGGCTCAAGAGTTTATAGCCTTTCTTCTCATTTGAGTAACCAATAAGGATACTTTTTCAGACCTACTACCAAATTTATCAGAGATGTTGAGAATGGTGGCATAGCATAAGTAGCCAAAGACTCTAAGGAGAGAGAGTGAAGGGTCATGCCCATACACAAGGAAGAAGGGGGACTTGCCAGACAGAACTAAAGAGGGTAACCTGTTTATGACATAGGCAGCAGTTAGAACACATTCAGACCAAAGATTTAGAGGTAATTCCCCCTGAAACATAAGGGATCTAGCTACATTAAGGAGATGCCCGTGTTTCCTTTCTGCTATACCATTTTGTTGTGGTGTATAAACACAAGAGGTTTGATGTAAAATTCCTTTTTCATGGAAAAAATGTTGAAGTTTATTATTGACAAATTTTGTCCCATTATCACTTCTAAAAATCTTGACATTGTGTTCAAATTGATTTGATAGCATATGAGTAAAGTTAACAATGGAAACATAAACATCATCCTTCCCCTTAAGCATATAAACCCACACTGCCCTGGAATAGTCATCAACAACTGTTAAAAAATATTTGTAACCATCTCTGCTAGTGACTTTATATGGTCCCCATACATCAAGATGGACAAGTTGACCAATTTTAGTTGATTTATGTTCACTTAGAGTGAATGTTTCTCTGGTTTGTTTAGCTTTATTACAAGTATCACAGAGATGATCAGTTTCAGACCTACTATCAAATTTAAGAGTGGGTTTAAGTATGTGTAGGACTTGGTCAGAGGGATGACCAAGTCTTTGATGCCAAAGATTTTTAGAAACATGACAAACAGATATGCAATTATTAGAAATAATCTTACATGTAGAATCAATATCAAACATATATAACCCATTGTATTGTTTACCAATCCCCACAATCCTTTTTTGATGTAAATCCTGTATATAGCAATTAGATTCATTAAACCCAACAAACATCTTATTGTCTCTAGCAATTTTATGAACAGACAGCAGACTAACATTGTACTCAGGAACAACAAGTACATCAAAAAGAGTTAGGTCATTATTGACCTTTAAATCACCAATTTTAGTAATTAAGGCCTGAGTACTGTTGGGATGTCCAACAGTTAAGCCAAGATTTGAAATGTTAACAACATTGATTAAAAAGTTTTCAGACACAGTCATGTGCTGATTTGCACCAGAATCAACAATCCAACCAAGACTGATGTTTCCAGATAGAGATTTTGTGTTGTTGTTAAAAAATTTATTAAAGTTTACATTAAACTTGACACTGCCATTAAAGAAGGTTCCTGAAAAATTTTTACCTGCCAAGTTGGCATTAGCAGATGACACATTGTTGTCATTGAGAAGACTCATAAGTCTGGAGAGCTGTTCATTAGACAAGGAAACAGGAGAGTTGCTAGCACTATTATCAGTGACATGATTAGTTTCAGCAGAAACATTGTTACTGCTGAAAGGTTTACCATTAAAATTCCTTTTAACATATCCAGCAGGATAACCAACAAGATCATAACATCTATCAACAGTGTGACCAGGTTTTTTGCAATTAGTACATTTGAGATTCATGTTTGGTCCTCTGCTATTTGAGCTGTTACCATTATTAAAACCAGAACCTTTGTTGTTAAAACCTTTCTTGTTATCAAAAAAATTTCCACCATCAGACGTTTTTGCAGCAAAGGCTGTAGCATTGGGTTTAGCAGAGCTATTCCCAGATGAAACATTTCTGTGAGATTCTTCTCCAGAGACAACAGAAAAAGCAGTTTTGACATTAGGTAAAGGATCTCTGGTTAAAATATTGCTTCTGATGGGGACATAGGAGTCATCAAGACCCATAAGAAATTGCATTAACTTGGTCAGCTGATTATGTTTTTCAAAATGTTTTGCAGCCTCACAAGTGCAGGGAGGCAAGCTGATCATACAATCAAATTGTTTCTATAAAGAGTTAAGGTTGTTATAATAGTCAGCAAGAGAGGACCCACTTTGACTAAGAGAGTTTATATTTTTATGCAAATTAAAGATAGCTGAACCATCAACCTTATCATAGGTATCTTTAAGATCATTCCACATTTCATAAGCAGTTTTAGCATATATAGCACCAGCAAATAGTTCAGGGCTGAGAGAATTAAGAATCCAAGTAACCACAATAGAGTTACAAGTATCCCATTGATTAGCAAGACTAGGGTTCGAATCATCTCTTATGCAAGTACCATCAATAAACCCTAACTTATTATGGTTCCTTAAAGCAAAAGTCATGGCCATATTCCATATTTTATAATTTTCAGTTCCAGTGAGTTTAATAGAAATAATGGGAGTGCCATTGGTATTGTTAGGATGCAAATACAAAGCATCACCAAAGGATAAGATTTTCTCAGTGGAAGAGCCACCAATATTATCATCACCAATAGCCATAATTCAAGCAATAAGACAGATAGATATAATAAGACAGACAAAGAGTCACAGACAGAGATAATAATAAGACAAAATAGACAAAGTAATAAGACCTTGAATTTAAGAAACATCAGGTACCAAGCCTGTGGACTAGGGTAAACCAGAGCAGGTATTCGTACTACTCAAAGGTGGCAGAACAAGATGTTAGTCTACCCGTTTGCACCCACAAAGACTTAAGTACTGTATGTTTGAAGAAAGGATAAGACTTAGACTTACAGAGAAATATGCAGCGGAAGAACAAGTCACAATTACCCTAGATTCACTTAGTCTAGGGCTAATTGTAAGTAGAATATAACCAGTGATTACGCTAGTAGCAATAACCCCAAACCACCAATTTGTTGCCGAAGAGAATCAATGAGCCTGTAGCTCTGATACCATGTACGAAAGTATAGGCAACACAAGATGAACAATAGAACCTCTATTCAGATCTAAGCTGCAATAGTCAGCTTAGATTAAGTTTACAATAGTATCCGAATGTTACAAGATTAGATTAATGTCAATGAGACAATAATCATGTAAATGTAAAGACAAGACAAGATCAGTGAAATGATCAGAAAGAAGAGAAGAGAGTGATACAAAAGACTGCACACTCAAGTGTGTGTAACCCTAGATTAAGGGACTTATTAAATAGGAGATTAAGTTTCACTAAGACCCCTCTAACGGCTATAAATGACTCATCAGCAGAAACGATGAAAGCTTCAGCAGAAATGAACATCTTGGAACTTTAAATCTTTTATCCTTTGTCCAAGTTTAACCCCTGTAATTAATCCTGCAATGAACCATAACTTGAAAGCCATTAGCAATTGATAGAATGATATGTTTGCTACAGATTATCACCCCAAAATTTAACAGCCACTCACAATTTTCTGTCAATGATGTTTTTGAAGCGGCTAGGGTTATTAATCACGAGAGATGGTTCAGTAAGCGTAATGTTGGGTAATGGGAAATTTGATAAGAGTCAAGGAGTGTTAATAACATTACCAGAACTACAGATTCTTGAAGATTTTTATCCCCTCGATTTAGGTAGCACAAATGCAATACTCGGAATTAAATGGTTACAAACATTGGGAGATTCATCAGTTAATTTGAAGAAATTAACGATGTCTTTTGAAATTAACAACAGAAGGGTAATGATTAAAGGCGATTCAGGGATGTGTCGTTCATTGGTGTCTTATAAGGCTTCGGTGCAGTCTTTGCAAAAAGTGAAGGGAGGTTTTTTTAGTTGATATGAAAAGTTTGGAGGAGTCATCAGAATTATCGATTAAACAGTTGGAGGAGCATCAATTATTAACCGAATTTGAAGATGTTTTTCACCTACCTAAAGGGTTACCTCCTCATCGTGACCATGAACACACTATAGTGCTTAAGGAAGGAACAACGCCTATCAGTGTGAGACCATATAGGCACCCGTATGCGCAGAAAAATGAGATAGAAAGACTAGTCAAGGAAATGTTGGAAGCAAGAGTGATTCAACCAAGCCCGAGTCCGTTTTTAAGCCCTGTATTGTTAGTTAAAAAGAAAGATGGCAGCTCGCGATTTTGTGTTGACTACAAAGCCTTAAATAAGGCAATGGTTCTGGATAAGTTTCCCATTCCGGTATTGATGAGCTACTAGATGAATTACATGGGGTGACGATGTTTTCGAAGCTTGACTTAAAGTCTGGGTATCACCAAATACGAATGAAAGATGCTGATGTTTCTAATACCGCATTTCGAACTCACGAAGGCCATTATGAGTTCCTGGTAATACCATATGGATTGACAAATGCACCAGCAACATTCCAGTCCCTCGTGAATATGGTATTTAGTTCTTTGTTACGAAAATTTGTTTTGGTATTCTTTGATGATATACTAATCTATATTAGAAATGCATACGATCACAAAGAACATTTGAAAATTTTTCCAACTATTTTACGGAGACATGGATTATATGCCAACAAAAAGAAATGTTCATTTTTTCAAAATCGGGTGGAATATTTGGGGCATATTGTCACGGGAAAGGGAGTTTTAGCAGATCCTTAAAAAATTAAGGCTATGTTAGACTGGACGATTCCGAAAACCCTACGAGAATTACGGGGTTTTTTAGGTCTCACCGGTTATTACAGAAAATTTGTGAAGGGTTATGAAAAAATTGCATTAGCTCTTACCGAGCAATTGAAAAAATATAACTTCAGTTGGTCGAAGAGGCAACATAGTCGTTTAAAGCATTAAAAGATGCTATGACAAGTGTTCTAGTTCTCGCATTACCAGACTTTAATAAAGAATTTGTTGTTGAATTTGACGCTTCTAGAAAAGGTATAGGAGCGGTGTTGATGCAGGAGGGAAGACCAGTTGCTTATTTCAGTCAGGTCCTACAAACAAGGGCGAGGTTGAAATCAGTTTATGAAAGAGAGTTGATGGCGATTGTATTAGCAATCCAAAAGTGGAGGCCTTATCTAGTCTGTAGGCATTTTATGGTTAGGACTGATCAAAAGAGTCTAAAATACTTATTAGAACAGCGAATGGTGATTGAAGAATATCAAAAGTGGCTTGTTAAGTTGATGGGTTATGATTTTAGTATCCAATATATGCCAGGAAAAGAAAATGGAGCTGCTGATGCTCTGTCTCGAAAGGATGAAATAAGTACGTGTAATGTGATATCTATTACTAGTATTCAAGATTTTGAAGACTTATTACTGGAATTATCACAAGACCCCAAATTGGAACTAATTAAAAAACAAGTGCGAGAGGGACATAAAGATTACGATGGGTATCGAATAGATAAAGGAAGATTATTATATATGAACCGTTTGGTACTGTCACGAACCTCAAAATTGGTACCTTTACTATTTTTAGAATTCTACACAGGCGCAACAGGAGGGCATGCGGGTGTCTTAAAAACTTATCAGAGAATGGCTATGGAATTGTATTGAGTAGGAATGAGAAAGGATGTAGCAAAGATGGTTTCTGAGTGTGTTGTGTGTTAGGGGAATAAGTACTCAATGTTAGTTCCAGGAGGTTTGTTACAACCACTAGAATTACCAGAGAAGGTGTGGGGCGAGATTACCATGGATTTCATTGATGGGTTGCCAAGATCAGAAGGGTATAAAATCATAATGGTTGTAGTTGACCGATTAAGTAAGTATGCCCATTTTATTCCCTTATGACATCCTTACACAACTATTTCCGTTGCGGCGACTTTTCTACGAGATGTTATATGATTGCATGGTGTGCCACTATCCATGGTCACAGATAGAGATAAAGTATTTATGAGTAATTTCTGGAAAAGAGTTTTAAATTGCAGGGAACTAAACTGAAATGGAGTACTGCTTATCACCCTCAAACCGACGGACAAACTGAGGTAGTTAATCGTAGTTTAGAAGCATACTTGCGATGTTTTTCTTCAGAAAATCCAAAGCAGTGGTCAAGGTGTTTGTCATGGGCAGAATATTGGTATAACTGCTCTTACCAAACGTCTACTAACACCACACCGTTAAGGTGTTGTATGGCAGGGATCCACCTCGTATAATACCGTATGAGGTAAGTTCAACACCCACTTTTTAGTTCGATCATTACTTGCAAGAGAGAGATAAGACACTTGAAGACTTAGGAAGAATTCGCTCAAGCTTCAGCAAACTATGAAAAGCAAAGCTGATAGGCATCGAAGGGAGGAGAGCTTTATGGTAGGAGATTATGTTTTCTTGAAACTACGACCATATAGACAACCAATGTTGCAAAAATCGTGAATCGATAGTCGGGCGGTTGACCACCCTGCAGAGATTAATCGGTGATTAATCGGATTGGCATTTCCTGTAAGTTTTGGGTATTTCTGGAGACCAAATTAAAGATCTTAACTGATTCCAAACCTGCTATATTTCCAAACCTCAATAAAAGGCTCCAATTCTGATTACGAGGCCCATTGTGTGTTATAAGTGAAATAAACGATCCCCAAATTAAGTAGAATGCCTAAATTATTATTTTTTTAAAGTTGACCGATTAGTCCGATTTTTGGTCGATTCAGCCGATTTTTGACCGATTCGGCCGATTTTTGACTGATCAGTGGCCGATTTTTGCCTAGGCCAATTTTTTCCACCGATTTTCAAAAATCAACAAGGTATAAGGCCGATTACCGATTAATCGGCCGATTTTTGCAACATTGTAGACAACAATCACTTGCTAGGCGACGTAATGAAAAGCTCCCTCCTAAATATTTTGGACCATGTGAAGTGATAGAACGAATTAGAGCAGTGGCTTATAAGTTAAAATTACCGGATTCATCATCAATACATCCCGTCTTCCATGTATCACAATTAAGGAGGGTTATTGGTAGTGAAGTTGCTGAAGCAGTTTTTGCCCGAAGGTTTAACATAAGATATGGAAGTGATATTACAACCTGAAGAAGTACTTGGAATTCGTGAAGGAAGTAAATCAACTCAGGGTAGTCGTGAAGCCTTAATTCGTTGGAAGAATCTACCAGGGTATGAAGCTACGCGGGAGCCCATAAATATGATTCGTGAGCAGTTTCCAGAATTCCACCTTGAGGACAAGGTGATTCTTTTGGCATGGGGTAATGATACGAATCCAGATTCTAAGTGGGGAAATGTCTTCCAACGTCGCAGAAAACATGTCAAGGGGCGTTAGAGCAATTAATTACTATTACTATCCTGGAAGTGTTTATTTAAATTATTTATAATTTAGTATAGTTTCCTTTATTACGTATTGTCTTGTTCAGCAAATTTAGGGTGTTTAAATAGACCTTAAGATCATCAATGTTCGATATTGAGAATTCTGGAAAAAAGTCTATTGACTACGGAGTGTCTACATCTCAAAAGTGTGATATTATCTTTTCTTGTTCTTTTGGTTTTCGGTTTGTTAAACAATATTCTTATTAGTTATAATATAAACATTTTTAGCCAATTTGATTCGTATCAATGCATTATGATCTTGCAAGTTAGGAGCATCCCTTGTACAAAGCAAAAATCCTTCCCTGACCTTTCAAGTTAAGAAGCTACACACCATGGTTAGCTTGCCATCTAGCCCGGTTCCACGTGGTTGGGTTTTCGGGAGCTTGGACTCTGTTGTAATGACGCAAGACTTCATAGAATATGTTTCGAGGTGAATTTTAGAAGAAATATAAACATCTATTTTTCAGTTGTATACTTTCACAAGAGAATTACATATATACATATAGATAGTCTTTAATCTCACTTCACTATAACATAAATTGCAAACCAAGACTCTTGTTGATCCTGTGATCAGTTAGCCTCAAACAAGCCCAAGCAACAAAAAAGCCGGTAACCCTGTTTTGACGTCACACCCAAATATCTTTATTCAACTATACAATAGAAATATTGATAAACATTTTCTTATTTTTAATGTTGATGTGTCAAGTAGGTTACACATGTCATTGTGTTAGTATGCTTATGTGGCGTTTTGAGAATGCATCACAGTAACAACAAACCTTTAATTTATAATATAGGTAGATACCCGACACATCACTCACAATCATCGTCCTCCAAAATCTCCAAATTCACTCCCTTTTCCAAATAAACTAAAATTAATTTAATTGCTGTAATTATAATTTAATTGATAGTTTTAGCAATTTATTTGACTTGTAATTAAAAGTTGATTAAAATAAATTGAAAAACAAACTAGTTGGACTCAAGATATATCGGCCCGTAACCTAAAGCCTAATAGAAACACTCATTCATTTCATCTTCATTCTTTTTTTCACCCGTCAATCATTCAGGGTCTGTTTGGCTAAGCTTATTAAACGTAAGCCTGTTTAGGCTTATTTTTTATAAGCTTCAATTTTACGGCTTATTTTGAGACTTGTCGGCTTATGTAAGTTTATTACGATATAATCTATATCTAGAGTTTAGGACTTTCCAAATAAGGAAGTCTTAAAATTTTTAAGACAAAAAAAAAAAAAAAAAACAGTAAAAGGAAATTTTAATAGCTTGTTACATACACACATATAAAAGTAACATCTAAAAAATTAATCGTCTTAAATTCATAAACTTGTAACATCTAAAAAATTAATTAACTTTAACCATCTTCTATAAATCTAACACATCAAACAACTTACTCAAAAAACATAAAAAAAAAAAAAAAAAAAAAAAAAAAAAAAAAAAAAAAAACTTTGATATGCATTTCGGTTCGGTTTTGGTTTTAGCCAATAACCGACTCAAACCGAATCATGCACACCTCTATATAAAATCATTATCACGAAAAACATGTAATCGAAATATATTGTTCATAAAAAATTTAGTTACAAGGTAACCGCCACCGCAACGTAATAAACTTATATAAACTAATAAATCTCAAAATAAGTCATAAATTTGAAGCTTATAAAAAAGAAGTCCAAATGAGCTTAGCCAAACACCCCCTCAATAACTTCTCTTTGCCAACCACACTGTTATATCTTATATTTGCAACGGGTATTTTTTTTGTCGTTATCTTGGCCGGCGAGTGGTTAACGGCGAGCTGCAAGTTTTATGATTTTGAAACAAGGTGACTATTATAACTTTATATTATTATACATTTTAATCTTATTATTATATGCATTATCATGTCAGGGTGCTGCACAAACTGCAAGTCAAAAACCCTAACATCCGACTCCGAAACCGAAAACCTAATATGCACAAAATGCGGCCTAGTCCAACCTTATTACAACAACTACCAACATCAAACATTCGACCACCTTAACGGCTGCTTCATAGGTACTAATGTTAAACTAGGCACATCAGGTCCTAACCATACCTACACTTACCGCGAAACCAAACTCTATTTAGCACACAAAACTGTCTCCGATATTTTATTAAGATTAGATTTAACTACTAGAGAAACTGAGGTTAATAATATGATTAGGTTGATTACAGATGGCGAGTATGGGACCGGGAACTGGTTTAATGTCTTGGTTGGCGCTTGTGTTTATGTTGTTATGCGTCAGGCGGGTAAGTGCTTGCCGTTGGCTAGTGTTTGTGATATTGTTGGTTGTGATAGTTATGAGTTGGGACGGATGGTTAGTCGTGTGGTTCGACATCTTGAAATAAATCTACCGGATTTTGATATTGTTGGGTTGTTTGGACGTGTCGTGGCGGAAGTGTTTAACAAGTTTTGTATTGGGAAGGAGAAGCGGGTGAGGGTGATGAAACAAGGGGTGTTTGTGTTGCAGTGTATGATTAAGTGGTATTTGACGACGGGTAGGAAGCCGGTGCCGATTGTTGTGGCGGTTATTGTGTTTGTTTGTGAGTTGAATGGGGTTGAGATGAGTTTTGAGGATTTGGCGAGTGAGATGAATGTGGTTGTTGGGACGTGTAGGAAGAGGTATATGGAGTTGTTGAACAAGTTGGTTGGCGTTGCGAGGGTTTGTTTGCCGTGGGGGAATGATGTTAGTGTTAAGAATATTATGAAGAACGCGCCGCTTGTTATTCAGTATATGGAGGTGAAGTCGACGTGTAAGCGTGGGAATGAGGTTATGACTTTGGAGGAGGTTGGTGCGTGTTTCGATCGTTTGGTTGATGATTGTTTAAATCCAAGGGATGATAGGTTAGAGCGTTCGAGTGAGTGGGAAATCAAGGATTTGGAGAAGATTAAGGTTTCACCTGAATGCTTGTCCAAGATATACTCGAAATTCATAGAAGAGTATTCTAACATCAAGACGTTGATTAAGAGAGTAGAGAATAACAAGATGGAAAGGAGTAGAAAATCGGAGTTATTTGTGGACCCGATTGATTATTGGAAGGGGAACTCAGAATTAAGCAAGAAGCTTTGTCTCGATAAGATATTGGAAACAGATGTTGGATTTAATGCTATGCCACCTTCTTTTGTCAACAGTTGCTTGAAAACCGAAAGGATAAAAGGAAAAATACAAGCTGCTAAGATGCGTATTGAGAAGATAAGGCGGCCGCCGGTGGTGGAAAATGGTGGTAGTGAGGGCGGGGGCGTTTGTGTAAGTAATAATGTGAAGAGTAAAAAGAGAAAACCAAAGGGACAGAATTTTGATACTTGGGAAGATTTTGTTATTGAAACCCTGTTACTTCATCGGGTGAAAGAGGAGGAAATAGAGAAAGGGTACTATAATACCTTGTTGGATCTTCATGTGTTCAATTCTGGTATTTAGTAATCTACTTTTTTGTTCACAGTTTTCATTGCCAAGGAAATACGTATATCTATGATGCGCATAGTTAACAGTCTTATGTTTTAGCAAAATTTTGAAGGAGTATTTAATGTAGTATATATCAGTCTTAAACTTTTGTTGTTATCTAATGTCGTCTGAAGTGCATTTTTTTTTTGCTTTTTGGAAACTCGGTAAAGAGTATCAAGTTGAATGGACTAATAGTTTCCCCTGTGTCAGTGTTGGGTGGGGGGGGGGGGGGGGGGGGGGGGGGGGTGAATTACAGGTCGAGTAAAACAAAAAACAGTTTTGGAGGTTTTATGTTTATAATTGTTAATCTATAAATGTTTTATCATTTCAAGTTAAATTAACACATGAAAACAAATTAGTAAAACGAGGGCGGAACTAAAAGAGAAAAGTAAACTAGATTTAAGGAACATGTTTAATGTCCGTGTTTTTTTATGTTAATGTTACACTCCCACTATATCAGTCTCACTTGCTATTACAAGTTCCAACAATAACATAAACAACAATGGCTAAACAAGAAAACATTAAAGTTAATAGTTCCAACTATATATGTATATTTGTTTCTTGATTCATCGATTATATATAAGAAGAAGCTGGGAAGATCCGGTTGATATTTTTTCAAGATTATTGCTTTTGGTGGTGGCACTTCTGAATCTGTTGATAGAGATGATCTTATTCAGGTTTTTGTTTTGGATTTTTTATTTTATTTTATTTTATTTATTTATTTTTGTGTGTGTTGGTGGGTAGGTGAGGGTTTGAGATTATGATTTGTGTTTGGTAGTTGATTTTGCTGGATTAGAGATATGAGTTTGGTACTTTTTGTGATTTGTGGGATTTGATTGAGTTTTCGAGATAAATGAATTGAAAAAAGATGTTGGGTTTAAGAATTTTTATATGATTAATGTTTAGTTAGGGTAGTAATGTGTTTACTAATGCTTGGAAGTTGAAAGTTAGATTTTGTATAGTTTTTGATTGTTGGAAAATGTATGACAAGAGGAACATTGAAACTTATGACAAGAGGAACATTGAAACAAGAGGAACATTGAACATTGAAACTTATTATTTTCCTGATAATGACATTTTCCTCTTGAAAAAGTGGGAAAAAAGATACTTGTCAATTGGGTGGTTTTAGGCATTTGACATTGTTTGTTTTATTGCATTACAGTGAGAGGGAAGGGAACTATAAGATTTTTAGACCTATTTAATCTTTATAATTCTTTTCGCCGAATCTACATTTCGTTGGCTTCAAGCAAACCTTTACCATGTTAGTATGTCGTACCCGAGAGAAGTAACCCCCACGCCTAGTCAGCTGGCAGGGGTCATAGGAGCAGCACCCCTAGAAGGAAATGGGTTGAAATCGGCACCCTGTATTTCATAGCCTTTTATATTTTACTTGAGTGAATGAAAAAAGTAACAATGTAATTTCTACAATAGCTACTGGAATCCACACCACGCACCAGACGAATAAGGTGGACGTCTGTCTCTTCTCCTGAAGTAATGGAACCAAATAAATCAACTCGCGAGCAGGACAAGATTGATGTTACCAAAAACCAAGCTGGAAATGTGATCCTTGAACAAAAGTCTGATATCATTTTTGATGAAAGTAAGCCCCCTTTAGTTCCCGAGAAGCCCACAATGGAGGCTGAACAACCCAAACGCTCTTCCAAAAGGGTTGCCACTAAAGAAGCAGATTCTGATGGAAGGAAGTCTGTGTTTGGATCAAGAAAAGCAAGTAATCCATCGTTCATTGCTGCTCATTCAAGATTCGAGGAGCTGACCTCTAAGAAAGATTCACCGACTTCTATCAGTGTGGATTCCCCTGAAAATTCGATCCAGACAAGAAATGTTGAACCAGCAGAATCGTTTGTATATGAAAGCTTAAGAGTGGGTCGATCCGGTGGTTCAGAATGCGGAACTGAACTTTCAGTCACATCCATGCTCAACTCACCAGATACATCTGAGGCTGGAAACGTTGAATATGAAAAGGATACTCGAGATCTAGATAAAGAGGCTGGTGATAGCAAAAGTATTAGTGTTGAAGGGCATGATCTTCTAGGTACTGAGTTGACTCACTCCATTATCGCTCTATCAGATAAATATGACGGTAACAGTTTTGCTGGAAGTGAACAATTGCAACCTGATAACGGTGATACGTCACGAGTCAAACAATCTAGTGAGGATAACACATCTGATGGTAAAAAAAAGTTGGAGATTGGCATAAATCATGAGGTCGACAAATCATCTCCAGCAGCTTCTCCATGGACACCTTATAGCAACCTTTCAAAGAACAACAAATCTAAAACTGATAAAAAGCTGTCCAGTCAAAAAGCAAAGTCAAAGACAAATTCAAATAGTAAAAATCCCCTGTTAGTTTTAACCTTTGTTTGGGTTTAAGAAATAGTTTGGACCATTTACCTAGAGAGTAAACCCACAAAGCGAAGAAATTCTTTTGGGTCACAAAGTTCTGATAACATTGATATGGAGCCGAGAGATAGTAGCAGTAGTAATTCTATACCAAGTTACATGCAAGTGACTGAATCTGGAAGAGCTAAAGCGCTTGCAAATAACTCGCCAAGGTCTAGTCCAGATGTGCAAGGTAAAGAAGCTTACTTGAAAAAGAGACACTCGTTGCCAGGTGCAAATGGCAGACATGGTTCGCCTCACATCAAGCGGACCTCACCTCAGGCCCAGCAAACCACAAAGGGAACTGATAAAGGAGGTAAGTTTTGAAGATTTTATTAATCTTAATTCAGTTTCTTAAATCATATGCTTTATTCTGGATGTTTGTATGATTACGTCACTTACTAGAATTTGATTTGATACCCTGAAACTAAAGTAGCCCGGACCTTGAATTATGTGTCAGGATATGAGGTGTCAAAATGAGTGGGTTGGGTGACATTGTGACCCATATATTGTCCAAAACTACTATATATTGTAAAATAGTTCGTGCAAATATGTTAACTTTTATAATAATATAATATTTGTGTGCTTGTAACAGAGGAAATGGCAGAGGTAACATATAGCAATGACATTTGAGGTAGCCTGGCTAGATGCATGCATTCAAATCCCAGTGTCTCTTCCTGGTAGCATGAATCCATAAACATAAATGTACTGCTATGGTGGTTGGTTAGTAGTACCATTTTTTCTTCTTCTTTATGGTGTGGTAGCGTATTTGTTTGTAAACTTCAGTCGTGTGCCAATTTTGTTCTGCTCCTGTTTTGATTGGTAGCATGAATCCATAAAACATAAATGCTCTTTTTATACCAAATAAACATTTGAATTTAATTGCATTCTTGTTGATTTCTTGGCAATATATAGACGCATGGTCGGTAAATGGTATAGCTACTTCCATATCTCGTATGCAAGCAAGGGCGCATCAGTTGATATATGAAAAGCGTTTTGCTCCCACATATAAATAAAAGAAGGTCGATTTCAATAATTAAACAATTAAATGGGTAATGACGATTTTCACATGTATACAGGTCTTTAGCAAGTTAAAAGAAAACCTTTCATCACATTATCTGTAGAAGGTTTTACGTAAGTTGTTAAGCGTAATCACACCATACTTAACCAGGCATCAATTGCAAAGCTACAAGATACAAAGCCAGACAATATCTTATACATAAAGATATGGTCTTCTGTTAGTTCGTTGATGTACAAACGCATGAATTAGTATGATAACAAGTAACCACGAAATAATAACAGGGTCGCCATAGGTGCGTCATGCATGTCTGGGTTGGGTGGATGCATTGTGATCTTACAAGTTAGGAGCATCCCCTGTACAAAGCACAAATCCTTCCCTGACCTTGCAAGTTAAGAAGCTACACGCCATGGTTAGCTTGTCATCTAGGCCGATTCCACGTGTTTGGGTTTTCAGGAGCTTGAACTCTGATGTAGGCAAGACTTCGTAAAATATGTTTCCAGGTGAATTTTAGAAGAAATACAAATTTCTATATTTCAGTTGTATACTTTCATAAGAGAATTACATATATACATATAAATAGTCTTTCATCTCACTTTAGCATATATTGCAAACCAAGACTGCTGTTGATCCAGTGATCAGTTAGCCTCAACCAAGCCCAAACAACAACAAAGCCGGTAACCCTGTTTTGATGTCACACCCAAATGACTTTATTCAACTATACAATAGAACTTTGTTCAAAAAAAAACTATACAATAGAAAAACCATCTATACCATCACATGCATTTGATTTATCTCTTTTCACGCTGAACAGCGGCAGGATTTGAGACCATGTCCATCATCATCTTCTCAGGCGAGTCCTCCCAGTTCGAGAAAGTTTTTAAGTCAACCTACAATGAACAGCAACAAAATTGTAAGAAATGCACCAAAGGAATAGAATATCATGAATTGATAGTGCAATTCTGGATCCACAAAACTGAAATACCGGCTACGTTTAGACATTTAGTTCAGTTCTTGATTCCATTTCCCCGGTTTTAAAAAATCATTGGGTTGGAACCAACCAGTAGTTTTATTTTAAAAATGTTTATTTGAATTTGAAATGACGGTGTTTAACATTTATATTTTTTCAATAGAAACCCTAAGGGGCCGTTTAGTTGGAGAGAAATACTCCATTTTTCTAGAAAATTTTTCATATGGAAACGGAAAAACTGGAAACCCGTTTCGTCGCACTTTTTTCCAATAATTTTCTAAAAATATGAATTTCTCATTTTCCAATTCTTAATAGAAAAAATGAAAATACCATTACACCTTTCTCACTTTTTTCATTTCTAAAATAATAACCCTATTTCCTCTCACCCCACTCTTATCACGCCCACCTCCGCCCACCTTCCATCGCCTTTATTTTAAAAAAAGGAAAAATATAACTCCAACTAAACGGGTTTTCAAACTTCTCAACTCTTCTCTAGAGAAGAAAAATCATTCCCTTCTCTAGGAATTTAGAAACGGAAAAACAGGAAAAATTTTCACCAACTAAACGGCCCCTAACTTTCTTATTCTGTTTAGGGCCTAGTTCAGGAACAACTAAACCGAAACCAGACGTGTTTATATCGGTCTGGTTTCCGGTCCCTTTATTTTCCCATATTCACGTCCGATCCAATCTTAATATGATGGCACGAGGCATAAACATTTACCTTTCGCCTTTGTTCGGTGAAAAGCTGTTCTCTCTTCTGGAATGAATTTTGAAGTTGCTTTATCTTTTCGCCTCCTAATCCCCATACTTCCACATCCAAAACATGAGCTTCGGTAGGCAAGTACCCCTACAAGAAACCAGATACATGAGCTATAATTAAGTGTAGGTAAAAAGGTAGAAATTTCACAATATTTACTTATATATGTATTGGTTCAGTTTATTTATTCTATAAGAGAACCGTAAATATATATAAAATAATAGCTAAAGAGGGAACATGTCGGTAGAAAGCTTGGCAAAGAGTATTCTAAACACAAAAAGACCTTTTAAATCAGTTTCTTCAAAATAATATCATTTTTAAAACTAGATTTGACAATCTACATTATATGAGGCAAAATGGGCACGTCGGGTGGGCTTGGTAACATGTGTCGGTCACACAATAACACTAAGTTGATTTTACCCAGCAACACTCTCTATCTCATATGTTCCCCATTTTCTGGAATAAGTAATATATTAACTATGATCAATATAACTGTTCATTGAAATAATTATACCAATCTTTTCATAAGTCAACTAGGGAGGTTGTAAACACTTGGGAGTACACTTTTTGTGACTAACCATAGAGCTGACCTGTTTGAAATGTATTCTTAGTTTTCTTCAAAATGACCCCCTCTAGTCTAATAAAGCTTATAATGAAAATATCTCACTTTTTTTTACGTGTTTCTATTCTAAGAAGAGAAATTATATAATGTAAACATCTGAAGCACCTTGGCACCTTGAAAACATATGTATTTCATATCATCCAAATCTCAATGCAGAACAGGAACAAAATGTAGTACATTTACTTTAGGTGGCAATATGATTGTGTTGGTCGGGTAACATGTCAATGTTGTAAAAAAAAGTTAAAAATCTAGTGCGGTTCAAAATCTGTGGGTTAGGTTCAGCTGCGGCTAGCCAATACTTTTTGTCGATTTCGTTTTTTAATTAATTAATTTTGTATAGATGTAAGGTACTGAAACCAGTAGTATAAAATTGTAACAGAAATGCTTTTTTTTATAAGACAATTTCCGAGGTTGTGAACATTTTAATAAAGAGACATAAGGTCTTGACTCGTTTCCTTTATGGCTAGTTTTTTCTTTTTTGCTTTACACCTTTGACCATTGGAGATAAATCTAACCATCCTTATGTATAAATGAGTCGAAATTGCTGTCTCCAACATATATTTTTGCATTTAAATTGGATGTCGATCACAGTATATAATTCATTATGATAAGAGTTAGAAAACAATACTGCGCATCAAGAATGTACCTGATTTGGAAAAAGGGGACCAGGTTGGTAAGTTTTGTCATACGCATGATGACGCACAATAATCTTGGAGAAATCTTCGTCTATAAATACTCTCTCGTTCCCCATGGATCCCCCAAATGCAAGTCCCACAGGCTTTGGCTTCGCCTCATAACCAGGTGCATGCAGGTGACTATACATAAAATTCTTCTCTTTACCTGCATATAAACAACATTTTTCACTCCTTGACACCATTTAACAAGGGTTGCATTTCAATAATAACACGTTAAATGTAACAAATATAGAAAGCCAGCTAAACAAAACAGGTCCAAAACTGTACTTGATCGTACTATATAGTATCTTATTATAAGTAGCTTTATTATATGTGAATTACAAAAACAATAGACAAAAGTGTCTTCAGATTTACGCACCTGAAGATGTAAAATGATCAAAAACAGGACTTATGGCATACAGACTTCCAGAAGTTCCATAAAATGTGTCCTTGTTCTCATAACCCTGGTGAGTAAGTGCACCAATTATCCAACTATGATCTTCTGAAGTGGCAGAAATAAGGATAAGAATTGGACCATTATATCCTTCAACATTCGACCAAAGCCTGTTCAAACCTTTCCCATGAAGAGATGACCTACATCATTCAACAAGAATCAGAGGTTAAGAGAATACATAAATCAACTTCATGCGCATACGTAGATCATTATGTTCTTCATGAAACATCACACTGTCTCAAAGAAAAGTGAGTAATTTTGATTTACTATTTGTGTCAACTTCTATGCATAAGCAGTATTCAACTTTAGACATTTTTTTTCTTTCTTGGAAGTTGGAACTATGCTGGGCAATATGACTTCACAGTTCGCGAGTAAAATGGTCAAATGGTACCCTTTTTCCATGCCAATATTGTAAAAATTCATTGTCATGACAAAGCGTGTATGCTGGGCAACAAGACTTTATAGTTTGTAGTTAGATGGTCAAGTGGTGCCCTTTTTCCATGCCAATATCGTAAAAGTTTATTATCGTGACAAAGCTTGTAGGGTGGGCATGCAGGACAAGACTAATAAAAACTGAAATACTTTTCAAATAGTAAACCAGCTGAGATTATGTATCAAACACAACATAACTCAAAGCACTGTGTGGGCATGCGGGATCCAGGATATCAAATCTAGCAAGCTCAAATAACTATGGTTTATTGAAGGTAGGCAATATCATATAGCATATAGAGGTGTCTGGATGCACGTTATAGAAGTAATAATTGCAGTTTTACAGCCTGAGTGAGATATTTACTTGCTTAGAGCCTTAAAAGTAAGGGATAGTTTGGTAATTTTACATATATCTTGATAATGGATTCTCTTTTAGTAACTCCTCGTCTGATTATCCAGATATAAAATTGACCTATCAGAACCATAATCAGTTCACTGAAATACTTATATCTGATAATTGCGCCTCCAAATCAACATAATCAGTGTAAACGCACATCACCCCTTACTATTTCTTGGAGATATTTCAAGATGATATTTTCAACTCAACCCGCTTAATTAAACAAAACATAGTCCAGCTCAAATACTAAGTAGTCAATCAATATAAAAAGGAGACAAACCTGTATAGCATGTTTTCTTTAACTTCATCAGCATCAGGCTCAAAGCATGTTTTTAAGATTTCATCAAGCATAGTGCTTCTAAGGGTAAGGGAAATGGACCAGGCCCTGCTAGGCGTCAAAAGATAGGTACTGGATTGCGATATTATGTGACTATCACTGGTAGATGAGGATGTTGGTTCCATTTTGTCCTGCCACCAAGAATAATTCCACTTAGCACAGACTAATGTAAATTAACCAAATATGGTTACAAATATGTACTGTAATACTGGAGCTCAGTTACATGACAAACACGCACCAAAGTGATTTACGTATATATGTAAGGGACATTTGATGGTTAAGATTTACAAGCAAGCACGTTGCTCGGTTCTCAACAACGGAGGATCATGGACAAGCATTTACGTGAAGTTTTGTTATACATTGTTAAGGAAACGAGTCAAAACTTTCGTCTTTAATTTGACCAAATCACCGAAGAAGTTACTGCTAGAAGTAGCTTATAACGATCTTGCATAGAAGTTAACTTGAAACCCATATAATAAGAAAGAATGATGTACCTGTTGAGATGCAGCGATAGAAAGTCTTGAATGAATGAACTGCACTAAGCAATCAGGAAGGTTAGGCACCGTTTTCAGCACCCACCCGTGAAGCTTTCCTATAGGAAGTTGTATATCAGACCCTACAAGACTATCATCCCACATATTTAATTCAGCGCCACCTTCAGCACACGACGAAACAGCCGATAATACTAAATTATTAATATCCGGAAGACCAAACTTTTCACTCCCTTTCGATAACTTTGTATTTCTAGAATTCCAAGACATGACCCAACACAACCAAAGAAGCGATAGCAAATCAGCTGGGAGTAGATACCCATTTATCTTATCGTCACCCTCACTAGACTCAACTTGTAACCCTGTTGTGGCTCCTGACTTGACAACTGCCATTTGAAATACTTTTAGTAAATTATTTAGTGAAGTCGATGTCGGCATCCTCCCACAGCATTTTGTGTAGCCATTCAAGAAAGAAATCCAATTCAGACCGTCTTTTCCTGGTATAAAAAACTGATCGACTATTGAATGGCCTACGTGATTCAGTAATGCAGGGAAGGTTTCTGGTTTAAAGGGTGCTTCACAGCTTCCGTAATCAATGGATAGTTCAAAGCATTCCTGGAAACAATAACGATGACATCATTAGGTTTGCATAAACAGAGAAGTTAACAATTACTCAATTTGCGAAGAAGAGAGAAAAATGATGTCATTTAAGTCGAATGGCATAACAATGCAAACAATTGCTTGTTCATACATTAAGAGATGATTATCTATCTAGAATATTATCTTATCACAACCTGGAAACCATTACGACTCACTATATAGAGATTCACCGTAAGGTCTATAAGAAGGTTATAATGATAGCAAAAATAATACACAGATATAATGCAGTATTTCAATTGAAACATTCTGATATACTAATATGACCCAATTTATGGCACACGCTCATCAACAAAAAGTCATTAAGGAGGGTTCGTTTTAGGCAAAAAAAGTTTATGTGTCTAGAGCGTGATTAGTTAAAGCAAATATATGTCACATGAAACTTGTCTCTAATATTCAGCACACACTAAAATCAAAACATGCCAAGTATATGATACCATATAGTAAACCTATGAAAGAATAGCATCCCGTATACGAGTTGATGATTGTTCCAAATGTATATAGGTATAGTAGTATATGTGTTGTTGGAATAAGGAAAAAACTCGCTATCTTATACATTTGTCCTACACAGCAGCATTCATAATATTACCGATAAAAATAAGCAATCTTGTATTCATAATAACAAGTTATAAGGGATTGATGATAGTACCGGTAAAGAAGCGATGGAAACTGATTGAGTTTGAGGATCTGAAAGGAGGTTTGAGAATGCATTTTTGAGAAGAGAAAGAGCACCGGTTGAGGCAACCAATGATTCCGCTTCACGTTGCTCAGCTGATACTTGCTCCCTCGACGACGATGCACCCATTCCTTCCTTGCTGCAGTATTTCCCAAAATTAATTTCTTTTCTCTCACTTTTAAATTGGTATATATATATGGAATAATTCCTTATTTGATTGAATGAATTATTTATTATTTATTTATTCTTCAAACAAACAGGTGAGGTGGCCATGCCGACATCAAAAACACCCTTTCGCCATGCCGTAAGGCCAATTCTAATTCTACTTTCGCTGTTTGGATTTCAGTTTAAGGGGCTGTTTGCTTTCGGCTTATATAACGGGCTATTTGGTTTTGAGCTTATGTTTTATATGCTCATTTTTTGTAGCTTATTTTGACACTTTTCAGCTTATATAAGTTCATTATGACATAATAAACTTATATTAGTCGGGGAGTTTCAAAATAAGCCACAAAAATTTAGCTTATGAAACCTAAGCACAAAACCAAATAGCACGTTATATAAGCCGAAACAAACACCCTTTTACTGTATTTTCTCTTTTTTATAGTGTTGGGGGTGTTTGGATTTCAGTTTAAAGAGCTGTTTGTTTAAGCTTATATGCGAGCTTATTTGATTTCTATTTCATAAGCCTTAATTTTTTGGATTATTTTGAGATTAATTGGCTTATATAAGTTTATCATATTGTAATAAACTAGTTATAATACCTGTGCACGCATGGTTTTGAAAAAAAAAGTTTTTTGTATCAATGTTAAATATTATGTCTTTAAAGGTAATTACATATAATTATATACTTATGCACGAGTTTTTCATTATTCATCATATCCAATAGAATTTTGTATAATCAAATTTTGTAAAAAAAAATTGTTAGATAACTCAAGATTCAGCTATATTTAGCTGATATAGATGTTGATGTTCATATTTAAATTTCACTATTGATATTATGATGTACACAAGATGCGAGTTTAGTTGCACATAATAAACGTTGATGAAGTTAAAATATACACATTAAAGTTTTTTAAAAATGTTTTTCTACATATCTTTATATAAATAAATAAAAGTTACATGAGTAGTTCTTATAAGTACAATCACGTTTTTTTTCTTCATATTACAGTAGCTCGTACTTACAATTTGATAATTATATTATCGTTTTCAATAATTTAGCCATATTTAATATTCAAATTCGTGTCCACATTTGTCATACTTTTAATATAAAATAAATGAGTCATTAGTAAACATATATAGTAAAAAAAATGACATTTATAATCTTATGTATATTTATATGTTGGAGTTTTAAAACAACATGTATATTGTATTTTTAAGTTATAAAGTATAGGGGGTATAAAATATAAGGGAGTATTTTGTTTAATTTTTAAAGTTATTAAAAAACATGAAAACTTATAATATTACACTTAACTCTATACAATTTTTAAAAATTTAACCACTAAAGTTTTATTAATTATCCTTTTTTTTTTTAATTTTTTTTTTCACAAATTTGACACATATATTTTTATGTGTTCTTCTTCTCAACCAAATTTCTACACCAAATAAACTAAAGGTTGACCAAAATCAATTTAATTTTTACTTTTATTAACCAATCACGTTGCCCGATTTCGCTTACGTGGCAAAATCAACCTTTCTTATTGGTCTAATTTTTTCAGTGAGAAGGGTTTTGCAAAAACACTCCGAAATGATGTAATTCTTTTATTATATAAAAGATTTATATATGCCCACATGTCTGAAAATAAGTCGAAAATTTAAAGCTTATGAAATATTAGTCGAAAAATAAATAAGCTCATAAGCTGTTAGGTCACCATAATATGATAACACAAATATGTTTAGATGTAAATAAGAAGAGAGAAAGGGAAAGAGATGGCAAATTCTTTCACACACAAGAATAATGAAACTAAATGCATAAAATGAAAGAACCAACACCCGAGGAGGGAGCTAAGGCAACACTTCTAGTCCCTACCTTGTGTTCGTTTGGGCCTTGCATAGGCTCATGGGCTTACTACATAAGCCTAGCACTAATTACAAACATATAAGCCTAATTAGCAACCTATTACAATACTAATGACCGACACTTGAATAATAGTTACACGTGATCCCAACAGTCCCCCCTAAGAGCACAAGGTATGGTAGCCATTTAACATGCCATTCGTGAGCCACCATACCGACCAACATGCCAAAGTTGAGCCAAATGAATTTGAGTTAGTGAAATGGCTCAAGCCATTGGTTTCTATTGTGTTTTTTCTTATTTTTTATTTTGTGTATTGTGAGTGAGTGAGTATTTTTAGTTGGGTATTTTGTGGGACCCAATAACATGTTAGTGGTGTGTTATGAGGGAGGGGTGTTTTAGTTATCAGTATGTTATTGGATGAAGATGAGGTGGCGCTGATGTGGCATACCAATAATGTCACAATTCTCAATTTCCGGTCATTCCACATACTCCATATTCATCATTTCATAACGGTTCGTGCATGGTTTTGCATTTTTCATTAAACGTTATTTTCTTATTAAATAAACGCTATCGCGTAATTAATTATTTTGAACATTTAATCCGATACTTCCAAAAATGATCCCGATATATTTTTATACTTACATTTAGTTTATAAAAACAATATTTTGAGTTTACCTAGTGTTTTAAATTTATTTTGTATATAAATCGTTAAATTTATATTATTACGACGCTTTTCTTAAAAACTACACGATAATTATTATATCACTCAAATTTTACAAGAAATGTATTTTTACAATTTTTATGATCTCATTACACTTTACTTTGATCTATTAAAAATTACTTTTACCTAAAACTACCTTAAATACACTAATGTATATACAATTTTACAAGTTATTATTAACTACACATTTTACTTACACTTTTTAACAATTATATACATATAAAAGAAAGAAAAAAAAAAAAGTATTTGGTGAAATACTTCCCCCCTTGGCCGACCAAGGGGGGGGGGGTAAGCATTTATTGTTTGGTAAAAATTTCATACTTGTATAGATCTTCACTTCACCTAAATATCACACTTCATTCATCTCAAATAATTCAAAGTTAGCAAAGTTTTCTCTCCTTGTTCTTCCTCTCCATAAAACCGGCCATATAAGGGTGTTAAGAAGGAATTCATAAAATTTTCAAGATCAAGTGTTTAACAATATAGTTACACTCTTATTAAAGGTTTTGAAATAAAAACCTAGGGTGTTTAGGTTTAATCCCTTGTCCTTATCACCTCATCAAGTAACTAGTAAGCATATCATTTTCATTTACATCTTTCATTTTCATTTCATATGTATTTCATCATTTTTTTGAGCAAGCATGCAAGACTTATGGTTATTTATACCATTTTTAACATTGTTTTTAGAGTTATATACATATAAGTCATCCTATAATTTATCCCTTGTTATATATTGGTCTTGATGATGTTTAGGAACCCATAACACCCTAAGAAGGTGTATGGTAGGATTAGAATAGCTTTGGAGTTGTTTTGAAGGGATTGGAATAGGTTTAGTACGAGAAAAACTATTTTCGACAAGTATAAAAGTGGTATGATCTTGTTTTGTATTTCTGGAAAATCCGACAGTAGACACGAATTTTTGGCCTAGATATTTAGAAAATATACTTTAAAACGAATCCGTGGCCGCTTGAACGGATTAAAACGGAGTTATAACGAAGAAGTTATGAATTTTTCAAGTTTGACGACGAAATATATATTTTCTGAAAATTTCAGCAAACTGTTTTCGTTTTGTACGAGTCAAAAACGAGTCTTAAGCTTTATAAATTATTTCGACTTATCAAAAATATATTAGTATACTTTGATACGAAGCTAAGGACGTATAATACGTAGAAAACGGATTTGTAACGACTAAAATATACACGTTTTCACAAAACTGCCGTAACTTTATTAGTTAAGAAAAACTATATTATGTTTATTTGTCAAGTGTTACGGTAAACAAAACGACCATATTGAAGGCTATTTTTAACGATGACGTAGAACTTTTTGTAACGAGATGTCTTCTAATAAAAGTGAGATTATCAAGCATATTTTCCAAAATGACCAACCGTTTGTATAGCGGAGTTGTAATGAATTATTTACGGTTGCTTAAACTTTGCCGAAATTCACTTTTAAACTACATTTGGACAAAAACACCCTACTTAACCTATGTTTTTCTTTATGAACGAGACCTCTATGATAAAAACTTAAATGCCAAAACTTTGAGATTTTGATACAAGCTTTCCAAAACCGTTGAGTTCGTTTCCTAACGTTCGACGTACACCATTTTACGACTAGCTTTTCGAGGCCATTTTTGTCACTTTCATGAAATTTCCAACGACATTATTTTACGACGAAAAGTTAAAATTTCACAATAAATCATTAAGAAGCTATTGTAGGATGACATTTTGACGTAAATACTTGTAAAGTAATTTAAAGATGGTCAAGACGTCAAAAGAGTATTTTTCGACGAAGAGTATTATTTTCAAAACTCTCAAATGGTATAAATAACATACGAAATGCATGCATAACATTACATCATAACTCATTACGTATCATATCATTCATAATAGGTCAAGGTTAACGTATCACACTACATCTCGGTGTACTCACTCTTGTCATCATACCAATTCATCAAGTGAGTTCATACCCCGCTTTTACTTGTTTGAATTCTTATAAACTATTTGGGGCGAGATACATGCTTATTTATCAAAACATTTAAACACTTTTGTCAAGCCACATTACTTATACTTTAGACTTGGTGTGTGTAGTGACTAGACTTAAATAAACATCCCAATATTTATATGTTGGAAGGCCATTAATTTGGATACAGCCCAACGTGAGTCGTTGGAGGAACATCCCAACACGAGTTGTTGGAAGACCCTTGTGGTGACATTTATACTTTTAACTACCATATTGCGCATATTCATGATTGTCATTCTATTTTAGGCAATGGGTTGTGAACACACATGTTGCAAGTTTTGTATGGGCGGAACTTGGAACTGAGTGGATTTACAATGCCTTTGCTGTGTGAACATTACTCAAAGTATTTTCGATCATTTAACTACAAACTTATGAACTCACCAACCTTTGTGTTGACACTTTTTAGTATGTTTATCTCAGGTCTTAAGGTGATAGCATTTCATGGAGCTTTTGGGTCACATGGCATACATTGGAGTCTTGTGCTTTTAACAATTACCATTCGACATGTTTTGTAAACTTTTTATGTGTTATCAAACCTTGTGATTTCTTGTTGTGTAAACTTTAACTTATTTATCGAATGGTAAACTTTTCAAAACGTCTCATTATAGAGGTCGTTTTCTGTATCCATACTTTGTGCTATGACGTTATACCCCAATGACACTATCGTTCCGCTGCGATATTTTGGGGGTGTGACAAATAACGTGTTATCGGATAACACCATACCTAGTGCTCTAAGGGTTGGTCATCTAGGTTACTTGACGTCATTCCAGCATTCTTCTTTCTTGTGAGTAGACATGCTCTAGATTCATTAACTTTATCAGCTTGACGTCTTGTGATTCTTTGTTCTTTGTAGATGTGGTGATCATATGTTGTTGTTCGCCATTCGTCAACTTCTTTGATTTAGGTGTCTCCACGTCTTTCTCCACCATGCTCACACTTCTTTTGACTTTGAATTCCAAATGTAATGTAGTTCTCGAGTCTTTAAACTTTGTAGATTCTTTGATTTTGACGAAGAATCATCTTTACTTTTGTGTTGCCTTTGAATTTGAGAGAACTTTCATGAGATGCGATGTTGGTATGAGCATGGAGAGATGGTGCGGTCTTTCCTCCAAGTAACAATCATCAGTATCTACATGAGTATGTTAGTGAAAAATACCCAATCGATCACTGTGGGTTTTTCTTAAAGAATTGACCACTACGATTTTTTTACTGATGAATGTCTTGATTTCATTCACCTAGGTCGGGCAAATCAGCTGTCCGAATCTCGTTGAGGGATAGTTATCATTACATAGAATAAATTCAAGTAATGACCCATGTCATCAGGACTCGATTCATGAAAGGAATCTCCTTGGCGGGATTTCCAGCACTTACAAGTTCGAATGTCGAGGGTGTTAATGTTGGTTTAATGGACAAAATATTAATAGATGTGTGTTAAGATCGAACTCGAGACCTATGGGATTGCACGCGTTGCATATGAGATTTAATTATATCACAAAATATTTATGTGGTCGAACTAAGAAAAAGGAAGGGGTTGAGTTTCGAGTTTTAAAACTTAAGGAGGTGCTAGCAATGACTTGTTGGACAAGGTTTAATGCTATATATAAACACACCTTTTAGTCTCATTAAAAGTGAGAATAAACGATTGACACAAACAATAATAATAACTCCAGTGCATGCATGATTTATTAAAACCATAAAAGTCATACGCATGTATGTATGCATGAGTGTCAGTGTATTATGCATGTGCATGCTACAATTGGTTTAATAATATCATACGCATGGTTTCATGATTATTTAATGTGCATGATATCATGTCAAGCACATGTATATATTCACATATTCTTTTACTTGTATATATGTGTTTGGCAGATGCATGTAAAAGGGTTCGACTATATATTTAATTAGGATTTGAACTAGCATTCTAATTGAATCGCTAACAATACGCGCGTACATGATCGTAGAGAAATCCTACTTTGGATTTTGGTGATTTACACTATTCGACTTCATTAAGTCGACTAGCACTCAAACCCTAATTAGGGTTCATCTCAATTGCTAGTTTTGTGGAATTGATTCTTGTTCGGCTAGAATCAAAAGGTATACATATTCTTGTTTATGTTAATTAATTATTCATTAATCTTTCCTATACGCTTCCTCATGTTTCTTTGATGTTTTATGTGTTTTATATATGATTGTCATAGTATATAATTTCAACAGTGGCATCACGAGCTTGGTTTAATGAGTAATTAATTACTAAACACGTAAAAAACGAATATTGTATGATGTTTGATATGATTATTCTAGGGTTTTGGTTATGATTATATAAACCCTAATTTTAGGGTTAGGGCTTTTGCCCTAATTTGGTTTTAAAATTTTTTATGGATCGAATTAAATTTTTTTTATGGGTCGAAACCCTAAAAAAAAATTTTGGTCGATTGGTTTTAAAAATTGTTTTAGGGTTTATTATAATTTTTATGTTATCACTATCGAAACCTAGAATTAATATATTTGTTACGTGATATATTCATGAATAAATTGTTATGTGGCATGAAATTATATGCGATCTTGTGACAACGTGAATATATTGTTATGTTAAATCCATGAAAACGTGCATGTTTGGCATGGATTATTGTCGATATATATATTTAAGTGTTAAGACTGGTTATGCAAAAAAAATTAATTGTTAAGTTTTATACACATGTTTATTATGTTGATAAATTTTGAATTGGGGAATACCTCAATAATATTAATGAATCAATTATGTGCAATTTGATATATTTTAATTATGGCTTACGCAATCGATTCGTCTATGTATGTGTCTCACTTTCAATTGTGCAAGTGAAAACCCTAGTTAATATATACGTTAATTAACCTAGATATTGATTATTAATAGGCTTTATCAAATAAGTTGCATGTGGCTACTTGTTTACATGTATTAATTGTTAGTTATGTGCGCATTGTTTTAGTTATTTATTTTTTATTGTTTACTTGTTTGTTTATTATGTGCGACAAATTTTAAGCAAAGGGTAATAATAGAAAAATAAATTGGACTAAACAATGGTGAAATTTGATTTGTTTTTGAAGAGTTAAGTTTTCAATAGTTTAATTGATTGATGATTTTGGTACAAATGGTCTGAACGGCTCACCCAATTTGACGGACTATGTGGGAAGTACTAGGAGGGGAGCGCATTAAATTGTGACCCTAAAGAAGGAGGTTATTGCTTCAGCGCTGACCGAATTCTCCGCTTGCTTGCGAGTCAAATTGGAGCTACCAAGTAAGCCATAAATGTACAAAATCATCTTAAGGGCGAATTAGCTTTAATTCCATGCGCCACTTCGGTGGTAATTACCCGAAACACTAAGTCTTTAGACTTATAAAAAAGTATGGTATAATGGATGATAATTAAAGGTAAATTCCTTGATTGACGAAACCAATACCTCAATCAAAACTTTGATAATTTGATCTTTATGAATTGGTAATAAAAAGTTTTTTATTAAAATTATGCTACAAGATGAATGCATGACATCTTTGTACATATTTGATTTGACCACATAAAATCAAAACTAGTACCCTTTATAAATTAAGTTATGTGCCATCTAATTAAAAGGAACACTTGAAGTTGCAATTTACGTCGTGTCAGAACTTGGCGAGATTGTGATGGAAAGGTAAATCTTTATGTAAAGTCAGACCTTACATGAACATATTTGCAGTTCTTTAAGTTAGACGACTTAAATTGAGTAGTAAGTGAGACCTGGACTCAAGGCATAAGATGGGATAAAACATGTTTATATTTGCAATAGCGTTGGAAAATATAAATCCCATAATGATCTAGGAATTGGAAAATGTTTGCCAATTATTGTTCGACAGATTACCTTATTATGTGCTTTCGTTACTAGCAGATCAACTGATGTAATGGAACTACGATAATTTGGATCCTAGTTTTCGAGAAAATTCTATGGTTATATGAATATTACCTTGGGTATTTTATTTTCTTGAAAAGTTTAATTATCGAAAATACTAAAATTGAATTTTGCTAATTCTTTAAATGTATTAATGCAACATTAAACCGTAAACGTAGGTTATTCCTGTATTGGTAAATTAATCTACACCTGTAAGGGTTTTTGGTAGAGTCAACTTTACTAATAGAATAAACCTAGTCCTCTTTTCATAAGAAATAGTGAGATTCAATCCTATTCCTTTTCATGAATGAAGAAAGGTATGATTGGACAATTAGAATTGTCTAAAATCTAAATACATAACTCGTAAGCAAATTTTAATAGTTAAGAAAATTGCATATTTGTGAGTTATTAAATTAGAAGCTAGATTAATTACTGTATAATTGGTAAAAGACAAACTAGCATATTTTATCTAGTTGTTTTGTTTTGACCATTTAAAAGTACTACTTACAATTGTTGGAATAGTAGAACTATTAAGAAAGAATTTGCATGCCCAATTTTTCAAGTTAATAGCATTGATGAAGAGTTCATCATCTACATAGTAGAATGCACTCTTTTAGTACATAAGTAATTGTTATGTATGGACTTTCTCAAAAGTGTAGGGAAGTAAATAGAGAGCTATTTTCTTTCACTGGTTAATGAAACACTTACAATGTTGTCAAATCCAGTGGGAGTATTGTGTTCTTATTACTGAATAAGGAACTAATGTAATGATTTCTAATTCAGTGGGAGTTACAAGCTTTGTCATCTTGGTAGTAACCCAGATTATCTCAAGAATGTCTTAAGATAATTACTTTCCACTTGTAGACACTTATGTTTTCAAGGATAGTCGTGTACGTTTCCTTATTAGACAATGAAGTGGTTCTGCATCTACTGGTTATGCTAATATCAATGAAACAATCATATTAGTCACATAAACGAACATATGTCGTGTTGTTTATCTGCTACATGATGTTGTTTCATGCACAAGTGGGAGAAATCTATATTGTGTGCAAGGTACAACATATAGGTATATGATTTAAAGGATTCCCTTGACTGCAAGGTAAGAGACTAACGTTCTAATATAACTTATACATATCTAATTCAAGAAACACTTGGTATTGCAATTTACGTCATGTGAGAACTTGGCGAGATTGCAACAACAAAGTAAATCTCCATGTGAAGTCAGACCTTGCATGGACACATTTGAAGTTTCTAAATTAGACAAGTATTTAGAACATGTGTCAAAATGATATATAAGACTACTTCAAATTAGATATTTATGTATTATTAGAATGACATAAAATGAAGTAATCTAATACTACTTAAATTTGTTTATTTATGTATTTTGGAATGACATAAATGAAAAATCATGTAGTCCTACATTATTGTGAAGTAAATAAATTAACTTGAAATTACTATTGAAACCAAGAGTTGTGTTCATAATTACTTTAGTTAAACATGTTTATGATTCATTGTAGAGACATAAACATAAAGTCTTTTAAGACTTATAATAAAGTAAGACGTTAACTTGTTATGTTTTTTAATTAAGACATATACAAGAAGTCATTGAGTTGATCAATGACTTATAACGTATAATGGGATTATAACAGTTTATGTTTTCTTGATGAGACATGGATATGAAGTGACTTGGTTAAAAAGTATTTGTGTTATAAAGCATGCAATTGGCTTGAAAAGTCTATTATACCATTAAGTTTACTTAGTTGGTAAATAAGTAAGCCAAAAGGAATATATTTATCTTATATATTGTTAGATTGTCTTACAATATTAATTCTAATGAATACCATGTTCAGTTAGGAAAATCAAACTCTATTTGATTTGTTTGATTCAAGATAACAATAACTTCTTTCTTAAAAAGTAACAGGGTTAGAAAATTGAGTATGAATTGAATATACTCAATATGACTCCAACCTAGAAGATTAATAAAACACCATTTTATTATGGAATGTGATGAATCACATTAAGTTTTAAAATTGAAGATTCTGAATTTGTTAAACTACTTATGAATAGGTTATTAACAAAGTAAATTCAGGAATTATCAATGTGTATTTGTAATGTCCCAGAAAGAGAACAATGTAGTTTTGCTCTAATTGCTAAGTATATATAGATAGTTTATATATTACAAAAGGCAAGTGGGAGTTTTTTTTATCTTGAAAGATAAAATTACAAGATACATAATCTTCTAAAACACACTAGTAAATATCATGATGAGGTTAGACATGTAAATGATAGACCTCAAGATGATGGAATTTTCATTCATAGATCTGCAAGGATATATCAGATATTTGATTTATATGCTGAGAAGAACATGAATTACAGGATTATAGTAAACCTGATAATCATTATGATGGATTACCAAATATTGAATTGGGTAATTTACTCATACTATGAATGTTAAAGATGCTGTCCATAAAGATAATCAATTTTGGAAATTTGGTTTATCTTAATAGTTAGACTAGAGAATGTAAATGAGTTTCTTCAAAGAGATGAAAAACCCTAGTGGTTTGAATTTATGTGTAGAAATCATATGAACAATATTGTACACATGTTTAATGCATGTCTTATGACTAGATTATTAATCATATTTAAGAAATTAATTGTGATTGAATATTCTTTCTTAGACACATTAAATATATAAAAATGATAATTGTCATACTTGTTTTCATTAATATGAAATATGACAATGGAATATTAAAACTCTTTCTTAAGAAATTACTTGAGCGAGGACGGTAAGTAATCAAAAGGTTTTTTGAATTCATATATAATCTTTGGAAGTGTACGAAGTGCAATAATTCATGAATGGATAAATGCATGCATCTATGAAATTATTCTTATGTTTAATTATTAAATCCTAGTTTTGATTTATAATTGAAATAAGATAAATTTTAAGTATTCCTTAAAGCTAGTGGGAGTATTATGTTAAGGTTTTTAAATCTTATATGTTGTATAACATATAGGAAGTAACGTTCCTTGTAAGCTAAATGTTAAGTCTTAGTTTGGAATAAAACTTCACTTGTAAGATTTAAGAATTAAAACATACAACATTGGAATATATGTTTATTATTAATAAACATGTGCAGCAAAATAAATGATTCTAATAAAACATGATATATCATTTGGGAAATGGATAAATATCTTTTGGACAAGATAGAACATGAATAAAATATAAGTTTGACCTGTAGATTCATCATGTACATCATGTTGTGTATTAAAATTGTTATATCATTCTTGAATAAGAAGTGATTTGACAACATTGATATCTAACTAAAAGTTATTAGATAACTTGTATGATGAATATTCTAATAGAATTACATCCTCAGCCTGGAATTGCTCCTAGATTCTATGGATGAACAATATGTCAATTATTGTGAAAATTGTCATCGGCTACAAACTTGAAAGTTTGGAAGACATCAAACATTACACAACAAGATATTAAAGTTTACAGAGTTTTAATGAGCATATTATTGTTTGTATACAATGATGCTGGTTAATTGAGATGACACTCAATACTAGTCATGGTAGGATTTCATCATTGTTAATGGCCATGTGAACTAGTTGTGCTACTAAGAGCACAATTGCATTATACATTAAAAGAATAAGAATACTTTAAACTTTAAAATGTTTGAAAGTTTAAATTGTCATAAATTGGTGAAAGAGGATGTCACACACTTTATGAATTATTATGTGGATTGGTGAATGCACACATACAAGGACTTCACTAATTGAATTATTCAAATAAGTATTCTCAAAATTACGATAGATCAAGTTGGTTGATTTATGCCTTGTCAACAAGTATGATTGTCATTACTTGAGGCATAATTCATCAACTGGAATTTTCAAGCATTGATCTATTTGGTATTTGAATAAGGGATGTTAAACAATTGTTATAATAAATCAAGTACTTGGTATGTTTGATTTTATAATATATTGTATCCTATATTTGCATGTTTAATCCGTGAATAAATTTATTTATTCTAAATCGTCCGTTGTCAATTAGTGATATGGGAGTATCATTAAACTAAGACAAATATGAGAGATATGGTAGAATATACTTGAAAGTATATTGATGAGAATGCATACCAATTTCAGATGATATTCAATGAATTGAATATAGGACTTATCCCAACTACATGATTTTACTTTATGGATATTGTTATTAAGTAAATCATGAATAGTTATCCTCAGACTTGAGATACCAGATAAGTGTCATGAATGTAGTGCACTTCTGTGGAATAACTTAACGCTATACGTAACTGGTAGTCATAAGGGTTGTTTCCTGAAGTGTTGCAAAGTTTGTGGGATAGTCTCGTAGTCAAGATATAATTTGTTCCTTCAAATTTATTTGGAGTTTAATACTGCCGGGCCCCTCGTAGGGTTTACAAGATGTTTGCATGGCCATGCCCAAGATCTCCCCTGAATATGTTCAGAAGATTTGGTAATCTTGCTCAATCACTTATAACGAGAAACAAAATGGTTGAATAAAGAATGACTTAATTCCATATCTTTATTTAACATGGTATTAGAAACAAAAGGATAATAATAATGAGAAATCATTAAAAGGTTTTTCCAGGAGCCTTACTCGAGTTGTGCTAGAGGCATCGAAGTGTTGCTAGACGCTAACCGATGTGATCACACTATTAAGATATGTCCAACTGGGAGCTGTTGGTTTAATGGACAAAATATTAATAGATGTGTGTTAGGATCGAAATCAAGACATATGGGATTGCACGCGTTGCATATGAGATTTAATTATATCACAAAATATTTATGCGGTCGAACTAAGAAAAAGGAAGGGGTTGAGTGTCGAGTTTTAAAACTTAAGGAGGTGCTAGCAATGACTTGTTGGACAAGGTTTAATGCTATATATAAACACACCTTTTAGTCTCATTAAAAGTGAGAATAAACGATTGACACAGACAATAATAATAACTCTAGTGCATGCATGATTTATTAAAACCATAAAAGTCATATGAATGTATGTATGCATGAGTGTCAGTGTATTATCATGTGCATGCTACAATTGGTTTAATAATATCATACGCATGGTTTCATGATTATTTAATGTGCATGATATCATGTCAAGAACATGTATATATTCATATATTCTTTTACTTGTATATATGTGTTTGACAGATGCATGTAAAAGGGTTCGACTATATATTTAATTGTGATTTGAACTAGCATTCTAATTGAATCGCTAACAATACGCGCGTACATGATCGTAGAGAAATCCTACTTTGGATTTTGGTGATTTACACTATTCGACTTCATTAAGTCGACTAGCACTTAAACCCTAATTAGGGTTCATCTCAATTGCTAGTTTTGTGGAATTGATTCTTGTTCGGCTAGAATCAAAAGGTACGAATATTCTTGTTTATGTTAATTAATTATTCATTAATCTTTCCTATACGCTTCCGCATGTTTCTTTGATGTTTTATGTGTTTTATATATGATTGTCATAGTATATAATTCCAACAGTTAATAGAATAGTGTGAAAACACATCTCTAATTCTTACAAAGGTTGTTCTTGAACTGGAGGCCCTCAAGAAGGCTAACACGATATGCCGAAGTATATCTACAATTCAGGTGAGACGCTGAGGTACACCGAAGCATCACCTCACGACTATAGACTGTTTGAGACACACTACGCGTAACCCACAAGGGATTACCAAAGTAACCTGCTGTTAGGGCTATTTGATGTTGACCCTGGCAGGAGTTTCCATTCAATCACTGAGGATCACAATTGTCAATCCTCTCATAAATGTTCTCGGTAGATTGCTAAGATTTGCTTAGGACTCTAGAATATATCACTTGTGTCCTTATTGTTGAACAACAAGTAATGAAATATTAAGTGTTCCTAAGAGATCTTTTTATGAATCTCGTGGCTCTAGACTCGATTAGTGCGCTTTGGTTTTCTTATGTGGAGACTAGGGAAAGGGTCTCCTTTTTCAATATCAACCATCTCTAAAAGAAAGTCGATAGATTATGCAGGGTTCCATGTGAGAATGAAACAAGCTCTTTTGAGAGAACTTGAGTGGTTAAGAAGGTTTAGTGCAGTGCGTCACTGGGTCCATGACGACATAGTCTTCAATACCGGTGTCATCTTTGTGACAATCAGTAGCATATGAGTTGAACTCGGTTTTTGCCCTAAGTTGAATCATACGGAGGGCTATTTCTTTTCACCCTTTTCTTTAACTTTTATTTTTAATTCTTCAACTCTTTCTTTCTCCGTTTCTCATATTCTCCTTTTTTCAATCATACATAAGGACTTCTAAATTCTAACTCTTGGTGATGTCCTTGGGTAGATCCCTCCAGCTCTGGAGGATCATAGGACGTTTTTTCCTAATCTTAGTCACCTTATAACTCCATGACTATCCTATGATGCCATAAAACCATTCACTTGTAAATATTTCAAAGTGTTTATGATTAGAAACATATTTTGACAACACTTTGAGAGTTTTGTATTTTCAGAAATACTCCCCCTCCACATGTGCTTATGAGTTTTGACTTAAATCTGCACAGTGAGGGTAGAGCTCGCATTTTTGAATAGATTGACTCGTCATAGACAATTTCCCGCGAGACACTGTTACGTTGTATAGTTAAAGAGTTCCATTGTCAGCTTTTAGGTGACAACTAGCTCTAATAACTACCTTGAAGATGTGAACATACCTTGAAAAGGATGTTAAACCTGTCAAAATTCATGTCTATCAAGAGTTTCTCGAATTGGTACGTTCTACTAAGACAAGTCTTGAGAGACAAGTCTTTTCGATTACTGACATTTCAAAGCTCGTCAATAAACAAAACTCTTGGCAACATCGTCATTTTTATAAATCGACAACGGGGAACATTTCACTTATATATAAGTGTGAATTTCTAAAGAATATCAAACTAAGTTGATATAGCACGTATTTGAATTTGAACTTTAAGCACTATCCACCCAAGTGAAATCAACGCTAATATCGCTCTATTGAATTATATATTCAATGCTCTATCATTTTGGTCGTGAACCAAATGTTTATCATTATTTTGAGACTTGCCATCTCATTCTTAGGTTCCGGGTTGGAGCCACTGCTATATCACACTTGATCTCTTTGTGCTTTTTCACTATCGTTAAGGTGAGATACATGCTCTAAACTAAAGCACAAGGTTTTTACAACTGTTCGCTACTTGATTATTGGTATTTCCTAAGTTATTAGTCGAAAGACCCTTGCATCATGAACCATTAGTCAGTTGTGAGTGAACGCAAATATTGTGAATAGTACTCTGGGGAGTAACGACCCAGTCTTGGTTATCGAAAATAACCGGGCCGCACCATATTTGAATTGAATTAGGTAATTGGCTATTAACTCCTTGGAGGAAAACTGTTGCGTACACCATTAATTCGGTGTATGCAGTTGAGTAATGGTTTCATGAGCTTAGCGCATAAAAATCTGTGATTTTCTATGATAAGTTGTTGGTTTACAATTATCATGGTCTTGTGTTCAACTGATTTACTATAAACCTATGAATTCACTCAACATTGTTGTTGACCTTTTTAAGCATGTTATCTCAGGTAATAATTGAAGAACATCTCTATGGCCTGGAGCGGGCATTGCAAGACCTTTTTATTGTGGTGTAAACATAAAGTTATCATTTTCTACAAACTCATAATCTATCTTTTGTGTACCATCAAAAACTATTTGGAAGTGTTTTGTAACAAACTATGAGTTTTTCTTGAATGATAACAACTTTTATTAAAACGTCTCTTTTGAGTCGTTTTCTATGATTATTGACTGTGATCCGTCAGGTAACACCCCAATTAACCTTCCGCTGCTATTTTGATCTTTTTGGGGTGTTATAGTGCAGGCTATTACGCCTTATGGATCAGACATAATATGTACATGGCGACAAAGTTCATAATTATTTTAGTTTTAAGGAGCACCGCCTTTTTTACCTTGGGATTTAGGATTTTGACACATATACGCGCATGCCTTATCATGTGGTGCAAAACATGCCACGTCAGCGTCTGACACGAAGCGACGTTCATACTCATAGTTTTTTCCTGTAACAACCCGCAATTTTCAGGTCCTTACTTAACCTCAAGCTCAAAATTTATTTATTTTGAGAGTTTACATAATTACTTTTTACGTGTAATTGTTAACTTAAATCGCGTAAACCGGAAAACGGAATTTAACGTAAACTATAATTATGAAAAGTTAAATCTACATAAAATATATGTCATGTGGCTATTTCAATCACATTTTATAAGTTTATACTTTTTTTTTCAAGTCTCTCGTAGAACACTATTATTAGGTGTTTTAATATTTACACGCATGCAAAACTTACCAAATACCTGCACCACCTTTACCAATACCCTAAATACTCATACTGTTGTTCCCCGTTCACTATCGTTTAAAACAGTTTAGAGATATAAAACAAGTTAATAGTGAACAATGACTGAAATTAACGTAAGTAAAACACACTAGATAATTTTCAACATCATATTCTTATTAGAAATGAATCGTAAAGAATACGTTACCCAAGTACTTGCGGAATAGCACTTGGGATTGAAATGACAAAGGTTGGTGACTCCTCTCTAAGCTCAGGCTAAGTTTGAGCACAACTCTTAGAACCCACTGAGCTATCTCAGGGATAAAGTTGTATTTGGAGGAGTGAAAAGAAGGCTTGCGTGTGTGTGTGTTTTTACAATTCACAAGCTTAATCTTTTCACTCCATCTCTTATGCTATTTATACATGTATGATACTTGACTCTTTCCTAAGTGACAAACTGACATCATACAGAAGATAAAATACTGATTTATTTTGTCTCTGTTTACAAAGACTATTCTAGGTAAGAGACATGACTACTTTCCTAAGTTCAGTGATGACACTGAGCCTGATCTTTTGCTATTAAGGGAAAGTTGACTTTGGTTGATAAGTACGTTGTCTTATCTGATTCAAACTTATCCCGCCATGTCCTGCTCTTTCTTCAGTCTTTACATCCTTCAGTCTTCTTCTTCAGTTTGTCTTCAGTGTAAGTAGTTGGAGAGGAGTCTTAGGGATTCAGTGAGTTATTGTCATCGCTCACTGAATCCATCATCTTCTTCTTGACTCAGTCTTCACCCTTTAAGTTTCGCCTTACTGAGTGGAGAGACTTCTTCTTTGCCTCATACTGAGTATCCTGAAGATCACTCACTGAGAGACTATGCACTCAGTGACCTGTTAGTGTTTAACGGACTAAACACTTGGGCTATTTTCTATTCAAATCCTAGATTAAGGGGTTTGGGTATTTACTGAACCCAACAGTCTCCCCCTATTTGGATATACAAATAGCCTAAGTGATTGATCAGTGTAAGTGAGCAAATGGCTTCTTCTTACACTGAATGTAGTAATGAATACAATAAGGAACACTGAATATTTTAACAAAACATACATCGTTTATTGATCAAATTACAAGGTTCCTATCACTAGTACAAAAGATAAATTAAAATGATGTCAGTCCAGATGGATTCCCAATGCTTCAAGCTTGACTTTCTTGGTGATGAGTGTTTCCCTGTCAGGATGGTCTCTTATCTTGGCATTCAGGTCTTGACAGAACCTGATGTTTGCTGGGGTTTAGATCTGAGAGGCCACTGGTATGTAGCTCAACATTGCAGCTACACCAGCCTGATCAATATCACTCCATCTTTGAAATGTTAGGTTTCCATAGACATCAATGTGGAATAGCCCTCTTTCAGGATTTTTAATCACTAAACAGTTCACGAACTTGACACCTTCTGGCAGTTCCCTGTTGCATTCGAATCCAGGCACTTTTATCTCAGGCTGGAACTCAACCCTTTTTCTTTTGCCAGTGGATGATTGTGGTTGAGATCCTTAAGGTGCTGTTAAGGCAGGCTGAATTCCTCCCTCAGCCTTTCATATCTTTTGCTGAGCATCTTCATCAGCTCCTTAACCACCTTGTTCTGCTTCTTTTCAATTATTGGACTGAGTTCATCGAGTTCACTGATCCCAAAGTCAGTGAATTTTAGGGGATCATGAACCTCGAAGTGTCTTTTATCATCCCCCTGTAGAAGTTCATAGCCAGTGGTTTAGACCTGGGAATGATTTTGACATCAGTGATCTTCTCAGGCAGCCTTTTGCTTGTCATTGACCAGTTGTAGTCGTCAATCCTTGCTTTCCTGATGGCAGCAAATCTTTTGTTCTTTTCTTCCAACTGTTTTTTCACTTCTGCCATCTTAGCTGCCTGAGCATCCTTAAACTTTTGTCCTGCCTGACCCTTTTGAAGCTTCTTTGGATCAATTCCCACATTCTCAGCTTCTTCAGCAATCACTTTAACCAGTGCTTCTTTACTCTTCTTATCTTCCTCAGCTTGTTTCAATCTCCTTTCTTCTTTAGCAAGATATTTACTTAGCTGTTGAGGTGTGAGAAGGTATTCAGTGTCACCGATTTTGTAGGGAATCTTCTCAGGCTCAGTAGTTGTCATTATGCCTTTGCCTTTGTCCTGGCCTGAGGAAGATGATGCAATCAAGGGTGGTGTTGTTGTCATGATAGGTGTTGAGACTGTTAGTGTTGTTGTTGTTGATGTTTGTGGTGGAAGTGATGAGATGGGTATTGCTGAGATTGGTGGTGTTGGCTCCCCCTCAGTGTGAAGAGGAGTTTCTTCAGCAGTATTCTCCCCCTCAACTGTTTCCGGAGCGTCAGTGAGGGCAAGAGTTGGTGTTGTTGCTGAGGGGGATGGAGCTGCTTGACCCTTGAAGGCCTGATAAATTTCAGTAATCATGGCCTTGATGTCTGAAGTATCTGCTTGAAGACCAGTGACCTTGGCTTCCAAGTTAGCATGAGATTCTTCCAAAGCAGTCATTCTGGGACCAAGATTCCAGGCCATAGAAGACGAGGCCTGAGTCAAAGTAGCCACCTGAGTTGTCAAAGAGCCCAATGTAGCCTGAAGAGACTGGACTGTTGATTGAAGACCCTGAACATTTGCAGATTTTAGGGTTTCGAGCAGTTCAGTGAGGTTGGATGATTGTTTCAAGTACGCTTCAGTAGCCTCCAGCACTCTAGAGTTGAGCGTTGGGTCTTCTTTGACAGATTCCTTGATTTCATCTACCGTTGTGCCAACACCCTTAAGATTTCTGAAAAATTTAGCCAAATTTTCATCCAGTATGTGAATGGTGTCATACATCAAGTCCCTGTGCTTATGAACATTTTCATCAAAGGCTTGGACCTCAGCCATCAGATCTGCATAACTTGCTCCAGCTTCAGTACGTTATTCCCACAATGTTGTAGTGACCCCAAAGTATAATTTCCTTGAAGATTTGGTGATCCACTGAACAAGCTGCCTTTCAGTAAGTGGGAGAACATTATCAAATATTGAAAATTCATCAGTGGAGGAAGATGAGTCATCATTGTCAGGCTGGAATAGTGATTTAGTATGCTCCTTTGGATCAGGCTGAGGCTCTTGTTCAGATTGAACCTCAGCGTCCACTTCTTCCCCAGCTGATAGAATTTCATCATCAGTATCAGCAAGCTCATCTTCAGAGAACAGTATTCCAGTAATATCAGCAATGGTTAACAGGGGGTTGGTGATGGGTTCCATATCAGCGGGTGGTATTAATCCCTCTGAGTCTTTGTCCCCCTGTGACCCCTCAGACACTGGTGGGAGTTTCCCAGTGCCTTCTCTGGAGTTAGGATTGGTTTTGGGTTCCATATCGGTGAGTTGTTTCTTTCCCTTCGAGTCTTTGTCCCTCTTAGACCCCTGAGACACTGATGGGTATTTTCCAGTGCCTTTAGCAGAGTCAGTGACAGTGATATCCCTATCAGCGGGTTGTATGGTTCCCTCTGAGTCTTTGGGATTGATAAGTTTGCCCTCAGACAAAGGCTTGGATGTGCTAATGTCATCATTGGGCGTTGTGGAAGGCGCTCCCCTACCAGCGGGTTGTTTGTTTCCCTCTGGATCTTGGGGAGTAGTGGTTGTGACCAATGGCACTGACTGTGATGTATCAGTGTCCTTCGTTGTCACGGGGGTGGATGTTGCCTGGTCACCAATGGGTGTCTGTTCAGTCTGGGGCTTTTTGTGCCTCTTAGGCTGTGTTCCAGAAGCCTCAGGGCCCTGAGACTTGGGTTAAGTCTTAGTCCCAGTCTGAGACTTCCCCTTTCTATTTTTAGGAGCAGGGTTTGGAGACACTGATCCCTCCTGGTTGTTTACAGCAACCATATGGGCCGTCAATTCAATGTTATGGACTAGGGATGGGTCTTTTTGAAAATTTGATTTGCTCAGGACGCCAGGTAAAGCACCAAATTTTTCTTCCTGAGGGTAATTGCAACCCAGTAACACTTGTAAAGCACAAGAGACAAATCTAGGATATGAGACATATTTTGCCCTAGATTTTCCCTGTAGCTTAGTTACGAGATCACTGTAAATGATCTCCCCAATGTCGACATTTACCCCATTCATCAAACAGTAAGCCATCATCAACTGAATAGAATTAACTTGTTCAGTTGATGAGTGGTTCCCGCCGAGGACCTGAATCACAAAAGTGAATAAGATCCTCCAAGCCACGGGGAATGAATTTTTGGTGACTGGGGTTCTGTCCAAAAAGTTTGGCTCTAAATCAATTCGTTTTAACCCATCCTTCACTGTTGAAGGTTCAAGATGGGCGACATAAACTCCCTTATTATAGTCTAACCCTGAAGAGGTGGAAAACATTTTGTAATCCAGGGTGACTGATTGTTTCCCATCAAAAAGACTGAACTTAATGAGATACTCCCTTAGTGGTCGTAGGTCAGTCTCATTAGTAGCAGGTGTCGGGTCATAGGCCACGGCTGTTGCCCAAAACTCCCTAAGGAGGTTTTAGTAAACAATAGAGGGACACTGAACAAAGGAATTTTTTAGTGGACAGTTAAATAAAAATTTCATAATGTCTTTATAGCCTGGGACAATTTGTGGGTAATCAAAATTGCCTATGACATCATTGGTTTTAATTTCAACATTAGTTAGATCCCCTGCCCACTGTTGTGCATACTGAAGAGATTGAGTTCTTGCCATTTCCATTTGAAATTAGTTTTTAGGGTTGTTAGGAATTAGAAATTCCAGGTATTAAAGAGTCAGTCACCTCAAGTATATGTAATCGTTAGAAAGCTCGTAGTCGTAGTTATTTTAAGTACTTAGTTTAGTAACACCGTGGAGGACGGACGGGTCTTTACCCACTGTATGCCTAATCCACAGCCCGTTGTGTGGCATTTTATTGTAAGACTATAAATACTCTCTACCTTCCAAGGTAGAGAGTTGGAGCTCATAATAATATTTTCTTTCTCTCATTATAGTTCCCAACTCTCTTCCTTTCTCTCACTAGAACTTTCTCTCTCTAACATACTTATACGCCTACTTTGATCATGGTTTAGAGTGTTTGTGAAATCCAATATCCTTCAATTGGTATCAAGAGCCATGGTTTGATCACTCATCTTTCATGCTCTTTGTTTTGGTGGATTTCATAAGGTTTTTGGGGTATTAAGGGTTTAGGAGAGTTTGATTCATTTGGACAAATTCTAGTGTTAAAGTTTGAATTTTGCTTGTACTTTTGTGTTTAGGATCATCATATGTGTTTATGTTTTGAATTGGAAGGCTTAAATCATTGTGGTTTGGTTGTTTTGGATTGATAAAGTGGTTATTTGTGAAAGAAGGACGAAGCGAGTTGAGTCTCAGACTTGTTTTTCTTCAAAGCGAGTTGCTTTGTTATTTGATGCGAGTTGGTACATGCGACTTAGCTGTTTAGCGAGTTGATATTTATGCGACTTGGGTTCTAAGCGAGTTGTTTCTTTAAGCGACTTGAGATCTAAAGCGACTTAGCTATTTAGCCAGTTGTAACGCTAGCGAGTTAATTTAAGCGACTTAGTGTTCAAGCGAGTTGATTGTGTTGCGAGTTGATACTAAAGCGAGTTGGCTATTTAGCGACTTGATTCATTAAGCGAGTTGATTGTGAGGCGAGTTGATACTAATGCGACTTGGCTATTTAGCGAGTTGACTGCTTAAGCGAGTTGTGTATTTAGCTACTTGTTCATTTAGACCTGTTACTTCTTTGTGATACATTCTTACGGTTGTTCTTTTGGTTTAGTAAAATCCCGTGAAAGAATCAATTTCCCGGTTTAATCAAAGAATAGTAAAATCCCGTAGAATTTGTTATCATGGCAAACATCGTTCCTACCATTGCTTCGTCAGTAGCTGAGGATGTTCAAGCTGCTGGCTCAGATACTCGTCCACCCATGCTTGACAAGACTGACTATGACTCTTGGGCTCAACGAATCAGATTGTACTGTCTTGGAAAAGAAAATGGGGTTAATATTCTCAAATCCATTGATGAAGGACCTTACCGAGTTGAAACTACTAGAGATGTACTTGATACTGCTGAAGATGGAACTTTGATTTACGGAATGGACAGACCAAAGATGTATGATGAGCTCGATGATAAGGAGAAGAAGAGATTTGATGCAGATATCCGAGCGTCTAACATTATACTGCAAGGTCTTCCAAAAGACATCTACAAGCTTATCAATCACAACACCAAAGCAAAAGCTGTATGGGATAATGTCAAGATGCTTCTATTTGGTTCTGAGTTAACTATTAAAGACCGAGAATCACAGTTATATGATGAATTTGAGCACTTCAAGATGAAACCAGATGAGAGTGTTTATGAGTACTATGTGAGGTTTCACAAGCTTGTGAATGACATGAGAAATATTAAGATGACAATGCCAAACATTCAGCTGAATTCAAAGTTTGTGAACAATATGAATCCAGAATGGCACAAGTTCGTCACTTCTGTAAAGCTTACCAAAGGATTGAAGAATACAAACTATGAGCAACTCTATGCCTTCCTCCTTCAGAATGAGAGACATGCTATGTTTGAAAAAAGGATTCTTAATCAGTTCAAAACCAACCAGGGAGAGACAAGCTCTTCAAATGACTCAACTGCCTTCTACTCAAACATCGGAATCACAACCAAAGCCTCACAAGTCATACCCATGGGTAATGGTAATCACAAACTCATTCCTGACCCTATGTTCAAACAAGCTGATGCTGATGCACACGTGGGAAACTTCATTAATCAACTAGCTCTTCTGATTAGTCAAAACATGAACTCTCTTCCACACACCAACAACAATCTCAGAACTGCTTCCAATCCACATAATCAAGCCACTGTCAGAGATGGGAAGGTTATGGTGCAGCCAGTTTAAGAACGACAGTACGAACAAGCAAGAGGTGGAGCTGGTAGAGGTTATGCTGCAAATCAGAACAGAGGAAGGAATGGAAATCAGGGTCAAGCAAAGCCAATCAAATGTTACAATTGTGGAGGTGAGGGACACATTGCAAGGAACTGAACATCACCAAAACGCCCTCAGAATGCTGAGTACTTCAGGGATAAGATGTTGCTTGTGCAAGCTCAGGATAATGGGGCAACTTTAGATGAAGAGGAGTTGTTGTTCTTGGCTGAGGGAAATACTAAGACATATGATGCAGATGTGGATGAGCAACCAATTCAGGAGATAGGCCATAATCATCAGAATGCCTTTCAAGTAGCTGATTGTGATGCATATGACTCTGATGTTGATGAAGAACCCACTGCACAAACCATCTTCATGGCTAGCATTTCTCCAATGGTCTCTCCTAAAGTCTCTTCATCACCACAAGCTCATCCATCAAAAGACAAACTCATCTCTGAGGTATTAAAATTATACGATGAAGTTGATGAGCAAAAGATACATAACGAAGTACAATCAACTGTGTTTATTGAATCAGATATTGAAAATATGGGTAATATCAATGTTGTCCCATATGATCAATATGTGATACAAAGTGAAAGTGAGATTGTACCAAGTGATGCATCTTCTGCTGTCAATAATGATTATGTTTTTGATGAATTCACTGCATGGGCCTCTGATGATTCTGTAATTTCTGAACTAAATGCCTATAAAGAACGTGTTGCTATTTATGAACAACGTGCAAAATTTGAGTTGACCACTCGTGAGCAGGAAATGGATGACCAAGTGCGTACAATCATTAGAAAAAGTAATTTTAGAGAAGAAGTATTAAAACAAGAGTTAAATTCCTTGCAAGAAAAGCTTTCTAAAACTGCTAAGCAAAAACAAGAACTTCAAGAAAATGTGAAAATGCTTAAGTAAGAATTTAATGCAAAGGAATCAAAACTCTTGAAAGATTTTTCTAATCTGAAAACTTTGAAAAACAAACTTGAAAACAAGTTGTACATACAAGGGAACACCATTCAGACTGCTCACATGATCACTAAGCATAGAGTCTTAAGCGATAAGCATAGCATTCCCTTTGTTGAGGAACCAAATCCAAAGGTCATTAAAAAGGCTAGAAATGCTCATAAGGTTCTTTATGATGGCAAGGAAATCCTTAAACCTAGACAGAAACCTAGTTGCGTTGAGTGTACTGAGGAAGATAAGAAATCAGATGAAGTCACTAGGGAAAAGATGAACAAGAAATTAGATGATCCTAAATGTAAAGAGAAGAAAATAAAGATCACACCCCATGATTACAAGAAGGAAAATTGGATTTCCTTGAACATGTTTAAGCCTCAGACATTGTTAACACCCGAACAAGTGTTCTGGAAAAAGGATTTAGATAAGCAAAAAGCAGAGAATCTAGTTGTAACGAACCCTCCCCTTAGGAAAATGCCTAGAGCGACTGTGTATCCTCCTAATACACCAATGCATCTTGTTCCTAGAACAATTGCCACTAAAAGCAAGACCTTAATTAGTCAATATGTTATCTTTCAACTATTTGTTGATTTTGAGAAAACTTGCAAGAAAAGGATCACACCCACTGGTATTACTGAAGGAGAAAGGGGCTTTGAGCAAACTAAAGAATGTTATTTAACTGAAGTCATGCCTTTCTTTAAACTACTAAAAGATCATTTTGAAAGTCTTAAAAGGGGAATGAACTTAGACATTAAAGAAATGGAAAAGGAGTTTGATGCAATGATAGTTGAGGTTAGTGACTATGAGCGAGCACTAAAATATAATGAGATTGAGAGGAAGAACTTGCATACATTAAATGAGACTCTTATTACTGAATGTGTTGCTCAAGATATGTTTTTCACTGCTACAAATTGTTCTATTAATGCTTCCCAATTTCATGAACTATCTGTTGCCCTGAAAGTCTCCCATGATCGTGTCATTGAGCTTGAAAAAACTAATTCTGAACTAAATGAGAAAATTGAACTGGATGATCACGACAATTTGGTTAAACATTTTTCTAAACTAGAAGTTGAGCATTTTAATTTACAACTAAAATATCAACATCTTAAAGAAAATGTCAAAACTTCAAATATCAAGACATCCTCGGATGCTCCAGAGTTTGATGCAGTTTTTCAAATTAACAAACGTGATGAACAGATTCAAGCTCATTGCAACACGATCAGAAAGTTGAAAGCCCAAATCTCTCAATTAAAGGGTCAAACGAACAATATGACAGGCTCCCAAATGCCTCCTCCTCTAGATTCTCAGAATTCTTAAACGTTTCATCTTCAAAACTTAGTAAATGCATTACAAAAGGAAAACGAAAGTTTTCTAGAAGAAAATGATAAGGTTAAACGTCATTTCAATGAGTTATTTGAATCTATAAAGGTCACTCGTAACAAAAATAACGAAACGGTAGCCTCGTTACAAAAAGAAATTGAGAATCTAAAGAGTCAGGTAAAAGGGAAGATGCCAATGACCAATGGGGAGAATGGTGTATCAAAGGTACATGTCTGTAATAAATATGCTTTGTCTGTGAAATATGTTCCTCCTCATCTTAGGAATAACAAACTTGCTATTCAAACATATTTCTCACATCTTAAGGACAACTTAGAATGTCTCCGTGAGATTGTAGAAGAGGATAAGTTAGAAAAACCAGATGATAATGCAATTGGCCATGCATGCTTATATGCCAAACGATCTCAAGAACTTCTAGAATGCCTAATTACAATATGCCCTAAAACCTTAGGTGAGCAAGTCAATCCCTTGATACCGTGTTCTATGCCTAGTGCCAAGCATGCAAGTCATTCAATGACAAATGTTATGAATGTGAACCCTAATGTGCCTTCAAGCAGTTCAGATTCCAAATATGTTAGTGCTAAGAATGTGAACTCGAGTGTGCCCTCTAGGTGTTCAAATCCCAGCAATTCAAGTGTTAAAAAAGTTAATCTTAGTGTGCCTGCATGTAGTTCAGATCCTAGTACATCTAAACAGGTGAAGCAAATAGTATCAAAACCAACTAATGTTCCCATTCCCTCTACAGGAGTAATCAGTGACATTAAAGCAAGCAGGTCAAAGTCTCAAGACAATACAAGGAATGATAGGACCTCGCAAGCTAAGAATGTGCATTGGAAAAGAGTAGAAGACCAACCTAGGAACTTTAAGTTTGAGCCGAATAAAACGAATCGTGTTGATTCTAGTATTAGCCATAGGCGTACTGTAATTAAGTCGAATTCTGATACTATTTGCAAACCTTGGAATGATGTCTGCTTGAATTCTGTTGCTAATCATGAATATGGTATGAATACTTTGTCTAATACTGTCAAATCCCCAGTGAATCTTGTCAATGAAAATTATCATGCTAAGAAGGCAAAAAGGCAAAGGAGAAAGAAAGTTAGAAAACAGTGGAAACCCACAGGAAGAACATTTAGTAAGTTAGGCTATCATTGGATACCTGTTGGTCATAAGACTAATCAGACAATGCCCACTAGAAAATGGATGCCTACTGGTAGAACTATTCCCATAAGAAGTGAGCACACTTTGAATAGGGCTAATACAGACACTAGTACTGCATCTATTCATAATGATTCCATTGCCTTAATTTCTGATATGAATGCTTCTATTTCTGATGTGGGTGTTCCAACCATTGTTACTAACCAAATGGAACCCATTCTTGCATGGGGATCCCAATTATCCAGTTATCCATTCTTGTCTGTGTTTAACTGCAGATCGTTCAAATCGTTTTGTGGTACCTGGACTCAGGCTGTTCCAAGCATACGACTGGCGACCGGTCACGGCTCATGAACTTCGTGAGCAAATTCATCAAGACAGTTAGATTCGGTAATGATCATTTCGGTGCAATTATGGGTTATGGTGATTATGTTGTTGGTGATAGTGTTATCTCTAGAGTATACTATGTGGAAGGTCTTGGTCATAATCTGCTCTCTGTTGGTCAATTCTGTGATTCTGATCTAGAAGTAGCCTTCAGAAAACATACTTGTTTTGTTAGAGAACTTGATGGTAAGGAACTGTTAAGAGGAACTCGTGGTTCAAATCTTTACACCATCTCTATCGATGATATGATGAAGTCTTCTCCAATCTACTTGTTGTCAAAGGCTTCGAAAACAAAGTCATGGTTATGGCATCGTCGTCTCAATCACTTGAACTTCGGCACCATAAATGATCTCTCCAGAAAGGACTTAGTTGTAGGTTTACCTAGACTAAAGTATGAAAAGGATCATCTTTGTTCAGCATGCCAATTGGGAAAAAGCAAAAAAGTATTCCCATAAACCCAAACCCACAAACTCAATTACAGAAGTTCTTCATACCCTTCATATGGATTTATGTGGACCAATGAGAGTGCAGAATATCTTTGGGAAGAAATATGTGTTAGTTGTGGTTGATGATTACTCTAGATTCACCTGGGTCAAGTTCTTAAGGACAAAGGATGAAACTCCTGATATCATCATCAAACTCATCAAACAGCTGCTGGTTCGACTTAACAAAACCGTCAGAATTATCCGAACAGACAATGGTACTGAGTTTGTTAACAAACAACTTAGTGAATTTTATGAAAGCATTGGAATCAGCCATCAAAGAAGTGTTTCACGAACTCCTCAACAGAATGGTGTAGTTGAAAGACGAAATCGAACTCTTGTGGAAGCCGCTAGAACAATGCTGATTTACTCAAAGGTTCCAATGTTTCTCTGGGCTGAAGCTATTGCCACTGCATGCTACACACAAAATCGTTCCCTGATTCACACTGTTCATGGAAAAACTCCATATGAACTGGTCCACAACATAAAACCTAATCTCTCTTTCCTTCGTGTGTTTGGTGCATTGTGTTATCCAACTAATGAGGGTCAAGACTTAGGCAAACTGAGAGCTAAAGCAGACATTGGAGTTTTTGTAGGGTATGCACCAAACAAAAAGGGATACCGAATCTACAACAAAAGAACCCGAAATATCATGGAAACAATTCACGTTACGTTTGATGAGCTGACCGGTTAAACGGCTCCTGGACAATCCAGTTCAGGACCCGCACTTCAAAACAGTCCCATTGGTTCATCCCTTGTTCCAAACTCTTCTCAAGAAACTCCATATGTACCTCCATCTGAAGATGATTTAAAGAAATTGTTTGATCCTATGTTTGATGAACTTTATGATCCAAGTACTAATGAGGTGTCGATTCCTACAACAGAGGCTGCTCATATTCCTGTGAATGAAGTCAATCCCTCAGTCTCAATATCATTAAGTCAAGAAGCGTCTGCTGCTGATCCTTCAGTCTCATCAACAAATCATCATTATTCAAATGTACATCATGGAACTGTTTCTGGCATCAATGATGAAGTTAATCCCTTTGCTACTCCTGAAGATGCTCCATTTGAAAACATATTTGCTCCTGAATCTTCATCAGAACCATCTTCTTCAGGAGACATCGACTCTGCTACTTCAGTCCCTCAACAACTACCACATGAACACCTCAGAAAATGGACTCACGATCATCCATTAGACAACATCATTGGAAATCCTTCTCGTCCGGTATCCACTCGTAAACAGCTTGCTACTGATGCCTTATGGTGCTTCTTTAACTCTGTACTCTCAAAGATCGAACCTAAAGATGTTAAAACTGCTATGAATGAAGACAGCTGGTTCAATGCCATGCAAGATGAAATTCATGAGTTTGATCGATTAGATGTATGGGAATTAGTACCAACTCCAGATTGTGCTATGATCATTGCTCTTAAGTGGATCTTCAAAGTGAAGCTTGATGAGCATGGTGATGTTTTGAAAAATAAGTCTAGGTTAGTGGCTAAAGGTTATCGTCAAGAAGAAGGTATAGACTTTGAGGAATCTTTTGCTCCAGTTGCTCTTATCGAGGCGATCAGAATCTTCTTGGCTAATGCTGCTAGCAAGAACATGGTTGTTTATCAGATGGACGTGAAAACCGCATTTCTTAATAGAGATCTGAAAGAAGTGGTTTACGTCAGCCAGCCAGAGGGTTTTGTGAATCCAGAGCATCCTACTCATGTTTATCGCTTGAAAAAGGCCCTATATGGGTTGAAGCAAGCTCCAAGGGCATGGTATGATACACTGTTAAAGTTTCTTCTATCTACCGGATTTAGCAAAGGAGCAGTTGATCCTACTTTGTTCACCAGAAAGTCAGGCAAACACTTAATTCACGTTCAAATTTATGTTGATGATATTATTTTTTCCTCGACTGACCCAATGGAATGTGATCGTTTTTCTAATGAAATGGGTTCAAAATTTCAAATGTCAATGATGGGACAAATGTCATTTTTCTTGGGATTACAAATTTCACAAAGTCCCGGAGGCATTTTCATAAATCAATCTAAATATGCAAATGAGATTTTAAAGAAATTTGGGTTTGATTCTAGTGACCCTGTTGACACTCCCATGATTGAACGAACCAAGCTAGATGAGGACCACTCAGGGATCATGGTAGATCAAACAAAATATCGTAGTATGATTGGATCCCTGATGTACCTCACAACTAGTAGACCAAACATCTTGTTTGCTGTTTGCATGTGTGCTAGATACCAGGCTAAGCCTAATAAAAAGCACCTTGAAGCGATTAAACGGGTTTTTCGGTATCTCCAAGGAACCATCAATATGGGACTTTGGTACCCGAAAGACACCGGTATGTCACTAACAGCATATGCAGATGCAGATCATGCAGGGTGTCAAGAGACTCGTCGAAGTACGTCCGGAGGTGCTCAGTTTTTGGGTGATAAGCTTGTGAGCTGGTCTTCAAAGAAGAAAATGAGTACTTCTATTTCCTCTACAGAGGCTGAATACATAGCCATGTCATCTTGTTGTGCTCAAATCTTATGGATGAGATCTCAATTATCTGACTATGGCTTTGAATTCAACAAAATCCATCTGTAATGTGATAATAAAAGTGCTATTGCTCTCTCATGCAACAACGTTCAACACTCAAGAGCAAAGCATATCGACATTCGACATTATTTCATCAGGGAACAAGTGGAAAAAGGTGTGGTGGAACTCTATTTTGTGTTTATTCTTCCACGTCTTCACCAAAGCTCTTCCAAGAGAACGTTTTGAGTTTATTCTTCCACGTCTTGGCTTGAAAAGCCTTCAACCAGAAACACTCAAACATCTTCAGGAGGAAGACGAGGAGTAAAGGTCTATCTTCATCTATCTCTTGTATATATCTATTCGAAAATCAAAATACAAAATTATAAAACCTTCAAAAATCAAATAGAAAAATATAAAACCTTCAAAATCCATAAAAATCTGGAAAAAAAAAATTCGAAAAATCTTCAAAAATATTGTCAATTTGTTATGTTTTTTTTCTTTCTCGGTTCGACAATATCTACGGTCTTTGTACTGTCATTCAAAGAATGACACGGGACTTTAGATGTTGTTCGAATTCTAAAAAAAATCAAAAAAATCAAAAAAAAAAAAAATTTAGAGAAAGAGAAACAATGGTTTATTGTCATTTCAGGCAGTAACCCGTTTTTTAAAAAAAGAACAGAGCCATACTTTATCATGTTTTTCAAAATTCCATGCTCTGATTCAATAAACATTTATCTGCTGAAAACTAACTGCTTTGAAAAATAACTCTGTCTCTATTTTTGATAATCATCTGGACTTATTTGTCAAAATATCAATCTCTCAATTAACAACCTATGTCATTAATTAAGGGGGAGAATGATTTCAATTAAATTAAAAAGTTATTTGGCATTCAATTGTTTTCAAAAGATATACATGCATGTTTTATCAATGGAGTTTAAAGTCTTAAATTCTGATCCTTATCAGTTAAAACGCTTTCATAATCAAGTCAATTCTCCTTAAAAGCTTTCAAAATCAATTTAAATCTATAAGAGATCACAAATCTCAAATGATTTGATAATTGTAATCGGGGGAGAATGTGTGATTTAAATTGGATTTAAACTGATAATTCGGTAAATGGTTTTATAAGGATGTACAAGCTCTCCTTCCCACATGTGACAAACGAATTCAAATTTTCCATGCACATGTTGAGGGGGAGCATCTATCTTAAACCTATGATTTGAAACGTGATCACTTATCTCAATGTGCAGGTTCCCTCTAGTATGTGCAAAACTCTTTTCAAATCTCGAGGCACATATTGAGTGGGAGCAAAATTATGAAAATCTCATCCTTCCCCAAAATGCTTTATCTACTTGATTTGATCCGGGAAGTGAGGTTGATATCTTTTAGAAAATGGTAATCAAAGAAGTAAATTCTTCCTCTTGCCTCCGTGTGCAAAACGATTTCAAACATTTGATGCACATGTTGAAGGGGAGCAGTTGTTCTAAAAATATCAAAAACAATTCAGGTACAAAATGTTTTGATAATATATCACAAGTATCTGGATTGATTTTCAAATGGTTTTCAATTGGTTCAAATGGCAGATGAACAATACCAAATAGACCGACCAAATTTACTTTATGTACGGTGATATAAGGATGATAAGGTTAGGTATTGGTTCCCATGATCCGCCAGAACCGGAGGGATCTACCCAGGGACAATACACTAGTTAGCGTAGAAGTCCTTAGGTATGATGATAAAAGGAGAAAAGTGAGATATGGGAAGAGTGCGGACTGAGACAGAGTGAGTACTGGAACAAACCCAACAAGGTTCTTGCTATGAAGTCTCGGTAAGCACTAAATGGGTTGAAGAATTAAAAAGAATTGAATGAGAAAAGGGTGAAAACAAATACCCCTCCATATATTCAACCTTAGGGCAGAAACCGGGTTCAATTCATATGCTACTGATGGTAACATCGGTATTGAAGACAAGACGTCATCGACCCAGTAACGCACTGCACTAACTTCCCAAGCTACTCAAGTTCCTCTTAAAAGGGCTTGTTTCATTCTCACGGGGAACCTACATAATCTATCGACTTTCTCTTAGAGATTGTTGATATTGAAGAAGGAGACCCTATCCCTAGTCTCCGACACCGGAACCTAATATGCACATGTTGAGTCTAGAGCCATGAGATCATCAATAAATATCATTAGGACACTTTCATTGAAGACTTTCTGTCTCACACAATGTGGAAAGAGAGATTTTATCTTGAGTCCTACGCATTATCCTTGTGGTATTGCCAGAACATCTGAGTGATATGCAAACATACTCACAATGAAGATGGAAAGCCTTCTGGAGCCAACATCAAACAAGCTCCTGGTGGGTGGCATGTGAGATCTATCAAATAGATCAACCATGTGACAACTGAACATAAACAATGGGGCGATTCAATCTTTTGAATCAATCCTGGTTCAGGTTATGGATTGATGGATACCTTTGAAAAACCGGTCTTTGTGCTTAAAAATTCTTTTCTTTAGCAAATCGACCGTGTACGGATATTCCAAATCAAAAGGTGTTTTATGATTGATAATTGATGTTCATTAAAACCTTCGTTGTATTGCAAAAACAAATTCTATTGAGCAATACACGATTGTTTTTCAAATATCTTTTCATCAATCAGTGGATTTATATTCGCTGGTTCACTCACTCCGTGTTGTCTTCTTTGAGACGTTCCGGTTTGAGAACAGCTAGAGCAGTTGCGAAACCCTGTCAAGGAAATTTTTCGGAATTATACTTGATCACAGGCAGTACTTGTACTGATCAACGGGGAACCGTGGGCCTTGTACCTCAATTCAACGAAAGTGATCAAAGACACTTTCATGCGATTTATTGCTAACTGTTGTATGCAGGTACGTCCTACGTTTGCAGCTGATCAGAATGAAGCGGTCAATCCATAGCCGCATGCTCATTTATCACATTCATCTCAAAAGAAATCATGATTAGTGCATCAATGACTCTGATATTTTCACTCCATGCTTCTGCTACGCTGCTGCCAATATCATGAATCAATGAAAGCTTCTGCTACTCTGATGAGAAGATATCATGATCCAGAATGTGAGCATGTCGGTCCGAAAGTCACAACATCACATAATACCAACACCACAATGGAGGTCTCAGAGATTCTTGTTAGCTGATGATCTCAAAAGCTGGCTTTAAATCATTATCACGTGGATCAGTAAAAGACCTCCACTTGAATTAACCAAACATGCAATGAGAAGATTCAATGACTACAAGCTTCGGAGCAAAGTACTACTTCAAGAATGCAAGAACAATTGTTAATGTAATATCGGTTTGTATTCTATGTAATTTTAGTACATGATTGAGGTGACCTCCCTTAGGGGGAGATTGTTAGGAATTAGAAATTCCAGGTATTAAAGAGTCAGTCACCTCAAGTATATGTAATCGTTAGAAAGCTTCGTACTCGTAGTTATTTTAAGTACTTAGTTTAGTAACACCGTGGAGGACGGACGGGTCTTTACCCACTGTATGCCTGATCCACAGCCCGTTGTGTGGCATTTTATTGTAAGACTATAAATACTCTCTACCTTCCAAGGTAGAGAGTTGGAGCTCATAATAATATTTTCTTTCTCTCACTATAGTTCCCAACTCTCTTCCTTTCTCTCACTAGAACTTTCTCTCTCTAACATACTTATACGCCTACTTTGATCATGGTTTAGAGTGTTTGTGAAATGCAATATCCTTCAAGGGTTTTGAGAAAAACTTGACAAGAACAATCAAAAGAATTTTTGAACCTCTTAAGTTTTGATGAAAAATCTTTTGTAAATGTTTACAATGAAGGTTTTTCTTAAAGAGGTTTGAAGAACACAACGATTTCTGGGTTTGAAAGAAATTTTGACAGAGTTTTGTTCGCAGAAATCAATTGTGTGTGTTTTAATGTTTATGAGAGGGGTATTTATAGAGTGGTGAGAGGGGTGGTTTTTGCATAAACGTGGATATGTAAAGACGGTTTTTGAAAACGTTTGAAATTCCACATTTAATGCCACCCACCACTACCCGCAGTAAAATCCCGTATTTCAAGGGAACAGTTGCAGTGCACAGTAAAAGTGCACTTTTGCAGTAATAAAATATCCATTGGATATTTTATATGAGAGGAGGCATTTAATGCCAAGTGGGGATGAGGTAATTTTGTGAGGGACCTTTGATGTGGTTGACAGTAAGACAAAGAGACATATATTCCTATATTAAATTGGCATAGTTACCAACCTAGGACATTTAAGTAACTGATACTTGGATCATTTAGTTACTCATTCAATGCTCAATATTAACTGTCAGGGTCCCTGAATGAGTCTTGCTCATTCAGTGAGGGGTTTATTTTAGGTGTTCAGGGAGGATGAACCATTTCAGAGAACTTACTAAGATTGGTTTTCAGGTACCTGACTTTCAATGTCAAGCATTCCCAATTCAGCTTTCAGTCTCCTAAAGGTAGGTTCATCCATGGGTTTGGTGAAGAAATCAGCCAGTTAATATTCAGTAGGGATGAAATGAAGTTCTATCTCTCCTTTCATTATGTGATCCCTGATGAAGTGATATCTGATATCAATGTGTTTGGTTCTTTGGTGGAGGACAGGGTTGTTGGAGATTGCAATAGCACTGGTGTTATCACAGAAGATGGGCACCATTTTGTAATGGATGTCATAGTCACTGAGTTGAATTTTCATCCATAATACATTGGCACAACATCCTGCTGCAGCTACATACTCAGCTTCTGCTGAAGACATAGCCACTGATTGTTACTTTTTAGCACTCCAACAAACCAGCTTTCCTCCAAGAAATTGACAGGACCATGAGGTACTTTTCCTGTCCATGTTACAGCCAGCATAATCAGAGTCAGAATACCCTTTGAGGTCTAACCCTAAGCACTTTGGATAGTAAAGTCCAAGGCTTGGAGTTCCCTTCAGGTATCTAAGAATTCTCTTGGCTGCAGTGAGATGGGATTCTTTAGGATTAGACTGATATCTTGCTATTAGACAGACTGAGAATTGGATGTCTGGTCTAGAAGTAGTTAGATACATCAGTGAGCCTACAATCCCTCTTAAATGAGTTTGATTGACTGATTTGCCAGTGAGATCAGGTCCAAAGTTGTTAGGTGGGACCATTGGAGTCTTCACTGAGGCACAGTCAGATATCTCATATTTCTTCAAGAGATTTTTGGTGTATTTCTCTTGACTGATGGATATTCCTTTATCAGTTTGCCTGATTTGTAGTCCAAGGAAGTATGTGAGTTCACCCATCATGCTCATTTCAAACTTCTTTGTCATCAGTTTTTCAAACTGTTTGCAAAGTTTGTAGTTTGTTGAGCCAAAGATGATGTCATCAACATACACTTGGACCAGTATCACATCTTGTTGTGTTCTATAGACAAACAATGTGTTGTCTATCTTTCCTCTGACAAACTTGTTTTGTATGAGAAAGGTTGAGAGAGTTTCATACCATGCCCTGGGAGCTTGTTTAAGTCCATAAAGGGCTTTGTCAAGCTTGCAGACATAGTCAGGGAATTCACTACTCTCAAAGCCTGGAGGTTGCTGAACATACACATCTTCCTTGAGATCACCATTTAAGAATGCACTTTTAAAATCCATTTGGTAGACCCTGAAGTTCATGTATGTTGCATATGCAATGAAGATCCTGATGGCTTCCATTCTTGCAACAGGAGCAAATGTCTCATCATAGTCAATGCCTTCTTGTTGACTGTAACCTTTGGCTACGAGTCTGGCTTTGTTTTTAATGACAGTGCCATTTTCATCAGTTTTGTTTCTGAAAACCCACTTCATTCCTATGACTACTACATCCTGAGGACATTTGATCAAGGTCATGACCTTGTTTTTATCAAACTGTTGCAGTTCTTCTTGCATAGCCTGAACCCAGCTTGGGTGTTTTAGAGCCTCAGTGACACTTTTGGGTTCTATATCTAATAGGTAATCAGCATATAGATATTCATTGGCTGAAGCTGCAGTTAAATTAGCAGTCATGCTTCTAGTGAGCATGCCCTCAGTGGGTTCACCAATGATGTTTACAAGCTCAATGTCCTGAGATTTTGTCCACTTACTTTGTGGTCTAGGATCTAAACTTGAGGAGGTCACTGGAGACTCAGGAGTGAGTTATGGTACATTAGCCACAAAATCATTAAGAACATCTGTTGAGATGTCTTATTCAGGTTGGGTTTCATGAATCGCTGGTACCTGATCATTTGGATCTGTGTTACCTATCCCAGCAGGGACTGATTGATTATCAATGAATTCACTGATAGTTGGTTGGGGTAGGTTGTGAGGTAAGACATAATATGAGATGTCAGCATCAGCTTGATATGAGGAATTGATTTCAGTGTTGAACTCATCAGGAGGATATCTTGATGAGTCATCAATTCCTATTTCCTCCACTGAGGTATTGGTGAATCTGATGCTTTCTGAACTTTCATCAAAGGTGACATGAAAGGTTTCCTCAATATGTTGTCTTCTGGTGTTAAACACCTTGAAGGCTTTGGAGATCAGTGAGTAGCCTAAGAAATATCCATCATCAGCTTTTGCATTAAATTTGCCTAGATGATCCTTGTGGTTATGAATAAACACAGGACACCCAAACACATGAAAGTAGCTGATGTCAGGAAGTCTACCTTTGAAAGTCTCATATGGGGTTTTATTATGTCTTTTGACAATGATTGACCTGTTTTGAGTGTAACAGGCAGTTTTGACTGCTTCAGTCCAGAAATGCTTTGAGAGGGCTGAGCCATTTAACATGGTTCTTGTTGCCTCAATGAGAGTTCTGTTTTTCCTTTCAGCAGCCTCATTTTGTTCAGGGGTATAAGGAGATGAGAAATTTTGAGAAATTCCTTTTTCATCACAAAAGCTTTCAAGCTCTTGATTTCTGAACTCAATACCATTGTCAGTTCTGATTTGTTTAACAGTAATGTCATTCTGGTTTTTAATTTTTCTGATGAATGACATTATTGTATCAGCTGCCTGACTCTTTTTGGAAAGAAAGTATACCCAAGTGTATCTTGAAAACTCATCAACAATGACAAGTGTATACTTCTCATGCTGGATTGATCTGGGACTGACAGGTCCAAAGAAATCCATGTGCAGGAGGTGAAGGCAGCTTTTGATGAAGAAATTTTGTTTGGTTTTGAAAGATGCTCTATGGTGTTTACCTTTTTCACAGGCAGAGCCTGGTTTGTCTTTTGCAAAAACCAGTGATGGTAAGCTAAGGACCTTGTTTTGTTTTGCCAGGTTGTTGATATTTTTGAAGTTTAAGTGAGAGAGTCTCTTGTGCCACAGCCAGTTGATAAATTCAGTGGCTTTGGCAAAGAGATAGGTTCCATCTTAAGAAAGAGTAGACATTTCTAAGACATAAACATCATCTCTTCTAGGAGCTATCATGTAAAACCTGAAAATCTAAAACATGAATAAAGACTAAAATACCCTTGGAATCGAAATTTATAAAATACGTAAAAGACATTATATTCATTTAACGAAATTAAAAACTTAACTTATCTATAATTAAAACTTAACTAATATGTGTACGTGATCGATTTTGTATGACGAAAGATTTAACATCTCGCGTAAACAACTTGGGCCGTGTTTGTTTATTCGTTTGGCTCAAGGAGCCGAGAGCCCAAAGGGGCGTGAGTTTTGTTTGTTCGGTTGGACCCAAGCCGAAGCCCACCCCATCTCAAGCCTAACCTATTTGTACTACCTATATATACAACACATAAACACAATTTGGAACCCTAGTTTTCTTTGCCTCTCTCTTTTCTTCCTATTCGGCCGAACCAACTCCCTTGGTGTCGAGACCTTGTGTCCAACAAGCTAAGGTATAACAATGATCTTCTCGTCTTCTTTTGATAACACCTAACGTATAATGTATTGTATCATGTTTGTTTTTAGTCGAGCTTGTGTTCTTTTCTTTTTGGCCGAACCTTATGCAAACCGAAAACAAAACCAATATGAATTGAACCTTATAAGAATTAAGAGAACATGTATTGAATATGTTTTGTGAATCGGATCATAGATATGTCGAGCTTAAGAAAACCGGACCACATATATCATGAATCGGACAAGGTAAAACATGCAAACGTGATTAAGTAAGATACGTAGATGAGCTAGGGTTTGCGTAAAACATGTTAGCCGAAACCTACATGTTAGCCGAACCATGTGAGGGTTTTTGAACGTGTGTTAAACGAGTAAAGGTCATGTAAAACTTAAACTCTAGATTGAGGTGTGAACCGAACCATGCATGCCGAACCCTAATTGGTTTGTGAACCGTGTATCATGCGTGTGTTTTGTAAGTCAAGTGAGCTTGTCGATATGTAAACGTAGTACGTGGTCATATCTAGTCTAAACTATTGTGCATGTGTGTGTCGATGTGTCTAATCCGGATAATAAGTAACTTTGGTTGTCACAAGAAATCATAAACGTGCATGGATATAAAAGTTGACGTATAACATGTATATGAGTAACGTATGGTTAAGTCGTGAATGTGTTGAGTAAATAAACAAGAGTAATGAGTCATTAAATGACGTAACATATAAAGTAAATGCACATTGATGTGATATTAAAAGATTGAGAAAACCCTAGAACATAAATGAGAGTCGATTAGGGTTTGAAGCTAAGGGTATTAATTCGTTATTTCATGTGTGAGTCATGACTTTTAAACTATTTTCACATTTAACCCTACACTTTAATAAATGACATAATGAACCCTAATCTATAATATTGGTTATAAAACACTTAAGTCTCATTTAATCATAAATCTCTAAAGTATTAAGATCACTGAATACATTGAGTATGAACACCAAATATTAAAAGATCATTTCGAAAATTATGGAATCATAAATAACATGTACGACCGTTAATGTGTATAGGTTCTGTGAAGAAGGAGTAATCCTTTGCTTTCCGTATTTCTGCTTTTTGGTCATTTGCTTTGGAATAAGGTACAGATATTCTGACCTTTTCAGTAAAGGTTCCTTATAACGTTTTCTTTTCGTTAGCTTTTATATTAGGGTTTCCTAAGCCTTTGCTATGAACCCCATTCTGTTTGTTTGAGCTGTTGCTTATCTGAACTCTGATTTCTGAATTATGAAACATCTGATTTTGAACTATATGACATGAAAACTCTGATTTTGGAAATATGATTAATCTTCTGATAAAGTATGATCTGTGTCAGTTTTGACATTCTGATTTGACCTAAGATAGTTTGACACCCGAGCCAAATATTAACTAGTCATGGGGTTTCCATGTCCGTGTCAGTGATGCACCTCTGACATGACTCTAGGGCAGTAGAGTGATGTTCTGCCACGTCCCTTATCTGTTATCTGTTATGAGCTCAAGTTATGTTATATGACCAATATCTGTCTGTGGGGCGTATGGATGCATCCTAGATCTGTTATCTGTTATCTGTTATATGTTATCTGTTATCTGATGATTGATGCTGCGTGCATGCACGTCCTTCATAACTCTGGTAGGTCTCCCATACAAATGTTGCCTTATGTGAATAAGATTATGATTATGATCTGATATTTGTTTCTGGGCTCGAGGTAGTTAACTATAAAATTTATTCGATAATTCTGATTTATACTTTGAAAATGATTATGATTTTATTATCTTTTGTTCACTAAATTCCGTATTTGATTTCGTTTCATATTCGCTTTGCTTTTATATCTGTTCACTGAGCTTTTGAAGCTCAGCCGCATTTCTTTTCTTTCGCGGCAGGTATCTAAGCATTGGAGCTGGGTTTTGCTTTGGGATGAGTGCTGAGTGGACTTACCTTAGAGATTTTTAGCTTTGATCTTATGATGCCATTTAAGACTTATGATGAGTGTCTAAATGCTCATCATTTTTGTACAAAATAAACTGCAAAATCATCTGAAAACACTCAGAAACACATAAAAATGATCAAAATATCACAAATCAGTGTTTTATGTGTTTTAAATGCAAAAATATCAAAATCAGATGAAAAACATATCAAATTTGCAAAAATTGCAGTTTCAGTCCCCCAAGTTTCAAAAGTTGTCAAAAACAGTCCCTGAGCACATAATTTCAAAAGTAAAGTCACCAAAGGTCCTTTTAAAATCAAAAGTTATCAAATTTAGTCCTTTGGTGAAAAATATCAAAAGTTTGAGAAAATTACAAAAATGGTCCTCCAAGTTTGAAATTTGGCAAAATTAGCCCCTGGAAAATTGCAAAATGGCAATTTTGGTCCCTATACTTTAGAAGCTTGTCAAATTCAGTCCTTGGAACAACTTTGCAGATTTGGCAGGAATGGTCCCTTGAATTTTAGAATTAACAACTTAAGTCCTTATGATATTAAAACCTTTAAAAAACCTTTTGGACTTGTCAAATAACCAAATTAAACCCCTGCCATTATCCCCTTTTGAACCCCCTGTCACTACCCATTTTGACCCTTTGGTCAAATAAAGTCAAACACCCAGAAAAAGGCGCCCCACTGTTCCCTTATCTTCTTCAACTTGTGCCTGCCCTGCAACACCAGTCCCATCTCACCCATGCCTTATCTCTTTCCCCCCCTCCTCAATAATCATCACACCCCTACAGTCCACCCCCCCCCCCTAGTGCTAGTTGCAGAGGTCAACAGGTCAAATTGTCTTTCCCGCCAAAAATGTGAAGACACTCAAAAGACACCCATTGGCCAAGAAAAGTGGTGGGATCTGCTCTAAGGACACGTGTAAGCTCATTTGAAGCATAAAAGAAGCAGAAGACAGAGAAGAAGAGGGGTAGTTAGTTTTTAAATTTTTCAAGTATGTCGTTTTATTTTAAATGTCTTAATTAGCTATTAAATTTGTAATCTCAAGCTTTATGATACTTAAACTAAGTTATTTAGTTGTTTTAATTCAACTTAAACCTTAAAGCAAAGTTTCCATTTAGTTTCATGAAATCTGGTTCACTGTTGCAAATTTCCAAATTCAACTCTTATGCATAAGCTTCAATAAGCTTATTTGTAGGCTCAAATAGGTTTACTTAAGCTACTATAGCTTTTTGATAAGCTTAGAATCCATTTTCAAGCAACTTTGGAATCTGGTCAACAAAAGTCAAAGTAAGAGCAAAATTGATGCAGATGGTAACAGGGTGATGCAGACATGGAAATAGGTTTGTTTTGAGTTCAATGGGTTGGAATTGATAGGGTAGTGGTTCATGGTTCTTAATTTGCTAGCCATTGTGGTTTGGACTAATTGTAAGTGATTTTAAGTTCTATTTTGCATAATCTGTCTTTTTAGAATAATCAAGCTCATACATGTTTAATCAGATGTGTTTAGGTCTATATAAGTTGGTTTGATCATAAAAATAAGTTTAATCATTGTTAAAATCTGTTTTTATTGCATAACTATGTACTAAAGGGGTGTTTGGATTGGTTGAGTTCACTGCCCTATAGGCTTATGCAGCAGTTCATGTTTGTTGTTTCATGATTGTTTGGTCTTAATATGTTCATTTGAATCATCACTTTGTGCCTGCTAGTCTTCAAAAGTCAAACTTGCACCTTATGCCATCTTGCTGTCCACTGTTGTGGAATTAGGACTGCTAATCCATTATTTTGTGTTAAGAAGTCATCAACCTTGTTTGCTTTACACTTGTTTTATCAAATAACATCAATCTCAGTCACAAGAATTGGATTTAAAGTTCATTTAAGTCAAAGTTCTTCATTTTGTCAAAAGTCAAAAGTGCAAAAAGCTGTTTTGGGGTCAGTTACAAAGATTTTTCTTGAACTCACCTTTGGGTCTTATCAAGTAAAGTTTGGTATTTCAGAAACTTCAATTGGTTGTCCTTCTTATCAGTATTTTTGTGGAATTTTGCCATTTATTTAAAAGCTTCAAATCAGATCTTCTTTTAAGCAAAAATCCCCTGCACCATAAGCTCAGTTAATACTGAGACTTTTTCCAGTTCTTGTAGCAGGCACACAGAGCTCATAAGAGCTTGCTAAGATCTGAAAATTGGTTTATAAGGTCTTTACTAGGTCAACTTGAGATTGCAATATCTGGTTCAAGGTCTCTGGCTTATTTAGTAGCTTATTTTTAAGCTGGTAGTTGGGTGGTAAAAACTGTTTTAGGACTTAAGTATAATTCACACCATTTGCTTGTTTCTTAGTTTCCAGAGGTCTATAATAGTTAAACTAGGTTGCACTAAGGTAGTCTTAGCTTAATTTAGCTTCTGTGATAATATGGTTCATTGAGGAGGTCATCAGCTTATTTCTAATAGCTTATCAAGAAGCAGTTTACACCTCAGATCCATATTCTCCCACATAAGCATTTGTTTTTGTAATTTTCCTAGATTTAGAGTTATATTTTAGGATTTTCCTGAAGTTTTCATAATTTTTAGTTACTGTTTACTATTTTTCTAGATTTAAAACAGTTTTTAATCATTTTTAATTAGCTTTAATTGCAAATAATTGAGAAAAAGTTCCAAAAAATAGTTTTTCAATTTTATTAGTTTAAGATAAATATAAAAAGCATAAAAAAGATTTTTCCTTATTTTTCCACCTTTATTTTGTATTTTTCACAATTTTAATTAGATTTAAATAGTTTTAAATTAGTAGAAAATAGAAAAATAATCCTAAAAATACAAAAATAGTTTTGAAAATTCTAGTTTGATATTTTAGACTTTTTCATTTCATAATTTTATTTTTCTAGCTTTATTTCCTATTTTCTTGTATTTTAGGTAATTATTAAATAGTTAAAAATAGTTTTTAATTAATAATAATTAGATAATTAGTTGTAAAATTAATTTTCTTTTTCTAATAATTTTCTTATATCATTAGGTTTATGAAAATATCATTTTCATATTTTTAGGGTTAATATTGTGTAAGTTTCACGTTTTTGTTTATACGTCACGTAGTTTTAATTAAGTTTTATTAAAACAAAAAGAACAAAAACATTAGTTTAAAAATAGTGATAGCGTTTATTTAATAGATTTTATCTTTTTTTTTTTTTTAGATTTCCTTTAATTTGCATTTAAGCCGTTGTAATTTGTTGGC